>CM053588.1:73264025-73317314 GCA_028646515.1 Pseudochirops corinnae | reverse complement strand
CATTAACTTGGTGGGTTTATATGGTAGGATACAAGAGATTATGTTATGGAGAGGAAAGACGTTTTGGTGCTTTCTCAGGAAATAAGAGATGCTGAGTTTTGGAAGTCATGGATTTGCAAGTAAATGTATGTAACATACATCTATATCTAATATATATATATATATATATATAGATAGATAGATAGATAGATAGATAGATATATGCACATGCACACAAATATATATACTTGTTATAGTCAAGCTCAAATGAGATAACGTATACAAAACATTTTACAAATCCAGAAGTACTAGACTTTGGGCTGGAAGAGACCTGAGAGATCCATATAAATAACAGATAACAGATATTATTATTATTATTTTTATCATCATCATCATCATCATCATTATCATTATTATTATCTTGTTGTTGTTGTTCTCAGATTCCCCATCTGTAAATTTGGGTTAGGGAGGTTGGACAACATGATGGCTAAGGTTTCTTCATGCTCTGAGTTACTGAAAGCCTATGAGACACAGTTTTTAGGTGGTCAGTCCTTTGAGTGGTAGATTATGGCTACCCTAGCCTGGGCCTGGGTAGCCTTAGGTGCCTGGAGATATGGGATGTTTCCCCATCCCGACTTTTGCTCTTTGTCTTTTTGGATCCATTTCATAATTCACTACCCTCTCCAATACCCCCACCCCCCAAATCAAGTCCACGTCCCTTGGTTTCTGTTTTGGGCTGGGGTTAGAGGGTTTTCTTCTGTTTTGCTGTGATGGCTTTTATAGAGAACATTTCTTACCTCAGGGCCTTTCTTCTCCCAGTCTTTCCAAACTGTGGGAATGAGGAAGTGGGGTGGGGCAGGAGAGGAAATACACCAAACCTCCTTATTTCCTGGTGAGTCAGGGGCTGTAGCTGGGCTAGGCTCTGGGTTGTTGTGATGAAAGTGCTTTAAGTCACTGTAGAATTGGCCTTACTATCATTTTACTAAGGTTGGGTTGGTCAGTGGGGGCAGGAAGTTTTCTTGCCCTTGTCCCTCCCTTTGAGGCCTTCAACCTAGTTCTCTTCCTTTGGATCTGATGCTGTTTCCTATCTGTTTTTCCATCAAGCATTTTATCTCATTTCCTGACCCTTCGATGTCTGGGATGGTGACTTTGGAGAGGCCTGAATAAGAGGGTGGAGAGGCAGAGAATTCTCAGGGGGCATCTCATTCCAACAGGCTTCACGTGATACCCCCTATTCCCCCCTTCTCTCTCTACCATGCATCTCTCTCTCTTTTTTGTCTTCCTCTTAGCCTCTGTTCATTCCATGTGTCTGTCTCTTCCTGCCTCTTCTCTATCTCTCTCCCTCACCCTTTCCTCTGCTGAGATATCAGAGGGTTTCATGCATTCAGCATAATAATTCCAAATTGTGTCTGGAACCTAAATGAAAAACACCACAGGGGACGGGGCAGGCATTTATCTGCCTGAGGTTTTTTTTTGGGGGGGGGTGTTTGTGTGAGGGTTTGGGGGGCCTGTTCTCTTCATGGTTTGGTATTTCACACAGACTGATAGAGTCTGGGTGGGTAGTGGCCTTCATTTATTCCTTCTCCTACGCTCGTAAACATCAGTTAATAAGCTGCCAGGATTCCTCCCCTTGTTCTCTTCTCCCCACTCCAACCTGCCCTCCCAGCCTTGTGAGCACAGTCTAATTTCCAGAGCCCAGTATTTCTTCCTGGCCCATGACAACTTCAGGTGCAACCAATTTAATTTCACTGTCTTGTAACTCACCAGGTTATTGTCGTTAGCATCCTGGGGACCCATGGGAAGCCAGAGGGGATGAGTCTATCCATTCTGTCTCCCGAAGATAGGTGCCCCTGCATGTGTCTCATGACCCTGGCCTGTCTCCACCCACCTGTTCCTTCTTTCTTTCTTCTTAAGGACACAAGTACTAAATCAAACATCAGAGCTGGAAGAAACCTTTAAAATAATCTTCTAATTCAACTTCCCTTCCTTTCTCTAGGGGAAAACTGAGAACCAGAAGGGACTTACCTAAGGTCACACAGTAAATTAGTAGCAGAACCAGGACCAGGACAAGAGGTAGTTAATGCTGAGGGCAAAGCACACTGAATTTGAAGGGGATGCTGGGGGCATTGCAGACAGGATTTCTCTTCAATAGAGGTTTGGACTAAGTGACTTCTGAGATCCTTTCTGACTCTCTGATATCAGAGCACATGGGGTTGAATCTCAACTTTGTGGATATTTTTGTGGGACCTCACCTCTCTAGATCTCAGTTTACTCATTGGGAAAATAAGGAGGTTAACCACTAAGGCTTTCTTCTCCCCCCATCTCTAAATCCTATGATTCCATGAATCCAAAGCATGTGACTCTCAGGCCCTACCAGAAACCACCCATGGAAAGCTCCAGGGGAACTCATGAAAGTATTTTTATTATATCCATATTATTAGAGTACCCCATAGATACAATACATTTTGATTTGATAATCGCTACTCATAATCATATAACATTTTGAAGATTTGAAAAACTTTCACCACAACAGCCCAGTCAAGTAGAAAGTATATACTCCATGGCCCAGTACCCCAAGTTCTTTGGGCTCACATATAGGCTGGGTTCAATCTTGGAGATGGAATCCTGAATCACATCTCTTTAGCTCATTTAGCTCCCACCCAAAGTTTCCTCTGAGAAATCTCAGATTTGGTTTAATTAGAGCTTGCATCTGGATCTCCATAGAGGTCAACAAAAGCCTCCCCAGTTCCTAGTTAAGAGCTCAAGGAAGAAAGCATGTCAGGCGCAGAAAATGGAACCACACAGGGCCCCCTGAAAAACATATGAAGGACTCATAATAGACCATAAACAATAGGTAATTCTCTTCATTCTATTGATTTACATCTTACCCTCCCAGGCCCTATACCAGGGGTGGGGAAACCAGTGGCCTTGAGGCCACATGCGGCTCTCTAGGTCCTGAAGTACAGCCCTTTGATTGAATCCAAACTTCACAGAAGAAATTTGTGTTGTTGTTTTTTTTTAGTCCCCATGGTCTGTACCTTTAAGGAACTGAAAGTCTAGTATGGGACCCAACTTTGCATTTCATGCTTTAGCTCAAGGGGGATAGATAGAGTGAGATCTTTCCCAGATTTGAAAGCCTGTGATTCTAGGGGATATAATAGGTTCATAAACCCTAATATAAGGCAGGATGTTCTAGGGGTGAAAGAGAAGTACAGATACAATGTTAGGGGCATTCAGAGGATGGAGAGGCCACTTCTTGGTAGATCAGCTCAGGCTTTCTGGAGGATATTACATTTATTCTGGATCTCTAAGGCTGTCCAAGATTGGAATGGGGCATCTAAGTGGCTCAGTCAATAGAGTGGTGGGGCTAGAGTCAGGACCTGAATTCAAATCCAGCCTCAGCCACTTACTAGCTATGTAACCCTGGACAATTCACTTAACCTCGTTTGCCTCAGTTTCTTCATCTGTAAAATGAGCTGGAGAAGATTATGGCAAACCACTCTAGTATCTGCCAAGAAAACCCTAACTAAGGTTGTGAAGAGTTGGACATGATTGAAAAATGACTGATCAACGAGACTGCAACAGTGTGAGAAGGGGACAAGGAAGAGGAAAGTTTCTTAGACCTTTAGTTAAACCTCTGAAGGCCAGTGTTTTTCTCATAGTTGTCGCACTGGGCTGTGGGGGTTATGGAGTAGGGAGGTAAGGCACGGAACTAGGTATCAGAGGATGCAGGCCCTTGCCCCACCAAAAAGGGCAAAAAATGTAGGGCCACAGAATCCCAGAGTTGGATAGAGCATCAAGGCTAATTTAATGTAACCTGTGTCAGCAAAGATACAACACCCCTGCCAAGTGGCCACACACACAGGAGGATGCTAGTAAATGTTTTACAATAGTGTCTCTGGGAAAAAAATACATAAAAATACATGCACGTAGCACACTTTTTTGGTTCAACATGCATTATTAACATTTTCTCTATCACTTTCCTAAGTTTAGACAGTCAGAAAAACAATAAATCAAGCCTTGATTTGTAGCATTTGCTGATTTCCAAGGTATGAATGTTCACAATGAAAATTTAACATTTGGTTCTTCCAGGCCCTTTGGAATAGCCAGTTTCAGCACATCCATTTCAGAGAATGCTTGTTTCCTTCCTTCCTTCCTTTCTTCTCTTCTCTTCTCTTCTCTTCTCTTCTCTTCTCTTCTCTTCTCTTCTCTTCTCTTCTCTTCTCTTCTCTTCTCTTCTCTTCTCTTCTCTTCTCTTCTCTTCTCTTCTCTTCTCTTCTCCCCTCCTTCCTCTTTGCTTATCAGGATCATTATTTTCTTAGCTCAGGCTCAGCTGAGGTGATACTTTCTTGGTTCCCTTCCCCCACCACCCTGAAACAGGTGTTAATACTCTTGTTTTCCATAAGCTATGTTGAACTCACATATGATTCAGAGATGCTCAGAGCTGGAAGTGACCCACTTCTGCAGCCATTTAGTCCTTTCCCCCCAATAATTGAGTTAGATTCTCTTCTGTACTATATACACGTGTGGTCCTCTGGCTTTTGCTGAAGATCTCTGGAGAGATGGCATACTTCCTCCTGACTGAACTCACTTTACTTTGGGACAGTTCCAATGGTTTGGAAAGTTTTCCTGACGTTGAGCCCAAGTCTACCTTCTACTCATTGCTCCTAGTTCTTTTTTTTTAAAAATAGTATTTTATTTTTTCCCAAGTTACATGTCAAGAAAATCTATAGCATTCATTTTTACAAGATTTTGAGTTCCAAATTTTTCTCCTTTCCTCCCCTCCCTTCTTCTGAAAATGGTATGCAGTTTGCTATAATTTATACATGTGCTATAATGTAAAAAATATTTCCATATTAGTCACAGTTTGTGAAAGAAGAAACAGATCAAAAGGAAAAAACCCATAAAAAGAATAAAGTAAGTGAAAAAATATTCTTCAATCTGCATTGAATCCATAAGTTCTTTATCTTGATGTGGATGGCATTTTATTTCTTGAGTCCTTTGTACTTGTCTTGGATCATTGTGTTGCTGAGAAGAGCTGAGTCATTCATAGTTAATCATCACATCATGTTGCTGATACTGTGTACAATGTTTTCCTGGTTCTGCTCATTTTACTTTGCATCAGTTTGCACAAGTGTTTCCAGGTTTTTCTGAATTCTGCCTGTTTATTATTTCTTATTGTACAATAGTATTCCATTACATGTATCATACCTCTTGTTCAGTCATTCCCCAATTGATGGGCATCCTCTCAATTTACAATATTTTGCTACCGTGAAAAGGGCTGCTATAAATATTTTTGCATATGTAGGTCCTCTTTCTTTTTTTATGTTCTCTTTGGGATACAGACATAGAAGTGCTATTCCTGGACCACAGAGGTATGTATGCACAGCTTAATTGCCCTTTGGGCATAGTTCCAAATTGCTCTTCAGAATAGTTGGATCAGTTTACAACTCCACCAACAGTGTATTAATGTCCCAATTTTCCCACATCCCACATAATTTTCCTATTTTGTCATAATAACCAATCTGATAGGTGTGAGGTGATACCTCAGAGCATTTCTCTAAGCAAAAGTGATTTAGAGTGCTTCTTCATATGCCTATAGATAGTTTTGATTTCTTCATCTGAAAACTGCCTGTTGATATCCTTTGACCATTTATCAATTGGGAAATGGCTTGTATAAGAATTATACATTTGACTCAGTTCTCTATATATTTGAGAAATGAGGCCTTTATCAGAGACACTTGCTATAAAGATTGTTTCCCAGTTTTCTGCTTTCCTTCTAATCTTGGTTGTATTTGTTTTGCTTGTAGAAAAGCTTTTTAATTGAATATAATAAAATTATCTATTTTACTAGACTCTTCTTTGCTCTTCTAATTTGCTTATGGTGTCACCCTTTATGCCTGAATCATTTACCCATTTAGGGTGTGAAATGTTGGTGTATAACTAGTTTGTGCCCTAATGTTTTCCAGTTTTCCCAGCAGTTTCTGTCAAATAGTGAGTTCTTATCCCCAAAACTGGGGTTTATCAAACACTAAGTTACAATGGTTATTTACTGCTGTGTTGTACCTAATCTATTCCACTAATCCACTACTCTGTTTCTTAGACAGCACCACAAAGTTTTGATGATTATTGCTTTATAATATATTTTGGGATCTGTATGGCTAGGGCCCTTACTTTGTATTTTTTTTTCATTAACTCCCTTGATATTCTTGATCTTTTGTTTTTCCAGATGAATTTTGTTGTAATTTTTTCTAGCTCTATAAAATAATTTTTTGGTAGTGTGATTGATGTGGCAATGAATAACTAAGTTACTTTAGGTAGAATTGTCATTTTTGTTATATTGACTCAGCCTACCCATTAGCAACTGATATTTTCCCAAGTGTTTAGATCTGACTTTTCTAATGTTAAAAATGTTTTGTAATTATATTCATATAATTCCTGGATTTGTCTTGGCAGGTAGACTCCTAAGTATTTTATATTGTTTACAGTTATTTTAAATAAAATTTATCTTTTATCTCTTACTGCTGGGCTTTATTGGTCATATAAAGAAATGTGGCTGAATTATATGGGCTTATCTTATATCTTGCAACTTTGCTAAAGTTGTTAATTATTTCAAGTAATTTTTAGTTGATGCCCTAGGGTTCTTTAAGTGTACCATCATATCATCTGCAAAGAGAGATAGTTTTGTTTCTTCATTGCCTATTCTAATTCCTTCAATTTCTTTTTCTTTTCTTACTGCTATAGATAACGTTTCTAATACCATATTGAATAATAGTGATGATAATGGGTCATTGTTCCTACTTATGTAACTGGGGACCAAGCAGAAAAAGTTAATCCATATTTGATGTGATATTCCTTAAAAAATTGAGGAGATGGTTAGCATCTCCACTGCTGCCCCTTCTACTGCCCTGTTTTCTCTTCTACAGACTAAACATTCTTAATTCCTTTAACCTCACTGACCTCTCCCTGGATTTACTTCAGCTTATCAATGTCCTACCTAAGATATGGTGCTTAAAACTGAACATAAGGCTTCAGATGTGTTCTAACCAGATCAGAGGACAGTATAATTATCATCTCCCTAGCACTGGACACTACTCACAATCATTACCCTTTTTTTGGCTGCCATATCACACTGTTGACTTATATTTAGCTTATAATTCACTAAAGCCTTGCTATCTAGCAATGCCTTGTCACCATCTTGGACTCATGAAGATGATTTTTCCAACTCAAGTATAGGATTTTAAATTCAATACAATTTAATTTAAGTTCTATCCAGTTTCATTTTATTAGACTTGGGCTAACATTCTAGCCTATGAAGATCTTTTTTGCGTCCTGACCATCACCCAGTGTGTTGGCTATCCTCCCCAGCTTTGTGTTTTCTGCACATTTGATTAGTGTGCCATCTTTATTCAAGTTATTGATAAAAATGTCAAATTGCCTCAACCCATACATAAATGCCTTCAGGGAGGGGGAAAATCACTCCCTGCTAAGAAGCCTATTACACTTTTGGTCACCCTTTCCAGCCTTGTTGTCCTCAGGGGGAGTCTAAGCCTGACTTCTTTCGAGGATTCTCCTGTCCCTTCCCCACATTCTCAGAGCCTAGCCCTCCAATGACTCTAGGCCCCAGCTGTCAGGTTCATGCTGGCATAAGACCATCCCATGTAAATATAGGATTAGGTTTCTCTCCATGAGTGGGCAGCTATTTCCCCCAGGACCTTTGGAGATTCATTTGAATGTGTAGAAATGCTTGTCCCTAACATTTCCTATCCATGTTGGCATGCTAGGACCTTTACCCTGGAAATGCCCAAATCAGGAGGTACAGCCCCAAAGGAACCTCCACAGGAGCCCATCCTCTTCATTGGGGGCAGGATCATTGTAAAAGGTAACTGCTTATAATAATACAATTCATTCTCTTTTGCTTGGGGGCAGACTCTGATACAAATGAAGCATGCTTTCTATTAGGACCCTCCAGAAACAAACTAATAGGCTGCAAAGAAGGCCATTTGTAATGTTACCATAATTCCTATGATTCATTAAGCAGAAATGGAAAATGATAACATTTCCCCCCCTGAAAAAAAAGAGTCCTTACAGAATCACATGCTGGGATCACTTAGTTGAACTATTTTATTGAGTAAGCATCTTGTTGTGCTGATGCACGGATTATGCAGGCCCAGCTGGGGAGTTTTACATTTACTAAAATTAGACTGGGGAGGGGGAACCCTGCTAGGTCAGCTCAGATGCATCCCTCTAGCTGTCCTGCCTGAGCTCATCCTCTGCAGGTCTGGGGCTCATTGAGCAGGAAGAGAGAAGAGAGGGGGACCTAGTCTTTAATGCTTTCTTTGGGTTGGTTGTTTCAGTGGTGAATTGCAGTGTTAATCATGGGAAAGGAGGGCTTTGGGAGTCAGAATTCATCCATAGTGCCATAGGCTATCCCTCATGCTTGGAATGCACTTCCTTAAAGCAACTCAAGTCAGTAAAACCTGAGTTCAAATCCAGCCTCAGATATTTACTAGCTGTGTGAGCCTGATCAAGGCACTTAATCTCTGTCTGCCTCAGTTTCTTTAACAACAAAATAGATAGTATATAGCACCTACCTCCCACGAATGTTGTGAGGATCAAATGATATAATGTTTGTAAAGCACTTGGCACAGTCCTGGGACACAGGAGATGCTTAATACTAAATGCTTGTTTCTTCCCTCTCTCCCTCCCTCCTTTCTTCCTTCCTTCCTTCCTTCCTTCTTTCCTTCCTTCCTTCCTTCCTTCCTTCCTTCCTTCCTTCCTTCCTTCCTTCCTTCCTTTCTTCCTTCCTTCTTTCTTTCCTTCCTTCCTTCCTTCCTTCCTTCCTTCCTTCCTTCCTTCCTTCCTTCCTCCCTTCCTTCCTGCCTGCCTGCCTGCCTGCCTTTCTCTTTGATTATCAGGATCATCATTTTCCTTTTAAGGCTCAGCTCAGGTGCTACTTTCTTTGTGAAGGGTTTCCTCACCCTGCCTGCCCCAGCAGGTGTCAGTGCTCTTGCTTTCCATGAGCTCCCTTGAACTCACATATGGTTCAAGCTGGTGAGATCAAGCCTCTTTATCCAGAAGAAGGAGGTGACGGGGCTAGTTAACAGAAACAGCTTGAATGACTGAAGAGCCCTTATCCTAAAGGAATTCTGTGCACCCCTGTATTTATCTTTATTTGACCAGTCTGTTATGGGTGTATTCAACATCAGGTCTGTTTACTCTAGACTGATGCTTTTGCAATGCAATTCAATTCACTTTAACAAGCTTTTATTAGGTACCTACCTAGGGTAGACACCATGCTAGGCCCTGAGGATATATAGACAAAAATGAAATAGTTCCTGACCCTAAGGGACTTATAAGAGGCTCCAACTCTCTTTGCCTATCTCAATATGAAACTACAAAGCTTTTGGCAGTCTTGGGTCATTTCAAATAAGTCTTTGACTGTGATAGGAGTCCATTACTGGGTTCTATGTATAGCTTAATTCCCCAGAACCAGACCAACAATACTGGGATCCATGGGTGTCAGTAAGGCAAAAAAAGCATGTCTGCTTGTATTCTGTTGTATGAGTATTTCACTGGTGGTTTCTTTCTTTTTTTTCTTCTCTACTTTTTAAATAGTATTTTATTTCCCCCACAATTACATTTCAAGACAATTGTTCGCATTAATTTTTACCAGATTTGAAGTTCCAAATTTTTCTCCCTCCCCCCTTCCTCCCCCTTTCCTAAAATTTGATATAGGTTATACATGTTACAATATAAAACATATTTCCATATTAGTCACAGTTGTGAAAGAAGCAGATCAAAAGGAAAAACTCTACAAAAAAGAGTAAAGTAAGTGACAAAAACGTGCTTTGATCTGCATTCAGATTCCATTAGCTCATTATCTGGATGTGGGTAGCCTTTTCCTTCATGCATCTTTTGTACTTATCTTGGATCATTGTATTTCTGAGAAGAGCTAAATAACTCATAATTGATCATCACGCAGTGCTGCTGATACTGTGCAGAATATTTTCCTGGTTCTGCTCATTTCACTTTGTATCAGTTTGTACAATTCTTTCCAGGTTTTTCTGAATTCTACCTGTTCATCATTTCTTATTGCACAATAGTATTCCATTACATTCGTGTACCACAGCTTGTTTAACCATTCCACAATTCATGGGTATCCCCTCAATTTCCAATATTTTGCCACCATGAATACGGCTGCCATAAATATTTTTGCACATGTAGATCCTTTCCCCTTTTTTATGATCTCTTTGGGATATAAAACTAGTGGTACTATTTCCAGATCAAAGAGTATGCACAACTTGGTTGCTCTTTGAGCATAGCTCCAAATTGCTTTCTAGAATGGTTGGATCAATTCACAACTCCACTAACAGTGCATCAGTGTTCCAATTTTCCACATCTTCTCCAACATTTATAATTTTCCTTTGTTGTCATGTTAGCCCATCTAATAGGTATGAACTGGTACCTCAAAGTTGATTTAATTTGCATTTCTTTAATCAAAAGTGATTTAGAGCCCTTGTTCATATGCCTATAGATAGCTTTGATTTCTTCATCCGAAAACTGCCTGTTGATATCTTTTGACCATTTATTGATTGGGAAATGGCTTGTATTCTTATACATTTGACTCAGTTCTCTATATATTTGAGAAATGAGGCCTTTATCAGAGATACTTGCTGTAAAGATTGTTTCCCAGCTTTCTGCTTTCCTTCTAATCTTGGTCACACTCGTTTTGTTTGTGCAAAAGCTTTTTAATTTAACATAAACAAAATGATCTATTTTACTTTTTGTAATCCTCTGTATCTCTTGTTTGGTCATGAATTCTTCCCTTCCCCATAGATCTGACACATAGACTATTCATTGCTCTTCTAATTTGCTTATGGTATCACCCTTTATGTCTAAATCATTTACCCATTTTTACCTTATCTTCATATATAGTGTGAGATGTTGGTCTATAACTATTTTGTGTCCTATCGCTTTCCAGTTTCAAAGATTAAAGCAGCAGAGGGAAGACTCACTAAAAACCCTGTGAAAAGCTACAGGAACCTTCTGGCATCACTGGCTTGCTCCAGATGGATGTTTCCATATACCTAATTGAGAGAAGGAGTTCTTTAATGCAGATTGTCTCTGTGCATATAACTTAGAAAACTAAATAGGTATCTAGGCCATTATAGATAAGGCAGTTCATGTAGCCAGAGTGATGCCACTCTTTGAATGGGCAGCTGCTGCATAGAATTCTGCTGGCCAGGGTCATCTACTCTACCTGGAAACAGAGAAATATCTCTATTCACCTTGTCTTTTGCAAATTTCCTCTGTCATAGAGTATATATTATCCATAATAAATGTAGATTAAGATATATCTGTCTATCTGTTCCTTGAGATTTGGAACCAGATTAATGAAATTTATGTACTATATCTTGCTGTATCCACTCTCCATATCTCAGTAGAATGTAAGCTTCTAGAGGGTAGGGACTGTTCTGTTTGTGTCTTAGTATCCCCAATACCCAGGAAAGGACCTTGCACATAGTAGGTGCTTAAGAAATGTTTGGTGAATTGAATAGTTTAAATTGATGTCACTCAACTATGACCTATTCTCTTTTTATAAACTCCTTTTACATGTAAATTTTTAATTTTTAATTCTCTTAAAAATTGTGAGTACCCACGAGAAGATACAGTAACATTGTCCTCATGGTACAGGTGAAGAAATTGAAATGCAGGTATGTGAAGTGATTTGGTTGAGAACACACATCAGAGGTGGGACTAGAACTCAGGTCTGCTGCCTTCAAGCCTAGGACTTTTTCCACTGTAACATACTGCCATCTGATGGTTCAGAGTGTGAGCTTGGCATGCATGGTTGACCTTGTAAGAGGCACAGATAATTGTTTTAGGGAAGGTGAGGTTACTTCAATAGATTGATTCATATGGCTCCAATTTACAGAAACCTGGAGACATTAGAGTAACACAGTGAACCAATCTCTCAGGAAGGAGATACACTGAATGTCTTTCTGGGGATATGAGAGATATTTCTATGTATGGCTGAGAAAAACATGCTATATTGGCCTTATAAAATTTTAGATGGCTAGACCAAGTAGGGGTGGGAGAAGGGCCATATATTCCAACTTCCTAAACTTCAAAGGAGGAAACTAAGGCCTAAAGAGGCAAGAAACTCGCTCAGGAGTGGGGTCCTCAAGTGTGGTTCTTACACAGAACAAGTCCCCTTAATACAAGGATTTGTTCTGCAAAACTTGGACTCAGTCAGAAGACCTCATTCAAGGATCTAGAAGGCCACATGTGGCCTCAACGCTGCAGGTTGTCCACCCCTGAACTAGCTCAACATGAAAAAGTGAGTTAGTAGCTTTCATAACCCACTTTTAATGGAGAATTCCCAGTCCAAAAAGTTAACCATGTTATTGAGATTATCTATCCTTGAGGTAGATATCTCTTTTCTCTTGATTTTGACTCTTACCTCTATGGATCTGGAGATGGAAAGATCTTCAATTTTGATTGAGCATAATATAAAAATAAGATTTAGATCTAGAGCTGTAAGGGACCTTGGTTGTCATCTTCTCCAGCTCCTTAATTTTACACATGATGAAACTGATTTGGAGAAGCTAATTGACTTACCCTAGGTCGCACAGGTGATAAGTGGCAGAATCAGGATCTAAACTCAGGTAAAACATCAGCACCCTTTTTACCTTGTCACATGTTTCAGTTAATTATTCACAGTGATATGAGTGCTGCTTCCTCTCATTCACTTTATTTAAAATATGTATAGATCAAGACAAGGGCAGCTTTGTGATACAGTGGGTAGAGTTCTGAACCTGAAGTCAGGAAGACTCATCTTCCTGAGTTCAAACCTGACCTCAGACATTTACTAGCTCTGTGACCCTGGGCAAGTCACTTTATCCTGATTTCTTTGTTTTCTCATCTATAAAATGAACTGGAGAAGGAAGTGGCAAACAACTCCAGTGTCTTTGCCAAGAAAACTCCAAATGGGATCAAGAAGAATCAGATACAACTGAAAACATGACTCAGCCACTACCACCATAGATCAAGACAGATCCTTAAAACTAATATGACAGCTTGGGCAGGACTTAGGAAAGAGCATCTTGAGAGCTATTACCCACAACCAGGAACAGATCTTGTTTCCTTCTAGCCCCTCACAGATGTAAATGAACACAAATAGATCTAGGGACAAAGAGGATAGGTCTTCCTTACCCCAAATGATATGAGGAGAGAGGTAAGACCCTTGCAGATTGCCTTGGATCTTCCATCTTTAGAGTTCCTGCACTAAACTCAGGTATTGTATACTAAGGGTGCTATGGTCCATGATGATGAGTCTGGGATAGATCTAGGTTTTAAAAGGGATGGTGTTCTGTGGTGTTGCTGAAGTAGGAGAAACTGCTGCCCAAAATAAGTAACAAAAAGGGCAGCTGGTGGTGCAGTGGATAGAGCACTGGTCCTGGAGTCAGGAAGATGAGTTCAAATCTGACCTCAGAAACTTACTAGATGTTGAGCAAGTCAAGTTGGGCAAGGAAATGGCAAACCACTTCAGTATCTTTGCCAAGAAAACCCCAAATGGGGTCACAAAGAATCGGACATTACTGAAATGACTCAACAACAGGAATTAACAAAAGTTGCTTAAAGCTACTCCAATGAGTGGAGGTCAGGACCATGGCCAGCACCCCATGTATAGCTTTTCCAAGACAACACAGCACCATTACCAAGTCCTCCAAGCAGGATGCTCACATAGGAAAGACAAAATAACTGGATCTGGTTCTAGTATTTTCAATGCTGGTCTAACTAAATGTCATTAAGAGATGAGTAGGGCATAGAGGTCATGGGATATGTTTTTGGAAATTTACTATTTGACAGACCTCTGAGAGGAGATTGGGAATGTTAACTAGGAGACAAATTCAGTCCTTTCCTATAATAACCCCATTTTTCCACTCTGTGATCCTTTAGGGTCAGGCTCAGGACTGATGCCAGTGTGTAACTTGTCTTGTGCCTCTGAAAAATATTTTATGTTCTTTGGTGTTCTGCTGTCAGACCAGGTCTGATATACATGGGAGGGCAAAGTGAGGCTCTTTATTGATCTACCTATATTAAAAAAAAGGGTATTTCTTTGGGCAGCAGCAAGGTTGAGAAAGGGATTGGCCTGAATTTGCTAAATACTAGACCAACTGCTTAGAAAGATCAATTTACAGCACCATGTAGTAGGCAAGACCTTGGACTATGAGTTAGGAAACCTAGGTTTTAGTTTTGGACCCATACATACATTCTGCCATGCAGAACTATAGGAATAATATAATTTTGGAACTAGATAGAAAGGATCTCATATTTCATAAATGAGGAAACCAAAGCCACTTTCTAGTAGGAGAAACTTGTCCATTGTCACACAACCAATAAATGAAAAAAAAAAAAAGGATTAAAAAAATCCAGTTTTAAAAAAATATATGCTATTTCTACTACATCCTAGCATGCCAGGGAGGAAATCTCTTACTTTCTGTCCTTTGACTCACCAACATGTCAACTGAGAGGATTGAACTGGATGTTCTCTAAAATTTCTTTAAGCACCCACCTTATTTTTTAAAATCAATTTTTACTTTTTCAATAAACAAAAACAATATTTCTCTTCTACTCTCAGTGAAAAAAAGGAAAAGTAAAATGCTTGTAACAGATGTGCAAGGTCAAACAAAAAAAATTTCTGCATTGGTCATATCCAAAAAAAAGTCTCATTTTACACCCTGAATCTATTACTATTCTGTCAGGTAGCTGATCATTGCACTCATCAACAGCTTCCTTCTCCCATTACGAGAAGCATGTGGTCCTCTGTTTATACCTTGTGATTTGCTAGACTTGTTCTGCCTGATTTTTCTTGGAAACATTTTGAAATTGGGATAGAATTGACTGGGAAGAAATATGTGATCTTGGTGAAATTGTGTGGCAAAACTGGTCACATATTATGTTGTTCTTGGTAGAATGCAGGTTTATTCTGTGTTGGACCCTATCCCCTAAGCTGGGCAGGGAGAGAGGCTATGTAGCCAAGGTATTCTTTCATGAGAATGGTTGAAGTAGGTGGTAGAGATCATTCTCAATTGCTGGAGAGTATGATTTGCATTTTAAAATGGATCAATAGGGCAAATCCCAGAGAAGTCAAGGTTAGGCAGAGCTAGTCCACTGCAAAGGATTTTGGGAAGAAGCAACATTAGTGGTACTGGTTAGGGCCTAGGCAAGAGGATAGGGATAGGATAAAGTTATAAATTATATCAGGCCTGATCTAAATGCTACTTCAGGGTGATGAGATCAGAGCTAGGCAGGTTTAGTATTCTTGTAAGCACTCAGCTAATTCATTAGGCAAATTAATTTATTTTAACTCTCTGAGTATGTCTATATATCAATACAAAATCTATGATTTAGTCAGTTCAGGAACTCCCTCCACCAACAGGAATCGAGACCATCTAAAGGTCTTCAAGATTTGCCTTAAGCTCAAAGATGTTAAATGACTTGCCCAGTCACACAATGTGTAAGTGTCAGAGGTGAGATTGGAACCCATGACTTCAGAACTCTGACTATACACCACCCACCAAACTCCCCTCAATCTACTACTTTCAATGAACTTGAGAATAGGGGGTAAAGGGATATGGAAGAAGATAAGGAGAGTCACTGGAGTCAAGGCATTAAGAAAAACTGAAACAAATTCATAGAACTACTAGAAACTTCAAACGACACCAAGTTCAGTCTGTATCTGAGCAGAAATCTCCTCTAGCCTCTGTAATAAATTATCACCTAACCTGCACTTTATGACCTCTAGGCATGGGGAGTTCACTAGCTATTGATATCGCCCATCTCATTTTTTTTTTAGAAGCTCTATCCTTCATGAATTGGCTTAAAACCTGCCTCTCAGCCCTTATGGATCATAGTTCTGCCTTTAGGACCAAGCAGAACAAATCTAATTTCTTCTTCACAAGATAGCCCATCAGGTACTTCAAGATAGCTGACATGTACTCCTGAATCTTTTCTTCTTCAGGTTAGACATCCTTAGCTTGTTCAACCCAACTTCATGGTGCTGGTAGCTTGCAGATAGAGGACGTGATAGAAGTGCAGAGGCAGAATCTTGTATAACCATCAACTTACTAGTAAATGACCTTGGACAAGTCATATGAACACTCTCTCTCATCTATATTTTCCCCATGTGTAAAATGAAAGCCTTGCACTAGATGGTCTCCAAAGTTCCTTTTGTTTCCACATCTTATGAACCTATGCTTTACCTTACTCCCACATTGCCCATCCACCTGTACTAGGCATGTATGATTATACTAGAAATTGCTTCTTGCTGACTTTGTAATAATATGACACACTTAGCTCTAGGAGTGACTCCTTCTCAGGGCTACATATTACACCCTTCACAGGGTTTGGCTGGTCATAGGTTATAGGAACACATTCCTTCTAGATGCCTGCTATTAATAGCATTCAGGCTGAAGGTTTAGCTGATCTGAGCTGGATTTACATTTTACAGAATCACAGCATTTCCAAATTGGGAGAGATCTCAGGTTTATGGGTTAAAAAGTCCTTTCCCATCCATCATCTTATTTGAGGGCTTATAAAAGCCCTGTGAGGAAGCCAGGGAAGAGACTTTTTATCTATGTTTTACAGAAGGAGAAACGTAGGCTCAAGGAAAATAATTGATTTACACAACATCCTTCAGTGAGAAGAATCAGAGATGGAATCTTACCCTGGGTCTCATCTGGGTGTTTTGTGGTGGAAGGAGTGGACCTATAGTTACAAGCTCTGGGTTCAATTGATGGTTATGGTATTATTTTGCTAGCTGTGTGACTTCATACAAGACTGCTCTGAGCCTGAGTTTCCTCATCTGTTGAATGAAGACAATGATACTTGCACTATATGGTTTTTGGCAGGAAAGCATTTTGTAAACTTTAATTTACAATAGAAATGGAAGCTATCATCTTCATCACCACCATCATCATCATTATTGCTGTTGTTGTTACAATAGATTGCTTCTCTGACCCCTAGACTAAGCAGCCTCCTTAGATTCAGTTCTATTTATTCATTTATAGGCTTTCTAGGGCAGGCTGGGAACTATTTGGGTGATTCCACCCCTTCTTCTGTCTCAGGGCTGGTCAGTATCTTCCTAAATCCAGATCAGGGGAGGGCGATATTAGTGGATTAGCAGCTTTTCAAGGCTTCTTGGAGACCTTTCCAAAGCACTTGACTCTTTCCAGCTCAGGCACTGCAATGTTTCTCTGGACCCCATTTACACTTTGCTTTATTAGACAAAAAGTCAAGTCATTAATCAGTTGATTGCTTAATTCAAAGCTCAGTCAATTGCAATTTAGTTCTCATCCTTGGGCTTTCCACGTGGCAGGCTCTGTCTGACACTGGGAGCCTTTTGAAAGCTTGACTGAATACAGAACACAGGCTCTTATCACACCAGACTTGGCCCTCTCTGCCTTTCCCCAAGGCTGGGAGGAGCCAGGTCAATGGGCCAGGGACCTTGGTCTGAGACTCAGACCTGGAGAAGGCCAATCTTTGTTCTAATAACAATAACAACAACAGTAGAGACTGCCCACATATCCCTATAGCTGTATCATGATAAAGTGCTTAACATTCATTATCTCACAACAACTCTATTGATTCATCAGAGATGGTATTATTATCTCAGTTTTACAAATGAAGAAACTGAGAACTGGAGATCTCAAAAGAAGTGGCCAGGGCCATATAGGTAGTATGAGAGGCAGAGTTGGATCTGGAACCAGTCCTCTGTCTCTTAAGATTTCTGCTCTTTCCCCTATACATAACTGTCTTCTGCCTCCCACAGCTACCCAAATGTACTGTTTAACAACTGACCCTCAAGATTTCTGGAGTAAAATTGGAATCATTCAGTCTACCCCTCTGATGCTAGGTAAGACTCCATTTAGTGATGCTGCAGTAATTATCAAATCAACAAGCACCTACTATGTGCCAGGCACTAGGGACACAAAAAAGGTAAAAAACCATCCCCATCTAGTTAATAGGCTCTGTCATTGTCTCCCTGGATCATCGTCCCCATGCACCATGTCTAGGAGGTACTACATTGCAATCAATCATTCAAGAAACATTTATGAAGTACCTCCTATATACCAGGCATTACGCTAAGTACTAGGGATACATTGAAAGCCAAAAGACAGTCCCTTCCCTTGAGGAGCTTACAATCTAATGGGAAGACAACATACAAAGAAATATGTACAGATAAGCTACATACAGGATAAATTGGAAATAACCAACAGAAGAAAGGCACTAGAATTAAAAGGGCTGGCAAAGTCTTCCTGTAGAAAGAGGTGGAATCTTTGAAATAAATACATTTAGAACTGAAAAAGACATTCAGTAACACCTACTCATTTGACTGAGAGACTCAGTGGCTGTGATTTGTCTAATGTCATACAACTAGCAAGTAGCTAAATGAGGACTCCTGATCAATACCCATGGCAGAAGCCCATTTTGTGCCCAAGATGAAGCATAAGCTAAAATTCCAAACTATTTATTTTCTGGCCCAGTCCTGTGATATTTTTGTCATAAGAAATTCTCTTCATGTGGAAACTCCCACTGCTGGTCTAACTCAGCATCTGCTCACAATTTATGGTTTTTGTTGCCCTGGGCCATGAGAGGTTAAGTGACTTGCCCAGACTCATACTGCCAGTATGTGTCAGAAGCATTAGTTGAATCAAGGTTGTCCTGCTTCTGGTCTTGCTCTCTATGCACTATGTGATACTGTCTCTCAAAATTCCAAATGGATTTCAGAAATGCTTTGATCAATTACAGAGCAATAGCTGGTTATTAAAGAAAGCTGTGGGATTCATCTCATACAAGTTTCCCATGCTGAGGGGTCACACTTGAGCATCTTGCCCATATCTTAGCTTGTGTTACAGAGGGGATTATTGTATTGAGTGGAAGGTGGAGCCTAGAGATTCCCCTAGCCCCAACCTTTTTTTTTTTTGGCTCTGAAACTCTATTTAATAACAACAATGCTATAGTGCCTTAAAACTTACAAAAAGCTTTACATAAATTTGATCCTCACAACAACCCCCTGAAGAAAGTGCTATTGTTATTTCTATATTAACAGATGAAGAAATGGAGGCTCCAAGAGGTTAGATGACTTTCCTATGATGATGAGTTGGTGAACATCACAGGTGGAACCCAGAACCTAATTTTCCCGACTCCAAGTTCAGTGCTCTATCCACTATGCCATTTTCTATGGGCATCTAGGCATTTGTACAGGTAGAAGGAGTGATTACAAAAAAAGAAGGTTGATTGTAAAGTATTAAGAAACCTGAGTTAACATCCTGCCTTATACTGTATGTATGTATGTATGTATGATGTTGGGATAGTCACAGCCTCACTTTTTGACTTCTCTAAAAAAGGGATAATAATATTTGCATTACCTGCCTTACAGGGTCATTGTGGAGAAAGTGTTCTGCAAACCTTCACGTGTTTTATAAATGTGGGCTAATGCTATTGTAAGGTGACCATGTGAGACTATAAGGCTAGCTGGCATAGAGAGCACAGAACTCATTCTCCAGGCCCCAGGAGGCTGTCTGCTCACAGGATTCCCTCCAGCAGCAGTGGCATCTGGTAACCTGGAGCCGTGAAATGAGATTTTCAGTTCCCTGAGCTAGAAATGGGCAAAATATATGAAAAGTGATTTATTTCCTAGATAAGATGGCTGTGGCTGGTGGACTTGCCTTAGGACCTTCCTACCCCAGAAGCCGCAGGGATGAATGGAGGGGAGGATTGGGAGCCTGGTGAGAAAGGCATCCTGAAAGCTGGTAGAGTGACCTGTGGCTAGTAACTGAGAGCCAGGAGTATGCGGGAGGGGTCAGCCTAAGTGGCTAGGCTTCCACAAGATGTTAGAATGTGAATAATAGTTAAATTTGGATTCTTATTCTCCTACTCACTTCTCAACCCCTTATAATCTGACTTCTGATTCCACTACTCACCTGAAACTTTTTTCTCTAAGGTTACCAGTGATCTTTTTCCGTTCTCATTCTTCTTGACCTTTTGGCAACATTTGATGATTTTGACCACCTTATTCTTCAGGATATCTTATTCTTTTGGCCACTTTATTCTTTATGATTTTCATGATTCTCTTCTCTCCTGTTTTTGCTATTTTCTCCATCTCATTCTCCTTTTCTGGATCGTCATCTATGTGCTGCTTAGTGACCATGGATGTCCACAAGACTCTGTGATGAACTTTCTTCCCTTTTTTCTTTACACTCCCTCCTAGTGGTCTCATTAGCTCCCCATTTAATAAGTAACTCTCTGCATAAGCCTATGAGGCATCATGGCATAGTGAAGGTCAGATCTTGAAGTCAGGAATACATGGAGTCAAGTCTGGTCTCTTTTACCATAAGCATGACCATAAGCAAATCACTTAGCTCCTCAATGTCCCAGGCAACTCTCTAAGGCTATAAGTTACAGATAAATTGGCTATATATATATATCTCAATGAAGGGAGTACATACAATAAGTTCCTCCTACTAATAAAATCACAGATCTGGACCAAAAAAAATTGCAAAGGTCCAAATATCCAGTTCCTGGCTTCTCCCCTGAGCTCCAGGTCTGCATTACCAACTAACCACCTGTTGGATAGTTCTAACTTGATGTCCTGTAGGCATTTCAAACTCAAGATGGTTAAAATGGATCTCATCTCTTTCATCCTCTTCTCCAAACATCTTTCTGCAAAGGAAGCCACTATTCTTTCTCATTCAACCTTCACAATTCATTTCTCTCCAGGCTATACTCTGGACTTTCTTTACCATACCCCAGAAACCTTAACATTCTGGAATTCACAAATTGGAAGTATCCTCTGCTTTCATGGATTCTCTTTATCGGGTAGCTCTTCCTAGAACCTCCATTTAAGGGAATATGCAGAACAGCCACATCTCATTCCTCTGCAGGTTGTACTCCAGACCTTTTGTACCATGCTCCATGGTACCTGACACATAGTCATAGTGCTTAATAAATGCTTGTTGACTAACTGACCTTGTAGTAATACTTGAATCTTCCTTCTCCAGCATCTTTCATAAAATCTCCCACATTTGTCCTTAGCTCTCCATTTTTTATGGCCACTAACCTAATTCACAGTCTTGTTACCTTTTACCGGTGGCATCTTTCAGTTTCACTTCTCCATAATTCATCTTCCAAACAGCTGCCAAAATAATTTTTCAGAAGCACATTTGACCATGTCACTTCCCTGCTCAAGAAACTTCAATGATTTCCTATTGCCTTTAGAATAAAATAAAAATTCCTCAGTTTTTTATCTAAAGCCCTTTAAAATCTGGTTCCAGCCTCGACTTATTACACATTGCTCTGTACATACGTGCTATGTTTCAGCCAAACTGCTGTACTTGTGTTCAAAACTTTTCATTATATCTCTCACCTCCATGCCTTTGCCTATGCTTATAAAGCACTTCCTCTTCACCTTTGCCTCTTCGAATCTCTGGTGCCCTTCAAGCTTTGGTCTATGCCTTCTTATAAGAAGCCTTTCTTGATCCCTAAATGGTTATAATTTCTCTTGTCAAATTATTGTATATATGCTAATCTGTTGATGTGTTGTATCAAAATTTAATCCAAATAATAAACGTTTATTAAGAGCCTACTATATGTGAGGTACTGTGATAATTTTGAGGTTACAAAGACAAAATGAAAGCAGGGACCATTTTTTTTCATTCTTGTCACTTATGATGCTGCTTTATAAATAGAAACTAAATGCCTATTAGATTGGATTGAGAAGAAATTCAGAGTGGGAAAGCTTGAGGATGTAGGGGAAATTCTCCAGGATGGACTTAGTTCAAAATTTAACATCATGGTGGAGTATATGAAAAAAAATGTTTAATCTTGCGTAATCACAGTGGTCCATTTTATCTTCCACAGTATTTTCTGTCCTTTATTTTGTCATGAACTTTTCCCCATCCATAGTTGTGAAATAGATTTAAGGATCTTGTTACTTTTTTTTAAAAAATAACTTTTTATTTATTTATTTTTTGCAGGGCAATTGGGCTTAAGTGACTTGCCCAAGGTCACATGGCTAGTAAGTGTTAAGTGTCTGAGGTCAGATTTTAACTCAGGTCCTCCTGACTCCACGGTCGGTGCTCTAGTCACTGCACCACCTAGCCACCCAATCTTGTTAACTTTTACCAGGACCTGGTAAAAGGTAACAGGATCCTTAATCCTTTATTTGAAGTCACCTTTTATATCTAACTCATGTGTCTATTTGGTGCTTATCTTGGTGTATGATGTGAGACATTGGTTTAAACTTAATTTCTGCTGGATTGCTTTCTAGTTTCTCCAGAAGTTTTTAGTTTAAATAGTGAGTCCTTAGCCTAATGGTTGAGATTTTGGGGTTTATGGAAAACTGTATTAGTATGCTTGCTTCTGTATGTTGTATACCTAAGTTTTCCTATTGATCTATGTTTCTATTTTTAAAAAGCATCACCAAGTTGTTTTGATGATTACTGCTTTGTAGGATAATTTAAGATCTGGTGCTGCTAGACCTCCTTTCTCCCTACTTTTCTTTTCATTATTTACCTCAAGATTCTTGAGTTACTTTGAATTCTTCCTGCTAAATTTCATGATTATTTTTCCAGTTCTGTAAAGTTATATTTTTTGGCAGGTTCACATGGTACTGAATAAGTCAATTAATTTAGACATTTCTGTTACATTGGTATGGCCCAACCTTGAACAATTAGTATTTCTCCAGTTGTTTGGCTTTATCTTTATTACTGTAAAGAGTATTTTGCTGTGATATTCATATAGTTCCTATCTCTTCCTTCTGGTTTTTGTTGGTCTTATACAGAGATGCTTTTAATTTATGTGGATTTATTTTATGTCTTGAAACTGCTACTTATTAATTTTTTAATTTCTATTTTAAATTACTTTTTAAAGTTAACTCTCAAGGGTTCTTGAAGTAAACTATCATATCTTCCTCAAAAAGTGATATTCTCATTTCCTCTTTTTCTATGCTTGTCTTATTGCTATAGCTAGCATTTCTAGAATTATATAAAATAATATTGGTGATAAATGGACATTCTTGCTTTACCCTGATCTCACTGGAAAAGCCTCTAACCATTCTCCATTACATACACTATTAGTTTGCAGTTTATAAATAATAATGATGATAATAATAATAGTCAGCATTTATATGGCATTTACTACATGCCAGGCATACAAAGTGCTATGCATTTTAAAATGATCTCATTTGATCTTTACTACAACCCTGAGAGGTAGATGCTATTATTATCCTCATTTACAGATGAGGAAACTGAGGCAAGCAGGGATCAAGTGACTTGCCCAGGGTAACTGCTAGTGTCTTAGGCAGACTTTGAACTTGTCTTCCTTGCTCCAGGCCCTACACTCATCCACCGTGCCACCTAGCTGCCCTATAATACTTTAACTCTTAGCATGTTAAGGAAAGTTCCATTTATCCCTATGCCTTTGAGTATTTTTTTTAAAAATATAAACGAGTATTAAATTTTGTTAAAAGCCTTCCCAGAATCTGTTATTATAATAATTTCATTTTATTATTTTTGTGGGTTTTTATGTTTGTAATTTTCCTTATATTGAATCAATATTGAATTCCTAACATAAATCCAAGCTGGTCATTGTGAGCAATTAGAAAAAAGTGTTGTAGCCTCTTTATAATTTTTTTTTATTTTTGCAGTGATATTTATTGGGAATATTGGTTTATAACATTCTTTATCAGCTTTGTTTTTCTCTCTGGTTTAGGTATCAAAATTATATTTGTTTCATAGAGACATTTGCTAGGATCTTTCCCCTCCTCCACTTTTTAAAAACAGTTTATATAATATTGGAATTATTTGTTATTTGAATTTTTGATAGGATTCTCTTGTAAATTCATCTGGTTCTAGGTTTTTTTTTTTTAAATTTTAGTAGTTCATTTATGGCTTATTCAATTTCTTTTTCCCCCCCTTGATACTGGGATATTTAAATAATTGGTATCTTCTGTTAAATTGTATTTTTTTGGTAAATAATCATCCATTTCACTTAAATGATCACTTTTTTTTTTTTTGCTTTTTGGAGGGCAATTGGGGTTAAGTGACTTGCCCAAAGTCATGTGGTTAGTAAGTGTGTCAAGTGTCTGAGGTTAGATTTGAACTCAGGTCCTCCTGACTCTGGGGCCAGTGCTCTATTCACTGTGCCACCCAGCTGCCCCAAAATGATCACTTTTGATAACATGCTCTACTGGTTATATGATATGTTCTTTGATGCACCAATTCTTTAGGATTAAGTTATTTAGTCCTAACTTAGTTTTTAATCCTTTTCTCAAAGGCCACTTGTTTAATATTTCTGTTTTTCTGCATTGGTGAGTTTTTAATGCTTCAATATTTGATCAGTTTCTAGAAAGATGCCATGTATAATTGAGAAATATGAATGTTCTTTTAATCAATCAGTAATTGCTAAATACTTATCATATCCAACTTTCTAAAATTCTATTTGGGGGCTTAACTTCCTTCCTTCCTTCTTTCCTTCCTTCCTTTCTTCCTTCCTTCCTTCCCTCCCTCCCCCTCTCCCTTCTCTTTCTCTCTTTGTTAGATTTGTCTAGGTCCAAAGTTGGGTATGAGTTTCCCCATTTTCATAGTTTTACTATTTTCCTAAGTAATTCATTTAACTTTTCCTTTAAGCATTTAGTTACTATACAGTTTGGTGGATGTA
The DNA here is from genome assembly GCA_028646515.1 of Pseudochirops corinnae. Lineage (NCBI taxonomy): Eukaryota > Metazoa > Chordata > Mammalia > Diprotodontia > Pseudocheiridae > Pseudochirops > Pseudochirops corinnae. The sequence continues at coordinate 73,292,606 of CM053588.1, read as the reverse complement.
TATAAAATATTGATATTAATTTATTGTGTATTGTACCTTTTAGCATAATTTAGTTTCCCTGTTTACCACTTTTAATGTCACATATCTGTGGTAGTTTTATCTAAGATTAGGATAGCTATCCCTGATTTTTTTAGTTTATTTGAAGCATAACAGATTTTGCTCTAGCCCCTTGTTTGAGCTTCATATGAATCTTCATGTTTCAAGTATGTATCTTATTAACAATATATTGTTATATTCTATTTTCAAATCTATTCTATTCTTTCCTTCCTTTTAATGGATGAATTCATCTCATAGATATACTCAGTTAAAATTGTATATTATATATTTCCCTTCATTTTATCCTTTTGTACTTTCTCCTCACTTTTGTCCTTCTTTTCCCTCTCCCCCAACTCCACTGATTTTCTTACAAAGAAGAAAGTAGTGAAAGACAAGGAGTGTGATTAACACTAGTGATCAATTAGTGATGTTTCTACTCTGCTGTCCCTCTTCTCTTCTTTTTGTCCTACCTCTGATCACACATTTTAATTTTTTCTTTTCATTTAATCCCCCCTTTTTGATCCACCATCCAGTATTGAAGTTTATTTTGCTTATGACTGGTCTCTTATCAGTCCTATTCTTTTAAAACTTTTCTCACCTCTCCCTATCCCGTCTTATTACCCCATTGAATTTAATGTATTTCTACACTAAACTCTGTGTGTATGTGTGTGTTCAATCCATCTTTGTCCAATTCCTGTGAGAATGAAGTTCATGTGGTTCTCCTCCCCTCATCTCTTCCTCTATGTTTATATGGTCTTCACCTTGTGTACTCTGTTTTATAAGATGTAAATTCCCTCCTTTTTTCTTTCTTTCCCAAAAATATTCCTTTCCCTCTACCCTTTCTTTCTTCCAAGAGCGTTAAAATAGAACGTGTACAGCCCTTCCATTTTATTTAACTCCCTCTATGACCCTTGAAGACATTAAGGTTCTGAAGGGACATTTATTTCTTCTCCCCCATTAGAATGTAAACATGTCATCCTCATTTAGCCCCTTCAGACTGCTCAAATGTACTTATTTTCCTAATTTTCTCTTGACTGCTCTGTTTACATTTCAGAATTTCGACTCAGCCCTGTTATTTTTTTCAGGAATGCTTAAAAGTCTTCTATTCCATTAAAGACCTGATTTTTTTGGGGGGGGTGGGGGTGGGATAGGATTAATTCTCTTTGTTGTAAATTTTTATCTATTGCCTTTTGGAATATTTAATCAAAATTTCTTTCATTTCCCATCATCACACTTCCTCTCACCTCTTTCGTACCTCCCCTCTCATTGGAGAACTGCAGGGTGGAGCAAAAAGCTTTTCTCAAAGCCTCACTTTATAGAAGGTTCAGAATTTCCAACCAACAAGCCCTTCATTTTCTTCTAGTTGCTCTGTTTGATTTTGATTCTACAAACATGGTTCCTTGCCAGATACCCTCTGGTGGGGCCTCCCTCCTCATCCGGTTTACACTTTTCAATTTCCTTTTGTGTGTTGCCTTCCCTCATTAAAGTGTAAGCTTCTCGGAGGAAGGGACTATCTTTGTTTTTCATATCTGTATCCTTATTTCTTAGCACAATGCCTGATACGTAGTGAGTACTTAATAAATGTTTATTAACTGTTCTTTATTGACCAAGATCTCCTTCCTTTATGTTGGTAGCCACCAAGTCTTTTGTGATTCTGGCTGTGGTTCCTTGCTACTTGAACTTTCTTTCTGATTGTTTCCAGCATTTTTATTTGACCTGGAAGCTGTGGGTTTTGGATTTGATGTTCCTAGCATAGGTAGGATTTGGATAAGCAGAGAAGTAGAAGGGCATGTCTAATGAAGGAAGGAGAGTGCCTGAGGCGAATATGGAATAGTGAGCACATGGGCTTGATTGAAGCAGAGTGATGGGTTATTAGGGAAATAAGAGCAGATAATATTGGAGAAGTAGGGTGTGAAAAGAATACAAAGGCCTTGAATGTCAGGGTGAGGCACTTGAAATTGATCTGTTAAGGCAGTATTAGGAGAAATAGACAAGGCGTTATCACTGAATCATGACATTATAGGATTTTCAAGCTCAAAGGGACCTTAGAAATCTTCTAGCCTTCTTAAATTGGGGTACAAGGAGCCCCAACATATCTATCTATGGATATATTTTAGGGGATCCATGAACTTGAATGTGAAAAAAATACATCTTTGTTGTCATTTATCTACAATTGAAAGTTTGCATTTCCTTAAATTATGAATTTAATAAAATGTTATTCTTCACTAGATTGCCATTAGGATCTATGACACACAAAAAAGCCTTGTGTCCATTTTAGAAAAGAAAACAGGTCAGTAGTCAAATTGCAGAGATATAATTCAGATCCAAGCTCTCAGAATCCAAGCCAGTTCACTTTTCCTTTGTTTCTGTGGGAGACTATCTCCAAGGCAAATATTCTTAGCATGGGGTCCATGAACTTGGGACCTTTTAATATTTTGATACTACATTCCACTATAATTGATTTTCATTGTAACCCTGTGTATTTTATTTTATGCACTTAAAACATTTTTCCAAGAAGGAATTCATAGATTTCATCATCAAAAGAGTTCATGACCCCAAAGAAGTTAAGAACCCCTACTTTAAGACATTCCAGGTCACTGAATTTTCTGCTACTCTCACAATTCTCCTGCCTTGATGCCCTGTCCCTCTCTAAAGAATGTCTGGGTCTCCCACTAGGTCAACTACCTCTCCCCTAAGGCAGCTCATTCCGTTTTTGAACAGCTTCCATTTTAGGAAGTTTTCCCTTATAACCACTGGAAATTTGCTTCTGTCATCCCTATGCTACTGATCCTGGTACAGTGCAAATAATGCTGTCTCTAGATTTAGAGGACCAGGATTCAAATTTCACCTTCAACACATTTCATTTGTATGACTTTAGCTGAGTCACACAACTTGGGCCTCAGTTTCTTCATCTATAAAATGAGGGGGTTGGACTAGATGACCTCTAAGACCCCTTCCTACTCTCTATCTGTGATGCTAGGTCACTTCTCTTCTCTACACCTTCATTTCCTCATCCATAAAAAGGGGATCATAATACCTGCTCTACCTTTCTCATAGAGTATTCCTAGGAAAAATGAAGTGATGTATATGACAGTCAGAGAAAATGAGATGAACTAGAACTGTTATTTGGATAAGGAAGAGGGGGTCTGTGGTACAGAGAGGAGAGGATAAGCCTAGGATGTGTGGTCCCATGGCCTAGTGAGGAAACTGAGGGGATTGAGGGGACTGGCACAGCAAGGGGTTAATTGTGGGAACTGAGTGAACTACGTTGACTCTATCTTAATTCTGGAGCTTGCTCAGTTTCCTTTCTATTCAGTTATGGAGCTAGTTCAATTTCTGTCTTGTGAGAAAACTTTATTCATTCTGGAAAATTGAGGAAAGACCTTATTGCTTTGTTTGAACCTAGCCCTGAATGGCTGGGAAGTTGGATCACTCCTACCTGTTGCTTAGAGACCCTTAACTAAGGACCAGAAACCCAGTTAGAAGACTGATGCAAGGAGTTTTCTCACAATTGTACATCTCAAATAACCCCATATTTTATCTGAAAACTGGCCTCGTCCTCATCAATTAGTTATTGTTTCCATGTTCCTTTCATTATTTATAGACACTGTTGGGGTGTGTGCGTGGGACACCTCTTTTTCTGATTTCAGGGAATTGCTCCTGTTCACTCTCCCCCTCCCAACGTAGAAAGTCTCTAATCTTTCCTCCAATTAGAAATCAGATGACCAATATGGCATTGTTTCCTCTTAATTAATTAGCTTTTAATGTATAAAAGTCTGTCTTTTCTTCCATTCAGGGTCCAATGCCAAAACTAAGGAAAGCTACTGGTCCAGATTTTGGGGGCAATGGGCATGCCTTAAGCAATCAAGCAATATTCTTGGAAGGTTGAACCTCTGTTTCCTCCTCATTTCAGCCTTTACTCACGGCCCTAGGCACTATTGTGTGTTGCTGTGTTCAGCCAGAGACCTGACTCCATCTTCTCTTCCCTTGGCACAGAGCCCTGGCCTGACAGAAAATGGGCGGGTGTTGGTGGAATGGTGCTGACAATACCAGCTCCAGCCGTCTCTAGCTCCTTCACACTGATGATCTCTGACATTGGGGCTCACTTACAGGGGTCACCGCCTGACAGCTGAGTGTCATAGCAAGTCAATTACCATCCACTCCCCTCAGGAGCACTTCTTCTATCTGTTGTTTTGATATTATCAAGACACTTCCAATGTTTTACCTGTCACCACGCAGCCCCAAGAGCTCAGGAAATAATAGAAGGCCTGAAAATGGCAGCTGTTATCTCTGCAGACACAGATGAGGCCCAGCAGCAGCGCTACTGTCCATTCCCACCCTCCTCTCTCCTCCCTCTGTCTCTCTCCTCCTTTACAACTTCTCTTCTCTCCCCTGCTCATCCTCCTCCCTGTATTCTCTTCTTACCTCTCCTGATTCTCCCACTAATTATGTCCTCTCCAAATTTCCTCCTTTTCTTTCTTCTTCTAAGTCCCTCCCCTCCCCTCTCCTCTCCTCCCTTCTCTCCTCTCCCTTCTTCTCCTCTCTTCCCCCCTCCCCTCCCCTTCCTTCTCCTCTCCTTTCTTCTCTCCCCTCCCCTATCCTCTGCACCTTCCACTCTCTAATTGCGTTACTTGTAATTCATTGACTCCCCCCCATACCCCAAGTTATTAGTACCCTCTCCCTCTTAAAATTACTTTGTGTGGTATTCTGTATTTACTTACTTGTTCATGTTGTGGGCAGCTAGGTGGTTCAGTGGATAGAAACAAAGTTGGATAGAAACAGAGTTCAAGACTCATCTTCCTGAGTTCAAACCCGACCTCAGACATTTCTTAGTGGTGTGACTGCGGGCAAGTCATTTAACTCTGATTGTCTTGGTTTCCTCTGTAAAATGATCTAGAAAAGGAAATGGCAAACCACTCCAAGATATTTGCCTAGAAAACCTGAAATGGGGTCAAGAAGTGTCAGATATAACAGTCATGATTGAACAGCAACCGCACACGTTGTGTCCTGCTTTCCCCCTCAATCCCCAAGAGAAAGTTCTTTGAGGGAAGGGATGGGCTCATTTGTGTCTTTATGTACCCAGAGCCTGGCATCATGCCATGCTGAATTCATTTTTATTGATTTATTGAATGGTGTAGCATTATGGAAAGATTCCAAGGTGAGTCCTGGATTCTAGTCTCAGATACATCCCAGCCAAGTTCCTTCTCCAATCTTTGTCTCCCTTTCTCCGTGTCTCCGGTGAGAGGCTTGGAGTAGATGATCCGTAGTCCCTCCACCTCCAACACTCTCTGCCTCTGTTTCATAATTAGTCTTGCCTTGCTTTTTTTGCTGGATTGTGATGGCCTCCTTGTTTTGCTAGCCTCAAGATGAAACGGGGCGGGGGGGGGGGGGGGGGGGGGGGGGCCTGGCTGCATTTATTTACTTGAAAGTTTTTAATGGGTTATAATTGGAAAAGGCCTAAGCTAAATTTGCATATTGATTTGACATTTAAGTATATGATTAAATAAAAGCTGACTGAGGTCATCACTTGACTAAATTGGCTTAATGAGTGTTGATTATCATGTGCATGTTAATTTGATTTACCCTGATTACCCATCGATCTTACTTTGGGATCCCTCCTCACCTCTGGCTCAATTGTTCTCCTGGGGTGGGAGAGATGGGATGAGAGTCTGAACATCCGTCTGTCTCACTGTCTGTCTCCCTGACTGCCTACCTGTTTACTGTCTGGCTACTTATCTGCGTGTCCCACAGGTTCCCTAGATCAGAAACAAATAACGCGCCTGTTGTTGTCTTTCTCTATCTTTCTGTTTCTATCTTTTTTGTCTATTTCCCCTTATAGGTTTGTTTTGTCTCTGTCTCTGTTTCTTTGTATTTCTCCCTGTCTTTCTCACATATGTTTTTAGCTTTCTCCTTCTTTCTCTCTCTGGATGGATCTGCCTGTCCACTCCAATCTCCTTCTCTCTTACTTTCCTCCTAAGTACCCTGTTACTTAGTAAGTTACTAAGGGGATCAGTTACTAAGCAAGTGGCTCTTCCCTGTCCCCCCCTCCCCCATTTTTGTCAGTGAGCCACATCACAGCAGCATGGGTCCTTTTGTGGAGGGGGCATCTTGCCTCATTCTTGCCCTGGTGATTGGAGTCTTTGGGCTGACTGAGTGCCTAACGGCAAGATTCCCTAGAATCTCTACTAAGTTTAGGCACAGTAGAAATTAGGGAGAGTAAGTTAGGAACTTCCCAGGGCAGCTTCCTGGGGGAACAAAGCCTTGTAACAGAAACCTCAGCCCTGTGCCACAGAAACCTATACGACAAATCAAAAACCCATCAGAACTGGGAGGGGTGATACATCATAGAATCTCAGGAGTGGGAACAGAATGTCAGAACTAGAGGGCAGCCTTAGAACACAGAATAATGGAACTGGGAGGGACCTCATAACATGGAATGTCAGAGCTGGGAGGAATCTTAGAACATGGAATGTCAGAGCTGGAGGGACTTGCTAAATCATTTAATCCAACCCTGACATTTTATGTAGAAGAGGAACGGAGAAACAGGGAGGGGAAGAAACCACACAGAAGAATAATAGCAGAATCAGGATTTGAACCAGGTCTCAAGTCTAGGGTTCCTTTTTCTTTAACTTGCTAGCTTTCGTTAAGTGGATTTTTTTTTTTCTGGCACAAAACCCCTTTGAGGGAGACAGGAGCTGTATTCTTTCTTTCATCAGTACAAGACACGATATGGTCGAAGTAGGCCAGGGAGGGGAAGCTGTGATGTGCTGCTCCTTCTCCCACGGGGAGAGGGGGGGCAGGAGCATGACTTTCTGCTCTCTTTTCTAGATTGGGAGAGTGCTAGTTCAGCTGTAAGTGAGTAAGTTTCTGGAGGCAGGAGGATGTGAGTATATGCCTAGCTGTTTGTGTGACGATCTCTGCCTATATATAGTCTGGAGCTGAGGGGAGACATGGCGGCCTGCCACACTCGGTTAGCAGATCTTATCACCTCCCAATAACCTGCATAGATACTGGCTCTGATAGAATCTCAGAGGGGGCAGGTGAGGCTTGGGAGACTTCATGGGAGGGAAGCAGTGTTGCTAGATTTAAGAGGCAATCAGACACCTCTGTTTTGGCTAAGGGAGTGATTAGAAATGAGTCAGAAAACCTAGATGCTAATCCTAGTGCTCTCTGCTGACTTAATGCATCACCCTGGGTCACTTACTTACCTTCTCTGGGCCTCTGTTTGCTTACCTATGAAATGAGTAGGCCAGTCCCCTCTCTCCTTATCTTGTGAGGAGAAAATGGAAGAACAGATGGGAAAGTGTATAGAAAGGAGGAAAAAACCCTGAGAGATGGGTACATGTCTGGTGTGTGTTGGGAGGGTGGGTAGGGATTCATAAAATCTTAGAATCTCAGAGCTGGTAGAGACCTGAGAAAATATCTATCTAGCCCAGTTCCTATCTGAAATACAAATTCTTCATGAAGCATCCCTGATAAATGATTATCTAGTTACTCCTTGAATCCCTCCACTGACAAGGAGCTCATCATCTCATAAGGAAGTCCATTCAATTGCTGGGCACTAGGGGATTCTTCCTTATAATGAGATAAAATTTATTTCCCTGTGACTTCACCTACTTTGGTCCAGCGAGCTTAGTACAGTGCCTGGCACGTAATAGATACTATAGAAAGGCAGATTCCCTTCTTCCCTCCCTCCCCTTCCTTTCCTTTCTCCCTCTTCCTTGCTCTACAGGTACAGAGGCTTCAGATGAAGCCCTGGGTCTTAAATAAAGCCAAGGGCAGCTTTGCTTATTCACTTAATTTCGTAGCAGCGGAAAAAGCCCTGAATTTGGACTCAGGAGCAACTGGGCTCAAATTATTTTTCTGACTCTACCTGTGTGACCTTGGACTAGTTACTTAACCTTCATGAGCCTCAGTTTCTTCATCAGTAAAATGGGAATAATATTTATAATACCTACTTCACAGGGTGGTTGTAAGAAAGGAATGTGCACACCTGAAGGTGCATGGCCCCATGGGAAGAACTGCAGATTTGGAGTCAGGAAATATGGACTCAAATCCTTGCTTTATCATTTACTGCTGATTGGACCTTGGGCAAATCATATTTACCAACATGAGCTTCAATTACCTCACCCATAAAATGAAGGAGTTAGATTTAATGAATTCTAAGCCCCTTTTTGGCTTGAAATCTGTGATCTTGATTAATCAGTCCAATTTCTACAGTTTAAAACACTTCACTCCCAACCACTCTAGGAGGCAGGCACTGCAAGTATTATTAGCCCTATTTGACAGCTGGGGAAACTGAGGCTCAGAGACACATTAAGTGAGTTGCCCACAGTCACACAGCCAATACATGACAGAATTCAAGACTCTCATTCTAAGTCTGGTGCTCTTGTTGCTACTCCAAACTGTCTCACTGTGAATTCCTTATACACTGATTACATTTGAATTTCTATTACAGGTCTCCATGTCTTTGATCTCCCCTGGAAGTTGAACTAGGAGAGGGGTCAGTTTGGTTTTCAATTCCATAAATTAGGAGAGAACGTATGATCAGTAGATGAGACTTTGGGAGTGGTGGAACGGGGCTGCCACAGGGACGAAATATGTCCTCCTATGGAAAAGGGGTCCTCCTGGGGAGGAAGACCTCCCACTCTCTAGACGTCAGCTCTGAGGAATATATTCCCTTTCATTTCATGCTAGTTGGGGCTTTGCACTCAGCAAGGGGACCTACCCAAGGGATGATCAGAATTTGTTGAATTGAATCTCATAGAAACTTGCAGAATCTTGGAGTTATTTAGAAGGGACCTTCAGAGGCCATCTGGTTGATCTCAAGTCACTTGCTTTGCTTCAGATCTAATAACAGTGTTTTATAGTTTATATAACACTTCAATGAAATAATATTAAGTCACCAGTTCTCTTTACAGTTTACAAAGCACGTTCCATCACAAACACCCATTAAGTCAGTAAGTAGCAAAAGCATTACCTCCCCCATTTTTCAGAGGAAGAAACTGAACCTCAGTGAATCAAGTGACTTGCCTAGGATCACATGGTTGTGATGAGGTAAGAGTCAGGGTTTTAAACCCAGGTCCCCTGTCTCCTCGTCTCTCTCTCCCTGTGCTTCTGCTTCTCTCCTCTCATCTCCCTGTTCGGTCTAGCTGGTTTTGTTACCTCCCCCTCCAGCCCCACAACAATCCCTATTTGGTCTCTCAAATCCAAAGGAGCAGTTTCTACAGCTAGGGAATTGCACATTAGTTCATTGAATTCACTTGTAAATGGTGTTAATTTTTGCCACCCAGGGAGTCCCTAGCTGAGCCGCTGAGCCTTCAGGAATTGAGCCTGGCCGCCTGTCTGCCGTTTATGAGAGGCTACAGAGACCTGAAGAGCGGAAACCATCAGTGTCAGAGTGATCACATTACCCGGGCTCGGCGTCCTCTACCACGTCGAGGAGGAACAGCAATTCTTGTTCTCAAAAGAGGAGCCAAGGGAAAAGAGTGACAACGAAAATTTTCCAACCCACCGTGAGACAGCAAGGAAGACTAAGTCTTTGGCTGTCAAATCAGGAGGCTTGGGCCCCAGTCCTGGCACACCACCTCTAGACAGCCAAGTCCATTCTATTTCTCTGGATCTTAGTTTGCTTATCTGTGAAATGAGGGGGTTGGGGATTAAGGTGTCATGGAAAGAGGACCTGGGTTTAAATCTCTTCTTTGCTGTTTACCTCCTCAGAGAGTTTATTACTTGTATCTGGGCCTCAGTTTCCTTTTCTGTCAAATGGGGGCAAAGCCACTTTACAAGCATTATCTCATTTGAGCCCCATGATAGATAGTCTATGAAGTGGGTGTTTCAAATGGTATTATTCCTATTTTGCATATGAGGGAGTGAGCATAGATGTCAGAGACAGGATTTGAATCCAGATCTCTCTGACTCCCAGGCCACCAGTCTATCCATTCCTCCATGATGCTAGAATGGGGCAAGTTTAGGTGGAGAAGTAGAGAGAAGAGTGGAATGAGATTTGGAAGGAGTGAGGGGGGAACAACCTTTGGGGAAAGCATATGCCATGAATCCAGTCCTGTGAATTATTCACAAGCACCGAGAACTGACTCACTCCACAGTCTGGTTTCTTCTGAAAACTCGCCAAAGATCTCTGACAGTAACAGCTCTTCTGCTTCTCTCTCTCTCTCTCTCTCTCTCTCTCTCTCTCTCTCTCTCTCTCTCTCCCTCTCTGTCTCTCTGTCTCTCTCTGTCTCTCTGTCTCTCTTTCCCTCTCTCTCATCTTTCTCTGTCTCATCTCTCTGTCTCCCTCTGTTCCCTTTCTCTGTCTCATCTCTCTTTCTCTTTTCCCTTCAGTTAATCTTTCACTCCCTTGCTCTCTAGATTTCCTCCTTCCTCCTCCTTAAGAATTATTTTCTAGGGGCAAGGGACCAAAAGGTGCTTGGGGTCCTTTCCTTATACTAAATGTGACCTTTCCAACCTCCTGCTGCATAGGACCAGGACCTAGGTACCATCAGGCACCAATTGAAGGGCTCTCTCTGGGTGCTACTGGGCATTTCCCGAAGGAAAGTGACCAGATCCTCTTCAGCAGGGGATAGCTTTGGAGGGAGACCCTTTTATCTCTACATTTTCCAAAGTGCTTTCAAACAAACCATTACATAAGTTACAGCAAGTCACAGCAATCTTGTAAGGTAGGAAAATGGGTATTATTATGCCCATTTTGTAGATGAAGATAGGAGAGGAAATGACTCATCAAGGGTCATATGGCAAGTAAGTGGCAGATCTGGCCTTAGAGATGACCTTTCCTGACTTTTGCCCCTCATTATAAACAACTGACCTCTAGTTACTATAGAAAGAGAAACACAAGTTGAATCAAGTTTTTTTTTCTTTTTGGAGGGGGGGGAAGGTAGGGCAATTGGGGTCAAGTGACTTGCCCAAGGTCACATGGCTAGTTTTTAGTGTTAAGTGTCGGAGGCCGAATTTGAACTCAGGTCCTCCTGACTCCAGGGCTGGTGCTCTACTCACTGCACTACCTAGTCGCCCCTTGAATCAAGTTTAAAGAAATAAAACTACTTTGTTGCCTTGAGAAACCTTTCTCACTATCTCTCAACTGTTACCCATTACTCCTTCATCTTAAAATCTGACCCTGGTCACAGGATCATAGATTTGGAACTGGAAGAGACCATAGAGTCTAACCTTCTTATTTTCTGAATGAGGAGCCATTAAATGACATGTCCAGAGCAGTATAGCTCTTAAATGTCTGCGGTAGGTTTTAAACTCACATCTTCCTAGTTCTAGGTCCAGTGCTCTGTCCATCACATCACCTTACAAGACTTAATTTACCATCAATGCTTCCCTGTTTCTAGGAGACTTGTAGAGGGCTCTGAGGTAGCCCTGGTCAGTACCACCAACTGCAAAGCTCTTGCAGCCTTTTTTTGTGATGGTTTCAATTACCCTCATGAAAAACTCTTTATCAGTGTCTACTTTTGGTAATTCTAGAAAAGATCTTCCCCATGACTTATAATTTTTGTAGCCCACAGTCAGGAGGCAACAGGGCACAGTGAAAAGAGCTTTGAATTTGGAGTCTAAAGATCTAGACTCAGATTCTGACTCTACTGCTTATTACCTGTGGGAACAGGGAAGCTTTCTGGACCTCAGTTTCCTCATCTGTAAAAGGAAGGGTTGGATGATGTGTCTTCTGAGGTCACTTATACTTCTAACATGATGAAGGAGAAGAAATAAGTTCTTACATGAGGAATTCTTAAACTTTTTTTGTTTGTTTCATGTACTGTTTTGGCAATCCGGGGAAGTCTATGGACTCTTTCTTAGAATAATGTTTTAAAATGTACAAAATAAAATACATTGGATTACACAGGAAAACAATTTCAATGAAATATTATTATCAAAATACTTTTAAAAAATTAAATTGATGTACCCAGGTTAGGAACCCCTGACATATAAAGATGGTTTATAATCTACGAAATGGAAACAAAATCATGATAATGAATGGGTCATGTTTCCTAATGACCCCGCCCTTTCCCCATCAATACTGATCCTCCCAAGAAACTCAAGCTATTAATAGGTACATGAAAAAAATGCCTTAAATCATTAATAATTAGGGAAATGCAAATTAAAACAATTCTGAGGTACCGTCACACATATCAGATTGACAAAGTTGGCAAATATGGAAAATGACAAATACTGGAGCATCTATGGAAAAACAGGTGTATTAATGCACTTTTGGTAGAGCTGTGAGCTAGTCCAGCCATTCTGGAAAGCAATCTGGAACTATGCCCCTAAAGTTACTAAACTCTGCATACCCTCTGACCCAGTGATACTGCCAAGGAGATCAAAGACAGAGGAAAAAAGACCATACATACAAAAATATTGTATCAGCTCTTTTTGTGGTGGCAACAAATTGGAAACTGAAGGGATGGATGCCCATCAATTGGGGAATGGCTAAACAATCTTTGCAATATGAATGCAATGGAGTACTATTGCGCTGTAAGAAATGATGAAAGACAGTTTCAGAGAACCTGGGAAGACTTCACTGATGCAGAATGAACTAAGCAGAAGTAAGAGAACAATTTACATGGTAACAACAATATTGTAAAGTCAAACAACTTTCAATGTTTTGAGAACTCTGATCAACACAACGAGCAACCATGATTCCAGAACTGTCAAGATAAACATGCTGCCCAGCTCCTTATAGAGAGTTGAGGGACTCAGAGTACAGATTGAGACATTACTTTTTTTAGGTGTGATGAATGGGGGAATTTATTTTGCTCTATTATACATGTTTGTAACATAGGATTTCTCTCTCTTTTTTTTCTTTCTCAGTGGTGGGAGCAATGGGAGGGAGAGAAGGTGGATATTCATTTGAAAGAAAAATATTTACATCTACATGCACAGACACACATATACATATACTGCTTTCCTCTCACTTTATCTCCCGTCTCAGAACCCCTTGACTTGCAGTGACTAAGTGATGCAATGAATAGAGCACTAGCCCTGGAGTCCAGGAGGACCTGAGTTCAAATCCAGCCTCAGACACTTAACACTTACTAGCTGTTTGACCTTGGGCAAGTCTCTTGATAACCCCAAATGCCCTGCCTTTCCGCTGCAAAAAAAAAAAAAAAGAACTCCTTGACCCTTGAAATTTGGCCTGTGGGAAAAAAAAAACAACCTGGTTTATGCTGGAGAGTTAAGGTTATTTCCTGAATATTCTCCCTCTAGGGCCATGTCTTTGACGTCTTCTGCTTTCTAATTCTGCCTTCTATCCTGAGGACTTGGAAGCAGATAAGCAAAGCCCAGCATACATCAGATTTAGTTTAGGAAGACACATTTAAACAGAAATAACACAAAATCTCTTAAGCCTAACAGTGGGATGGTTTCCTCCTAGGGAGCCATAGCCCTAGGTGCTACTCTGTTCTGAGAAGGGAGATCAAGCATCTGTCCAACAGAAAGCGTTCGCACAGGTGTCAGGTCCCTCAGTTCTTCAACCTGACTATCGGTCTTATAAGTAGAAGGCATAAATCAGGAATGTGGCTTCGTGTGACACTTCGGCTTAAACTCATCCCTGATCATTGCCTAATGGTGTGACAAGATCCCCTGGGGCAAAACACCTACAAACACACAGAAAAAGACTACCGAGACCTCCCACTGTTTCCTGCTTCCCTTCCTTGATGAGACTCTATTTTTTCTCAATTCTCTTCTCTCAGTACTTTTGGGCTCTGTGCTGTGTGTGCCACGAGGCTAGTTTTCAAAAGCCAGCAACAAAAGTTCAGCTTCTTCCTTATTGATTCTTGTGGCTATGGGAAGCCCCAGCCAAGGTGATGAGGAGATGGAGGGAGGGCCTCCTTGGGGTGACTGGCCACAGCAGCCCCCTTTCCAGTTCTTCATCTTTCCGGCTGTACTGTCTTCCCTGTGATGCCAGTATTAAGTAACTGCTCCAGGTGCCTGGACCCAGAGTGAGGGAGCAGGCAAAGGGAGGAGAAACTTCCAAAAATGGGTGTCTGAACCCAGCAAAAACCATCTTCTCTCTATCCCCTTACTTCTTTATTTTTCCTGAAATGATTCATAGGATTTGAAATTTTAAATTACATTTTATTTTGTTTTCAATTAACAGGAAATTTTCTTCCAGCTCTTCTCTCTACCAAAAAAAAAAAAAAAAAGGAAAAAAGAAAACCCTTGTAACAAATATGCTTAATCGAGCAAAACCAATCCACATATTAGTCATGTCTAAATGGGTATTAATAGGCTTTAGAACAAGAAAGAAACTTAGAGATCATTCAGTCCAGCCCCCTCATTTCGCAAAGAAGGAAACCAAAGCCCAGAAAGGTTAAGACAGTTGCCCAAAGGTATATAGGTAGTAAATAACAGCCTGGGGTTTCCGACCTGCTTCTTCTGACTCCAAACCCCATGTTTTTCCAGCCCGGGCCTTATGTCCTCCTAGGGCCTCTGGCTTCCCTCTGTTCTCCCAGTATGATCATTTGGCCCTGGGCCTGATGAGTTCCCCAGTGGCCCAGCCATGGTGGGGTTGGCTATCAAGAAGACGCTGTCTAAGCAGATGGGGTGGGGGGTAGAGGAGAGCAGCCAGCTTTGTAGAAAAGACCCATTTTTCACCTTGGGTATTAGCACACTTAATGTGACATGCTTCCTATTGAGCAGCGCCCCGGAGTTCAGGGGAACTGCTCCCCGGCCGTCCAATTTTGAGATCCAATTTAGAATTTCCGTCCATTTCCCAAGGAATCACCCCTAAAGAACACCATTTACAAAGCTGACAAAGGCCAAATTAGATTTCAGATTCTGCTCCTGTGTGTCCGGGACGGGCGGAGAGGGATGAAATATCTGGGTGCAAACTGCAGACTCGGCATTCGCCAGAGCAGCCTGTTCCAGCCGCCTCCCTCCCCAGGGCTCCCTTCACGTCCTGCCTCAGCTTTCTTCTGTCTCCGGCTCCCTCCGTGCCCTCTGCTCCTCCCCACCGCTCCACCCTGCCCTCTTTCTCCAGGCCTCCCTTTGTCTCTGTCTCTCTTTTCTCAGCCTCACAGTCTGTCTCTGGCTGTCATTCCCCTCTCTCAGAGGGTCACAGGATTTAAGCAAGTGAGCAGCAAACATTTATTAAGTAAGCATTTGCTTTGTGCCAGGCACTCTACTAAGTGCTGGAGAGAAAAAATAAATGACAAAAACAATCTCTTACCTCAAGGTGCTCAGTCTAATGGGGAGACAACATGCAAAAAAAAAATTACTTACAAGATATATACAGTGTAAATGGAACATAATCTCAGAGGGAAAGCACTTAGCCAGAGGTGGAGGATGGGGAGCCTGGGACAGACCTCCTGTGGAAACTCGAAGCCATCATAGAGAGCATTTGTTCCAACACCCTTATTTCACAGATGAGGAAACTGAGGCCCAGCGATGGGAAGGGACTTCCCCACTGTCATATAGCCAATTATTTGCAGGGCTGGCACTCAGAATCCTAGGGTTCCACATTTATACTTGGAAAGTATACTTAGAGGCTGCCTGGTCTACCCTCTTCATTTTACAGATGAGGAAGAGAAGTTAGGTGATACACCCAGGGACATGCAGGTATTAATTATCAGAGGGTAATTTGAACCCAGGTTCTCTGCCTCTGTTGCCTTTTGCATTGGACCAAAACTAGGACTCTTGGGTTCCAGACTAGGGGGGATTTCTTTCTCTCTCTGCACAAAGTTGCTTCTCTTGCATTCTAACTTTGGTTCTCCAAAATGGCTTCTTGTGGTTCTTCCCTTCTTTTTGCTCTTCCTTCTAACTTACTCCTCTCCCTGATGTCAGACCCCTGGCCCCATCTCCTATCTTAGCCAGGTCCAACCAACTCAAGAGAGGGTATTGTTAAATTCTCAATGTGAGTGCACAGCTGGGAAATTGGCAAACTCTACAGATCAGGGTTTGATGTATTGTCTTGCTGATTGTCTAGACTTAAGAAAGTGATGGAGACCGTGTTAATAATGCCGGTTAAACTTAAAAGTGTGTCGTGTATACGGATTTTGAGATCCAGTTGTTAAACATTTACTAACACACCAGTGAATTCTCAGCTCACCACGGGCTTGCCCCCAGGTCAAGCTCTATCCTCATATGTCCCCTGGCTCTGTGGTTTCTACAGTATGAGCATTAGTATTTATAAAGACTGTTCTCAAAGAGTCTCTCAAATCACAGAGGAGGTTGGCAGAGCTTTTCAGAGTATGGACAGACCCCTCCCATGCAGAGGTCAGGATTGACTACTTGGAAGCCAGCGTTGACCTTCCCCCCCCCCATCCACCAGGTTGGGGCCCGAGGGGACAAGCTCTTGGGTCAGATGCAGGAGATGCAGGAGCTTCTAAAGATGTGTATTATTTTAAGTGTCACATGGTCTGCTATTTGCTGTGGCCATGGACCAATGGGGAAGAAGGGAGAAGATGAAAGAGAATGAACAGACCAAGGCAATAGGGCTCCTGAGCCACCCACAGAGAGATGTGGTGAGGAATACCAAGTCCTAAGGAATTAACCCAAGTATAGGACCAGGAATTTGCCCTGAAAAACTCAGTAAGCATTTGAGTCAGGTTGAACTTTCCATAAAGACTGTGGGAGTCATGCTTAAGAGATGTCAGCTCAGTGTGAGTTAGAACCTTCCAATAAAAGCAATTCAACAAGAGAATTGGCTGCTGGAGGGTGCTAGTCAATAAGCATTTATTAAGCACCTATTATGTACAAGGCCCGGTGCTAAGGAAAGGAGTGAGCTCCTTATCTGCTTCTTAGAACAGTTGAATGAATTCCCAATTCCACCAGCAATGGAGTATCCAGTTTTCCTCAAATCTTCCAACACTTACCGTTCCTATTTCTAACCATGTATGCCAATTTGTTAGGCGTGAGGTGAAACCTCAGAGCTATTTTAAAATGCATTTATTTTATTATCTCTGATTTGGATTAGTCTTTGATACAGTTAAGAGCTGGTGGTTCCTCATCTGAGAATTGTTTGCTCATAGCCATGGTCCACTGGTCCACTTCAGAATTACCCATGACTTCTACTAGTTCTGTGACCCTGAGAAAAGTCCCTTAACTATTGTGGGGCTTCATATTTTTGTTGTGTCTTTTCAGTTGTGCGCTTCTCTTCATGACCCCTTTTAGGGTTTTCTTGGCAGAGATACTGGCCATTTTTTTCTTCCAGCTCATTTTACAGATGAGGAAACTAAGGCAAACAGTTAAGTGATTTGCCCAAGGTCACACAGCTGGTTAAGTGTCTGAGGTCATATTTGAACTCATGAAAATGAATCTTCCTGATTCCAAAGCCAGTGCTCTGTCCACTGTGCCACTTAGGGGCTTCATTTTACCCGTCTGTAAAATTGGTATGATGATCTTTGCATTTCCTCTTTCATGGGGCTGTTGGGAAGATTAAATGGAATAATGAATCTGAGGTGTTTTGATATAGTAAAGTGCTGTATCATTATCAGCTGTCTTTGTGATTAATATGGTTGTTATTCATTGGCTTCAATTTGTGTGAAGTACAGGGACCCCAAAAATCCCCTCCCCAAGAAAAATAAAAAAAAAATCAGAGGCATTTTGAGGAAGGAACAGAAAGTTTTATTCTCTTCTCCCGCAGGAAGAGCGCAGTACTCTCCGTGTTGGGGATCAGGAGGAGGAGGCATGTTACAAAAAACAGAACAAGAATTTATACCCTAAGGTGGTCAAACCTCCTCCCCTCCTCTGTCCCTTCTCCCATTGGCTACGAGGTGGGCTCTCAGTCTTGGCTCAAAATCGAACCCAATGGCGGATAACAAAGAAGCCGGCCACTATCTCTGCAGACTGGAGTGAGGGTGGGGGGAGTGGGGGGCAAGACAGGAAGGCCTTATTTGGTAAACACCAAAGCGAGCCAGGGAAAAAGGTCACAAGCAAGGGTGGAGGTCAAAAACCCCTGAAAGGGGCCCAATGCTAATGACAACAAGGGAAGGGAGGAAGGGTCCTAGGTTGTATAAACCCCGGAGGCTCTGGTTTCCAGATAGTTTCTCTCCCTTCTCATTCTGAGGAGTCTTCACCGAGGGAGCAGAGGATGTACCCCACTCAAAATGAACGAATCGGAGCTCTGTCTTCAATCTGATCAGATGGACTCGGAATGAGAAAAGCCTTGTGCTTTCTTTGGGCTGCCCCTCCAGACCTCTCTTGCCCTCTCTAGCTTCGCTCATCACCTGAGAAGCTCAAGAAGTTTCAATGGCTCCCTCTTGCATTTACTTCTTGGATGACAATCCTTCCCAGTTTGTCTCCAACCTATCTTTCCAAACTGATCTGGTATTTCTCTTCCTCATGTGCTCTTTGTTTCAGCCAAATGAGTCTATTTGGATTCTGTTCATGACTCCCACTCTTACCTTTGTCCCTTTGCTCAGACTCTCCTGCATTCTGGGGATGTTCTCCTTCCTTCCGGATTTCTGGGAGAATTTCTAGCTTCCTTCAAAGCGCAGCTTCAAGGCCACTGCCTACAGGATGCCTTTCTTAATCTCCCAGGCAGATGATAATAGAGGTCTTGCTACCTACCCCGCCCCTGGACATCAGATTTGCTCTGTATATGTTTTGTATCTCGTTCACGATAGTTTTGATATCTAGTATCTATGTGGATGTCCTTCCCTTCCTCTCCCAGTAGAATGTAAGCTCCTTGAGGTCAGGAACTTAATTTTTGTGTGACTCACCGACATCTGGCACTGGAACACAATAGGCATGCAATTCGCCTTTGTCCTGAACAGGATGGAATATTGAACGGAGAAACTGTTTCTTAATCCATCTGGTCCCACCCAGGAGAAGCTTTACATGGCAGCAAAGACACTGTTCAGAGGAGACTGTCCCTACTCTGCTAGCTGAGACATGGAGAAGCACAGGGAGAGAAAAGCAAATCCAAGCAAACAGCTCTCCCCAGACTGGAGCCCTCTGATCAGGAAGTTGTTCAGGCCATCATTACACAAGACCTGGCCACACCAGCTGTCTCAGGATTCTTGGTTCCGATGGTTGTCCTAAGGGGTTGGCATGAGACTGGTCCAAACGTTATTTCACTTAGTAGGGGAGGGGATGAGGGTTCCAAGAAGAGGTGGGATTTCATCGGGCTTTGGGAAGAGAGAGTGTTGCCTTGTTCCTGGGATCTCATGGGGATCCACCGGTCTATCTGTGTTTTGGGGATTCCATCGATTCACACATGGGCTGACATCTGCAAGACTTGGTATTTTGTAGCTTTGGGCAAATCATTTTTCTTCTTTGACTTTCTATTTCCCCATTCCTCAGTGAAAGGTTGAACTTTGACAATGCTCCCCTTGCCCCAAGGTCCCTTCCAGCTCCGATGTTAAGCGATCTTGTTTTAATTTTTTCTAAGTACCTTTATGTTGATCAGGAATGTAGATATTCTCCCCCATTTTACAAATGACCAAAATAACATGTGGAGTCAATGTCCAGGTTTATATAATAATTTAAGTTGAAGAGGCAATCTGGAACAGAGAAAGTGATGCCCCTGGCTCTAGCAGGTCAGCTTTGAATCAGAAGCTGAGACAGATAGAGACTAAGCTACAGAGACAAAGGTTTTTGGATTTGGGGTCAGAGGACCTGGAGTTTAAATTCTGGCTGGGTCACTGGTCCCTCTGGACCTCATTTCCTCATCTGTAATATGAATAGACTGTATCTGATGTTCTCCAAAGTTAGCTTCTAGCTCTAAAGCTATGATTTCACAAGGTCAACAAAGAGGCTGAAACTGAAATTAGAACCCATCAGACCTTGTAAGGGAGTCACAAACTCCATCCAAACAATAGAGTCTGGAATAACGCTGTAAGCATTGGGTACATGGTGTGAGGGTGAGAAACTTCTTCTATCCCTGCCTGGGTCTCACTGAGGGCTCAGGCAATATGGGGAGGAGGGAGCAGGTTTTAGACCAGGAACGTGGAACAGGGGTGCAGCTAACTTAGTGTTGGGTGAGTACAGCCACCTACCCTTAGGGATAAATGACGTGGCTCAAGGCTGTGAGTTCAGTAGGGGGCTGAGAAGAAACCAACCATTGCTCAGAATTAATGAGGCTTAAAGATATTTGCCAAAAGGTGATTAAGAAGCCTTGTATCTGCCCACCTCCTGTCAACAGAACAAAGGTGCCCAGGAAAGGCATTTAACAAAAGCCAGTCCCAGCCTTCTGTGAGATGGGGGAGTGGTGGGGAGGTGGGGGCCCCCTCTCTATCTATTTGATATGCTCAGTGCAGTAGAGTTGAGCTGTGGGGAACATGGTGGGCTTTTGATAGGAGGTGTTCTGGTAGCCTTGCCCCAGGAACTCCTTGGAAGCTAGTGCCCTGAATTTATAGCCCCAGGACCTGGGTTCTAATCCTGATTCTGTTGTGCCATCTGTGTAACTTCGGACAAGTCACTTGACTTTCTCAGTTTCCTTTCCTGCAGAATGAGGGTGTTGGACTCTGTGACCTTTAAGGTCCTTTTCAGCTTTTAATCTATGCTCCTACTACACCAAACAGGGAACGCATCAGATGGGCAGATAGGAACCCAGTCCCCACTCTTATACCGGTATCCCTTGTTCTCTGGAGCTACCATAGAAAAGTGACCACATGGTGTCAGCATCCTGTTCACAGGATGGCACAAGCCAGCACTCATTTCAGGGTGAGGGGCCAGGCTAGAGAGTCTCATTAGAAGTCCCCTCCAGGCCCCAAATCTATCTCTGCCACATTCTCCCTTTGGGAGCTGAAGAGAGGGAGACAGAGACAGATGAGAGAGGCAGAGACAAAGGGCAGCACAGTCAGAGACAGGCATTAAGGGACTGAGAAAATAGCCTCGAGAGCTAAGAAGGGCAGAGATGGAGAGTGACAGGGACAGAAGGAGCCACATATGAGAGGTCCAAACAGGGACAGTGACAGAGAAAGACACAGAGAGAGGATACATGGAATAGGGGAATGTGTTGGGATGAGACATGGCTTCAGTGGTCATAGTGGTGGTCTTGGTGATCTACCACAAACATGGAGGGATATTCAAAGCTTGGGCAAGCCAGTGAACACAGAACTGAAAACTCAGTGATGTTAAACCTCCTTCTAGGCAAAAAGTTCCTTTCCCCTGCTACTTCTAGGTGTATGGAGTGCTGGACTTTGAGTCAGGATGGCCTGGGTTCTAATCCTGCCTCAGGCACTTATTAAGACCTGGCCCCTTAGTTTCTTCTTGAGTAATAGCAGCAGCAGCAGCAGCAAAAACAACCATCCTCATGGGAATAATAATAGCACAGATGTCCCAGAATCGTTGAGCACTCCCCTCCCCCCAGTGCTCTTTACTACCTGTGTGATCTTGGGTGAATCAGCCAACCTCCCTCCAGCCTCGTGTGCCTGGTCTCTGGTGGGTGTGCCTTTACCTTATCTTGCTTAACCATGAGCCCACCAGCACCCTTCCTGGCCTTCTCTGCGTCACATGTTTTCCTTCTGCCTCCCTCCCTGCATTCACTCCCCTCATTTCACAAAAGAGCAATACTATTTCTGGAAAAATTGCCAATCAATCATTTCTCTTTGGCTTTAATCACCATCTCCTCTTGGGAATATCCCCTTCCTGGGCTGTCACTCCCCTATGTGTATTGCCTTCCTCTCTTGAAAGATCACCTCCTGAAGGTGTAAGGACCGCCTTGCCTGCGTGTATTTTGTATCCCTAGCATTTAACACAGTGCCTGGAATACAGTAAGAGCTTAATAGATGCTTTTCCCTTTATTCCTGAAGTATTGGTTCCCTCACCCATAAAATGGGGGAGGGTTGGACAAGATATCTTCTGAGATTCTCCCCAGCTATAAATCTATGACCCTACAAACCCCTCTCTTCCTTTCAGATTCAGAGTAGGAGCCACATCCCCAATTCCTTTTTCACCCTCCCCACTAACACCGATTCTCTCTCACTTCAAATCTTCCTTTGTTTCTCTCTCCATTTCCTAGCCTAACCTCTCCTACTCCCTACCTTTAATTTTACTTGTCTGTATACAAGTGTTAGGGCCGCTAGGTGGCGCCATAGCACACAGAGTGCTGGGCCTGGAGTCAGGAAGACTCATCTTCTTGAGTTCAAATCTTACCTCAGACACTAACTAACTGTGTGACCCTGGGCAAGTCGCTTAACCCTGTTTGCTTCAGTTTCTTCATCTGTAAAATCAGCTAGAGAAGGAAATGGCAAGCTATTCCAGTATCTTTGCCAAGAAAACCCCAAGTGGGGTAAAAGAGTCAGACATGACTGAACACCGTCAGCAGGTTGTAGCCCTTCTAGTCTAGAGCAGGTACTGTGTCTTAGACATCTTTGCTAACCCCTAGGGGCTTGCACATAATAGGTGTTTAACAAATGTTTGCTCAATTGAATTGGACAAAAGCAAATATTGGTCCAGTTGCAAACTTGGTGCCTAATTTGGATCCCCCAAATGGTGAGGATCATGAATGCTCAACCTAGTTTGGTGGGAAAAATGCTGGCTGTAGAACCAGAGAAGGTGGAGTCAAATCCTAGGTACTTGCCCTCCCTGGGATTCAGTTCCCTCTTCTGTAAAATGGGAGCATTTGACTCAGTGTTATTCAAGACCTCTTTTAGCTCTTCAGACTATGAATCCAGGACAGAGGGATCCATGGCATCCCTAGACAAAGACTTCCTAGGCAATTAATTTCATTTCTTCCCATGGTTTCAACCACTACCTTTAAGGTAGATGGTACCCCAGTTTCATCTCCAGTCCTGACCTTTCTTCTGAACTTGAGAACCACGTTTCTAATTCCCTATAGAACATGTCAAATGCAGCATGACCCAAAACAAGCTCATTTTTCCTTTTTAAACCTCTTCCTCTTTCTGACTTCAGTATTTTTTCCCCCAATGATACCACCAGGCAATCATCCGGCCCCTCACACTATACATCTATTATATTTAGGTATTTCCCCAAATAGATTCAGGGTGGGGTCAATAATGAGCTAGCAGAACGTGATATTTTATCGGACCCCCTCCCGTTGCCTCAAATCAGATCTGGCTTGAGTGAGCTCAGAGTGTGGGGGGCTGTGTGTCACAAGTTACAATTCTATTCAAGGACTTTTTATAGAAAAGCTCCTGCCTTTCAAATAACTCATATTCAAATCAATGGCATTTATTTATTTGAATAGGGAAGTGCCTCTTGGGTGACCAGCGATTTACTAAATAAGAAATTTATTATAACCTTAGTCAAGCTAGAAATGTGGTCACTCTAGCTGCTTCCTTCCTTTACTCTCTACTGTCATCTGTTCTGTATCCCAGAGGAGACAGTGTGACCTTGGCATTATCTCTCCTGTATCTCTGTGGTACCACCTGTTGGCAATGAATCATTGCCATCTGAGCATTGGAGGGACCTCAGCAGCCATAGAGTCCAACCCATACAGAAGGGAAGCCCCACTATAACATACATGACAAGTGGTTCCCTAGCCTTGCCCCAAAGCCTTCAAGGATGGGCAGCCCATTCTCTAGGGTCCATTCTTCCTTTGAACACCTCTAATTGTTATTGAGTTTTTCTTGATTATATTTTACATGATTGCACATATATAATCTATTTAAAATTCTTATCTTTTTAGGGAGGATGGAGAGGAGGGAGGAGGAAAATTTGGAACTCAAAAATTTTCAAATGAATGTTAAAAATTGTCTTTATGTGTAATTTGAAAAAATTACGATTAAAATTAAAAAAAGGTTTTTGTTGACATCAAGTCTTGATTTGCCTCTTTGTAGCTTCCACAGCTTCCGGTTCTGCCCTTGGGGACCAAACCAAATTCCTCCTCCAATTGCCCTTCAAAGGCATCTACGAAGTCTCCCTCCCCCCAATCAACCCACAGAGGTTTTTCTTCTTCAGGCCAAACATATTCAGTTCTTTCAACTGATCCTTGTATATCATGGACTCAAGACTCTCCATTCTCCTGGTTGACTTCCTTGGGATTCTCTTTATCAATGTCCTTTTTATTTTTTATTTTTTTGATGTCCTTTTATTTTTATTTTTTATTTTTTTTGGAGGGGGGAAGGCAGGGCAATTGAGGTTAAGTGACTTGCCCAAAGCCACACAGCTAGTAAGTATTAAGTGTCTGAGGCTGGATCTGAATTTAGGACTTACTAGCTGTGTGACCTTGGGCAAGTCACTTAACTCCAATTGCCTTGCCTTCCCCCCTAAAAAAAATAAAAGCACAGTGCCCAGACTACAATACAATATCCCAGATCAGGTCTAGTGGGGGCAGAGTGCAGTGGGACCTCCTATTCCTGGAAGCAATGCCCCTCTTAAACTGGCCCATTACATTAATTTTTTTTGGCTGCCACATTATCATATTGTTGATTTATCTTGACCTTGAAGTTCACTAACACCTCAGATCCCTTTCAGAGCAGCCATTGCCGACCCATACCTCTCCCATTTTATAGTCATGGTGTTGATTTTTTTTTTTTTAACTCAAGGGCAAAACTTTACATTTATCCCTAGGTGATATCTTCTTGTTAGATTCAGTCCAGTGCTCTAGGATGGCAAGGTCTCTTTGGATCCTGACTCTTTCATCAACTTTGTTGGTGTTCCCTCCCAGCTTTGTGTCATCTGCAAATGTGATGGTAAAATGGTACTGTTGGTACCATTGGTAAATATGTTAACAGTTCTCAAACATCTGGATCATTGATAGAAGTGTTAAACAACTATTAAACATCCAAATTATTGATAATAGTGTTAAACAGGCAAAACAAAGATCCCTGCAGTGCTTTATTGGTGACTTTTTTGCCCCATTGACATTGAACCATTAAATAACCATGGTGATACAATCAGTTCAGAAACAATTTGATTCTATTACTATCATATATATATATATATATATATTTCTACCATATGCACAAGAATAGTATAAGATACTTTATTTAAAAGTTTGTTAAAATCCAGGTAAACTGCAGTCACAGCATTCCTTGCATCTATTACTTTAGTAATCCTGTCAAGAAAGGAAATGAGGTTAATCTGGCATGACCCATTCTTGGTAAAGCCCTGTTGGTTCTTTGTAATCACTGTCTCCCTTTCTAGACTGATATTCAGCAACCTCCCTTTAACAATCCATTCTGGAACATTCTCAGAAGTCAAAGTCTAATTCACTGGTCTGTAGTTTGCAAACTCTTGTTCTCTTAGCTTTTGTAAAGAGACAAGGACAAAGG
The DNA here is from genome assembly GCA_028646515.1 of Pseudochirops corinnae. Classification (NCBI taxonomy): domain Eukaryota; kingdom Metazoa; phylum Chordata; class Mammalia; order Diprotodontia; family Pseudocheiridae; genus Pseudochirops; species Pseudochirops corinnae. Next base: position 73,267,431 of record CM053588.1, on the reverse strand, counting down.
ACGTTTGTCCTTTTCCAGCTTTTTGCTGGGTAGCTAGGAGGCAGAGGATAGAGTGCTGAGCCTGGAGTTAGGAAGCCTCATCTCCCTGAGTTTAAATCTGACCTCAGATACTTATTAGCTTTGTGACCCTGGGCAAGTCACTTAACCCTACTTGCCTCCATTTCCTCATCCGTACAATGAGAAAGAAATGGCAAACCACTACAATATCTTTGCCAAGAAAATCCCAAATGGGATCATGAAAAGTCAGAAACAACTGAACAACAATTTTTGGTAACTGTCTTGTTTTCCATGATCTTTCAATTATCACTGACAGTGCCTCAGTAATTGCTGCTGCCAGTTTCTTCAGGACCTGACAATCTAGTTCACCTGGACCAGCTGACATGAATTAATCAAGGGCAGTTCTCTATCTCTTTGTTAATAGAGGGTGGATGATCACTTGTCTGGATTGTTGCAGAGGATATTTATGATTCGGGGAGGGATTGGTAGACTATATCACCTCTGAGATTCCTTCCACTCTGAAGATTTTATAAATACCCTCTCTCCTGTTTTCCATCTATTCACAATGCCTACCTATCCTTTAGTGGTCAACTCAAATGCTGTCTCCACCTGGAAGTCTTCCATAATTTCCCCTAATTGGTAATGATGTTTCTTCACAGAGGTCATATAACCCTTTATTTTATGCTCTTCTATGACACAGATCACGCTATGTTGTGTTTTATAGCTGACTGTGAACTCCACGAGGGCAGAGACAAAACCCTGACTCTCCTCTAGGACTCAGTACAACACTTAAGAGATGCTTAATAAATATGGAATGCCTATTGTTGATTAAATAAAAAAAGAAATTCAATGAAGGGCAGCGGAGTAAAATCAATCAATCAACAAGCATGTGCCAGAGTTTGTGCTGGTGAAACCCGAAAGTAAACAGTTCCTACCCTCAAGGAGCTTATGTTCTAATTGGGGATTCAACAGACACTTATATAGGTAAGGGACATGTATAGGCAAAGCCAACACAAGGTAACCTTAGAGGAAAGGCATTAGGAAATGGGGGACCAGGAAGGTACTTTTGTAGCAGTTTTTACTGTAGCTGATACTATTTTAGAAGGAAAAAAAAGCTTTGCATGCAAAATAAGAAGAAGCGACATCTCTAGGGAAAGGAGCCCTGGACTCTGAGCCAGGAGACTGGCCCTGATAGTGTATTTGCCTCTTTCTGTGGCTTTGGGCAAATCACTTTTCCTCTGTGTCTCAGTTTCTCCAATCTGCAAAACGAACTTGGACTAGATGATTTCTAAGTTCTATCTGGTCCCTTCTAACACTCATATTCTATATGGTATGAAGGATATAGGGAACAGTTACTGAAGGCAATGTGGTAAAAATGAAAGACGGAAACTGAAGAAGGAGGTATATAAGGACTCTTGGGGAGGAGAAAGCCGTTGTCAGGAGACAGGTAGACAGACTAGTTCAAGGGCCCTGTCTATACATTAGGTCCCAAGGAAAGGAGAATCTCAGGATCCAGTTAAGAGGTGGAGGAGAGCTAGCTCGGAACCAGAGGAGGGCTGCTACTCTGAGACCCATGGAACTCCGCCTAGGCAAGAGAGAGACTTGGGACCTGCTTTCTCAATAGGTAGGGAAGACTATAGAGGCTGTAGCAGAGAACCATAATTGATTTTTATGAACTATAAAGAGAACTCTAGAACCAGTCAATACTTGCTAACCTGTGCATAGTCTGAGGCTGGCGAGGGGAAGATTTAGAGCAGATGTAATTACTGACTTGAAATATCTGTAGGGTTGTCAAGAGACACAGAGGGACCAAACTTCTGCTTGGCCTCAGAAGACTGGATGGGACACAGCTGGTGTAAGTTACAGGGAAGCAGATGCCAGCTCCACCCTCAATATCCTACCAATTCAAGACATCCACAATGGAAGAGGCTTCCTTAGGGAGCGGGAGGTCTCTTGACCACTGGAGGTTTTTGAGAGGTTGACTCTATCAAAGGGGCAGTGAAGGAGATTCTGGCACCATGAGGAGGGTAGGCCAGTTATCCTTTAGAGTTCCCCCTAGCTCTGAGTCAATGACATTCATTCTGAGGAGGGTGAAAGAAGAATGATGGGGTCTCAAACTGGAACCCCAAGCCTGTGGTTGAGGAATCTGAGAATTGCGTGGGTATGTCCTTCATACTGCTTGGATAGATGTGGGAACCCCTAAATCACACTCATGGGATGGGGTGGAGACCACACTTGAGTCCAGGGTGGGCCTCGGCCTCCCCCCCTCCAAAGCCCCCTCTGGCACTGGCAGCAGCCTTACGGGAGAAATGAGACAAGATGAATGGAGGTAACATTGCTGCCACTTAGTATCCTGCTGGGAGCTGATGTCGGGAATGATGAGAAAACAAGATCTTTGCTGCCAAATTGCATAATAATTAGCAAAGTACAAATTAGCCCCAGCGAAGATGGGAAAACTTCATTATGCAGGAGTCCCCAAAGAACTGTTACAATGCTCACAATATCCATCTTGGCTTGTGGCCAGGCCCAGAGCTGGCTGTGGTGAGAACCCATTGGGGTTTGGGTTGAGTCTCTCCTGGGTCAGAGGGGGCAGACCTGGACACGGGAACTAGGCCTTACTCTCAGAGCAGAAGCCATAGAGGCTGGTCCAGGAAGCCAGAGTCCCTTATGCTGAATGTCTGAGAAGTTCTGGTTTCTCTTCCTTGGCCCATAATATCTGGGAGGAGGTGCACAGGTTTCAATTCAACAAATGCTTATTAGGTAACTGCTGTGTACAAGGAACTATGCTAAGGGGATACAATAAAGGGAATATAAGGATTGGGTATCTGGTGCTGTTGGAGGCTTAGGGCATATAAAGACAAAATAGAAGAGGCCCTGTCCTCAAGGGGCTCCTGTTTTCCTTGTGTGTGGGTGGGGGATGGGCATAGACACACATGGACATATCTATGTCTGTATCATCTCTATCTCTGTCTCTGTCTCTGTCTCTCTATCTCTGTCTCTGTCTCTATCTCTATTTCTGTCTCTGTCTCTGTCTCTATCTCTGTCTCTATCTCTATCTCTGTCTCTATCTCTGTCTCCATCTCTGTCTCTATCTCTATCTCTGTCTCTATCTCTATCTCTGTCTCTGTCTCTGTCTCTCTGTCTCTGTCTCTGTCTCTATCTCTATCTCTGTCTCTGTCTCTATCTCTATCTCTATCTGTCTCTATCTCTATCTCTGTCTCTATCTCTGTCTTTGTCTCTGTCTCTCTGTCTCTGTCTCTGTCTCTATCTCTGTCTCTGTCTCTGTTTCTCTCTCTCTCTGTCTCTCTCTCTGTCTCTATCTCTATCTCTGTCTCTGTCTCTGTCTCTATCTCTATCTCTGTCTCTATCTCTATCTCTGTCTCTCTGTCTTTGTCTCTCTGTCTCTGTC
>CM053588.1:73235173-73254737 GCA_028646515.1 Pseudochirops corinnae | reverse complement strand
AGAGAGAGAGAGAGAGAGAGAGAGAGAGAGAGAGAGAGAAAGAGAGGGAGAGGAAGGAAGAGAGAAGACAGACAGAGAGAGAAAGTGGTGGGGGTGGGGTGGGGGAAGAGGAGAAGGCAGTCCCAGCCCACAGAGAAGGAAAGAATCAGACCTAGACCCAGGGATAGCCATGTAAAATGGTGGCTGGTAACCTAGTGGCAAAACAGGAAGCAGAAACTATAAAAAGCAGACATAAAAAGTCAAGACGTCCAGTAACCCAGAGGCATCCAGTAAAGCACAATTAATACCACACATGTTACGTTTATCTCTTTGTTAGCACCCAGGACAAAATGGATGTTCGTAAAACATTTGTGGCAGCTAGATAGTAAGGAGGACAGGTCGCTCTCCTGGAGTCAGGAACACCTGAGTTCAAATCTAGTCCTAGACACTTACTAGTCGTGTGACTCTGGTCAAGTCACTTAACCTTTGTTTACTTCAGTTTCTTCAGCTGTAAAATGGGGGAAAATAATAAGCATCTATCTCATAGGATTATTATGAGGATCAAATGAGATAATATTTGTGAAGTGCTTAGCATGTAACAGGCACTTAACGAGTTCCTTTTTCCTTCCTTTATAAAAGGGACCCCTCATCACTGAGAAAAGGTTCAGCGATGTTCAGGATTCTCTAAGAAGGGAGGGGGGTGTGATGTTCTCGTAAGCACCGCCTGGGTGACCTTGGACATGTCATTCCTCATTTCAGGTCCTCGGTTTCTTGTTCTGTAAAGTGATGGAGCTGAGTTAGGTCTCTTCCAGCTCTGACTTGCTATGATTATGTAATTAGGCGGACCTTCTCCAAATCCACGAGTGGCTCTGTCCCCATACAGCCCTCCCTCCCCTCCTGCATGGAGCTAGCCGATGTCCTAACGAGCCCATATTTTACACTCTGACTTATCTCCCTGGCAGGAGCTGCCTCTCCCAGCCAAGAATTTACGAGGCTTGTGGCTGACTCTGGGAGCAAGTGGGCAGGTGATCATCCTCCTCTAACAAAAGCCAACGGTGTGGAGGGGCCTGGGGAGGGAGGAAGGAGCAGTGGAGAGGGTGAATCCCTCAGGCACCGAGCTAGACCTTAGTCTTCATGTCAGTGGCCAGTCCTGCACCTGCTTCAGAGCAACCCAGACTCTGGGATTGAGCACTTTTACATCAGCCAGCTACTGGGGTGGGGTGGTGGGAGACCAGGTCAGAGCTCCCCTGGAGCCAATTTCAAGCGATCTCAATAGATATTTATTAAGCACCTACTGTATACAGAGAGCCCTAGGAGATACAAAATTGAGACAAACTCTACCCTCATTAAGGTTTCTTCTGCTCATGTGATCTGTTGAGAAATAACACACACAATTATAATAGACAATATTACATTTTTCAGTATGTCAGAGGTGCAAACAAATATTGTGAATTATGGGTGTGGAACAGGGCAGGGATAGGCTATTACCAGTTTGGGTAGGGACAGCAAAAGCTTCGTGGAGGAATTGATGTTTATGTTGGTCCTGAGTTCAAATCTAGCCTCAAACGTGTACTAGTTGTACAACCTTGGGTAAGTCACTTAACCCTGTTTGCCTCAGTTTTCTCATCCATAAAGTTAACTGGAGAAGGAATTGGCAAACTACTCCAGTATCTTTGGCAAGAAAACCCCAAACATGGTCACAAAGGATTGGACACAATTGAAAAATGACCAACCACACAAGGCATACAGCAGGTACAGAAGGAGAGGGAGGACATTCCAGGCATAGGGAACAGAATGGGAATAGGGTTGGGGTCAGAAAAGAGTCTGGTGGCTGGTTTTGTGTGTGTGTGGGTGTGGGTGGGTGTGGGTGTGGGGGTGTGTGGGTGTATGTAGATTAGAGTTGGGGAGGGAGCAGAGAGTACTCTATTTTGAATGGAACAAGGCAACTCAATGGATAGAGTGCTGGACCTGGAGTCAGGGAGACTTAAGTTCAATTCCAGTCTCAGATACTAACTAGCTGTGTGACCCTGGGTAAGTCACTTAACCTCTTTCACCCTCAATTTCCTCATCTGTAAGATGGAAATAATAATAACACATACCTCCTAGAGTTGTTATAAGGGTTAAATAAAATAACATATACAAACTTTAAAGGGCTATAAAGACCCTGGCTATTATTACCATAGAAAAGAGTAATATGAGAGAAGATTGGAATGGGAATAGATTGTTCAGGGCCTTGAATGTCAGGATAAGAAGTCTGAATTTTACCCGTTAGGTATTGGGGAATCATTGCTCCCCAGAAGAAAGATTAGCCTGGCAGCATTCACAGAATTTGGGAGTTAGAAGGGACCTCAGTGGTCCCTTTTATTCTAACCCATACACCAATGGTATCCTCACTATTTCATTCCTGTCATGTATCATTTCATTGAATTCAGTCCAGTTAAAAATAAAAAAAAAAAATGTGCCAGGCACTGGTGATATAAAGACACAAATGAAAACTAGCCCTTGCCCTCAAGGAGCTTACACTCTATATACAGAGTAGTTGCTAGAGAGAACAGTCATCAGCTTGAATAAATTTCAGGGGAAGATAGTGGAGGCATTAAGGCTCCTTAGGAGGTTACTCTGATAGTTTGGGTCACCAGTACTATTGAATTTTGTAGTAATTCAGGCCTGGACCAGACTTGCATGCCTTCATGCTAAAGATAAGGTAGGTCAACCCTACCCAAATGCTCCCCACCTCTGTACATGAGTGGTAGGGCAGTCACCCTGAGGGGTAAACCCCCGTCTCTGCATTACGCTCCAGCCAGTCTTTGGGTCACAGCATAAAAACTGTGGCATGCCTATGGACCCACGTGCCCATCAACGCTCAATGTTAGGTGGGGGAGCGATGATGGGATGGAAACCCAACAGTCAATGAGTCACACGTCCCTCCTCACCCTCAGCAGGTTCAGGAATCCTTAAGCCATTGTTTTGCCTCAAACCTGCAGTTTTCTTCCTTCTTTCATAGGCATGGGAAGAGGAAAGTCTGACCCCACCTATAGAGAGTGGAGTCCATGACACTGAGTCACATTTCCATTCATTTAATTTGCGGCAGGAAATATCCTCTCACATTGATAGAGGACATTTAAGAAAAGGGTCCCTCATTGGCCTGGGGGAATCTCCAGCACCATTCCGGGTCAGGTTCATTTCCTCTGTTTTGTCTTCAATTTCTTATTTACTTCTTAATATTCATTAATTTTTTTTTTTTTAGTTCCAAATTCTCTCTGTCTCTCCAGGTCCTCCTTCAGCCACTGAGAAGGCAAGCAATGTAATAGCAATTATACATGTGAAATTGTGCAAAACATATTTCCATATTAGCCATGTTGAAAAAAGGAAGAAAAATGAAGTTAAAAGATGGTAGCCTAGTGGCAAAACAGGAAGCAGAAACTATAAAAAGCAGACATAAAAAGTCAAGACGTCCAGTAACCCAGAGGCATCCAGTAAAGCACAATTAATACCACACACGTTACGTTTATCTCTTTGTTAGCACCCAGGACAAAATGGATGTTCGTAAAACATTTGTGGCAGCTAGATAGTAAGGACAGGTCGCTCTCCTGGAGTCAGGAACACCTGAGTTCAAATCTAGTCCCAGACACTTACTAGTCATGTGACTCTGGTCAAGTCACTTAACCTTTGTTTACCTCAGTTTCTTCAGCTGTAAAATGGGGGAAGATAATAAGCATCTACCTCATAGGATTATTATGAGGATCATAATAATCTTTCTGTCTTCTCTTCTTTTTGCCCATCTTTCTCTCTTTCTCTGTCTCTTCCCCCCACCTCGATTTGGGACCTCTCTGTTCCCTTCTTTTGGAGAGACCCACAATGGGGATTTAGGGAGAAGAGTAGAAGGAAAGAGATCTTAGCCCCACCTTTCAGTAGAGGCTGTGCTTCAGGGTCTGGAGCAAAGAAACCCTTAGGAAGAAGGAGTGAGTTCAATGCCCCAGGTCCCTTGGGTCCAGGAGTGATACTAACTGGAGCATGGCCCTAAGGGGAGGAGTTTTACCTACTTTCTCTCCCTAAAGAGAACATTCATTATTCTAAGGCCTCTCCCAGCTCTGACATTCTGTGTTCTAAGGCCCCTCCCAGCTCTGACACCCTGTGTTCTAAAGGGCCTCTCCCAGCTCTGACACCCTGTGTTCTAAGGGCCTCTCCCAGCTCTGATATCCTGTCTTCTAAGGATCCTCCCAGCTCTGACATTCTGTGTTCTAAGGGTCCCCCCAGCTCTGACATCTTGTCTTCTAAGGGCCTCTCCCAGCTCTGACATTCTGTGTTCTAAGGGTCCCCCCAGCTCTGACATTCTGTGTTCTAAGGGCCCTCCCAGCTCTGACATTCTGTGCTCTAAGGCCACTTCCACCTGTGAAATGTGATGTGTGTGTGTCTATAGCAGAGAAAGGAGGTATAGACCTTGACCCGTTCGTCCTCGGGGAGGGACAGCAAGTTTGTGGACCCTCTCTCCCTGATTTCTCTTCCTGTCTGAAGCCCTAGCCACCACCACAGGAGCTCTCCTAGGTCAGTTTCCCCTAGTATCTCTCAGATCCCTCGGGGCTAGGGTAGACCTCTAAGAAGGCTCTGAGGTCATAGCAGGTCTCAGTCAAAAAGTTGTCTTTCTTTTCAATACTCCTGGTGAAAGTCAGAACAGACTTTCTTCTTGCTCCCCCTTTTATTTCTCCTAACAAGCTTTTCTACTCCTTGTCTCTCTTCCCCATCTCCTGTCTTCCCCATCCCCTCCTCTCCCTGAACAACCCGCAGCTTTTAAAAGAATCTGACAGCTGCTTCCCAGGAAGGGTGTGAAGGCGGTCCTGGCAGCCCTAGCAGTGAGGGTGTGTCAGCCCCTGGGAGGAGACAGGAAGAGAGATGAGGAAGAAATGGGGGATCTGGGAGGGAGGAAATAGGGAGAAGAGCTCCGTTTTAAAGGGGAGGGCTTTAAATCACAAGGTCTCTTTTCTCTGTGTGATTCCTGGGGGTGGGCTAGGGGTGAGAGATGGTCACTTTAGGGGAGGGAAGATGTGGAGATGGGGTGGAACTGGGTAACTCAGGATCTGGGACATAAAGAGAGAGCTGTTTTTATTTGGTGGCTTGGAGCAGTCAGGCAAGTCAGCCCTTTCATCCTGTATCCAAGGCCTTGCCCCAGCTATAATGTCAGAGCTAGCCCATCTCTGCCAGTGAAAAGAGGAAGAAATGAAGACTCTATCTGGACGTTAACGTCCCTCACGTCTGCCTAATGCTTTGGCTTTCATACCTATTAATTCATTTGATCTTTACCGTAGTGTTGGCAAGGTACCCATTGTAGTCCCATTTTCCAATGAGAAAATTGAGCCCCCCAAAAAGAAATAGACTTGCTCAAGGTCACTCAGTTTGTTAGGGTCAATATTACCACCTGAACACAGGTCTTCTGCTTTCCAGGTCAGAGTCCTTTCGACTGAGATTAGAATCAAGGAGAGAACGAAGGGATCAGGGAGACCTCCCTGATGTCATGGTTCTCTTCTAGAACAAAGGGCAACCCTCCCACTATCCCCTCAGGCACGTGCTCACACACACACACACACACCACAGCTCCTTACCTACTCCCTCCCCTAACTCTGAAGGCTCACCTTAGGGCCAGGGGTGGGGAACCCACAGCCTTGAGCGCCGCATGTGGCCTCCAGGTCTTCAAGTACGATTCAAATGAGATGCAGTCAAAGGGCCACACTTGAGGACCTAGAGGGCCACATGTTCCCCATATTCCCCAGGCAGGTTCCCCACCCCTGCCTTAGTCGCTTAGATCTAAAGCTGGAGCTAGAAGGGGCTTTAGAGGCTATCTAGCCCAAATCCCCTCCCCCTTTTTAAAAAAACTTTTTATTAATTTTTTTTTTTGAGGAAGGAACAAGAAGTTTTATTCTCTTCCCCCCACAGGAAGAGGGTGGTCCTCTCCATGGTGGAGATCAAGGAGAGGAGGCCTGTTACAAAAGGCAGAATAAAAATTTATACCCTAATGCAGTCAAGCCCCCTCCCCTTGGCTGTCCCTTCTCCCATTGTCTAGGAGGCGGGCTCTCAGTCTTGGCGCGAAATCTAACCCAATGGCAGATAACAAAGAAGCCCATTACTATCTCCTGTTGGCAGGGAGGTGGAACAGGGAGCCAAGGTATCATCCATGGCTTTATTTGGTAAACACCAAAGCAAGGGAGGGGAAAAGGTCACAAGCAAGGGTGGAGGTGAAAAACTCCTGAAAGGGGCCTAATGCTGATGACAACAAGGGAAGGGGGAAACGGTCCCAGGTTGTGTAAACCCATGACTGAGGTCTGTCTTACAAAAGTCTATCTCTGGTTTCCAGACAGTTTCTCTCCCTTCTCATTCTGAGGAGTCTTCACAGAGGGTGCAGAGAGTGTATCCTACTCAGTTCCCCCTTCCTTTCATAGTAAATGAAGATTTCTCACACCACTGTTGATATAACTCATCCACCAGTTTATCACTTCCTTCTATAGTATCATACCACACACTTTACTCCAAAATTCTTATTTTACCCTGGGATCCATTCCTCTAAACTCCCATTTTATAGATGAGGAAACTGAGGCCCAGGGAGGGGTAAGGGATTGATCAAGGTCACAATGGTAGTGAGCGAGGCAGCCTTTGCATCTAGGTTCTCTGGTTCCAAAGCCATCCTTCCCACTGTCCCACACTCCCTCTTTTCCTCCATTCTTTGATAGTCTAGGTTCTGTGTTAAGGTCTCTCCCATGTTCTAGAATCCCCTTTTCCAGTTCTGACATTCTATGTTCAAAGGTCCCTCCAAGCCTGGACATTCTGTGCTCCTTCTCTTTGTGTGACTATGGTCATATGAGACTACCTGCACCTGAGGCCAAGGAGAGGAGGAGAGGGACTGTGAGCAAAGAGGCGCCTCCTCTCTCTCCCTCCTTCTTCCTCTGTATGCATCTCTCTCTCTCTATCCTTTCAGCTCCATTAAATAGCACAGCTGCCCAAACAGCTAAGTGGTGGAAGTTAATGAACACGTACAGACGTGGATGGTTCAGGAGCTAAATTACCCAGGAGCAGGCAAAACAGAGGCAGGCAAGGAGGCAACCTGATTGTTTTTCAAGCGATAAAAGATTGACATGAATTACAGAAGCCATTAGAAATTTGGAAGATATGTAGATTGAAATGGGTACATTTGTTTCAATTAGGTACACAGGGAAAGGGGAGGTGTAGGTTCCTTAATGAGGTCACTGTAATTCCCCTCATCCCCTACCATGAAGAGATGCAAACAGTGGGAGGTTGATGTGGACATCTCTGATAGCCCGGGTGGGGCTGCCCCTGGGGTCATGGGACTTAAGAGGCTTAAGAGGTGGTGGTGGTGGTGGGGCCCTTTGTCCCTCATGAACCTGATAGAGCAATCAGTTCCTACAGGAGGGGTCTGAGTCAAACTCTGGCTGAGGATCTGCTCCAGTGGAAGAATTTTTCTGGGTTTTGGAAGGACCAGGAAGGGAGAAAGGAATGAGGTGTGCCTGATCTGGGAGTACCAGCTCCTGACTGGAGTGAGAGGAGAAAGTGGGTACTACCTTAGGATCCCTCAGCCTGAGGGGAAGAGGACCCTGATCCCAGGAAGCACCTAATTTGTTTAAGAGAGACCTGGCTTCTTGGGGAGGTCTTTGTCTGGGAGAGAGGAGTAGCCTTTTAAAGAGCCCCCAGCTGAGTGGGAAAGCCACAGTCTTTTTCCCTGTGGGACTGTGTGCACGCAGGATAGATTCTCATTGTCCTGACCAGGTATCTGACTGTTCTGTCTTTCATAGAGGGCTCACCATCTCCATAGTCAAGGAGCTGTTTGTACCTTTTCTTTCAGTGTCTAGGCAACAACCTGACAGAACAAAATGTTTAAAGGTCAGAAGAGGGAGGATCTGTCCTCTCTGACAGGAGAGACACCCTTGGCTTGCTTTTGCCTCTGTCTGGAATTCTTTTCTCCATCCCTCTCCTTTCTCACTTTCCCCCTTCCCCCCAAACCCAGCCCAGCTCTCTAATTGCCAGGTTCTAACTCCAAAAGCCAACTCCTCCCCACCTCCTTCCCTCATTGCTCTGGCCTTGGCTGATCTTCCCTGCCTCTGGGTTATCGTTTCCTCAAGAGGGTGAGCCATGTTGCCTGAGGCACATGGCAACCTTTAAACAACTATAGAAGTGTCCAGTATTAGTATTATTGTTGGTGATGGTGGTGGGGAAGAGAACCTCTGACACTTCTCTTGTCGGCTTCCCCATTCTCCATATCCAGCACACATCTGGGCCCAGAGAAGTAGTTCAGTCCCATGCCCTCCCAGCCTGCACAGAATGACAAAGATTCTGCATGTTGAGCAGCTGATCAGCTTCAGACAATTAGTCCTGCAAAAACCATTTATTAAATACTTGCTCCAAGCTGGGGACAATGCAAGGTGCTGGGGCTGCAAAGAGCCCGTGCCCTCAGGGAGCTTACATACATTCTATTGGAGGGAAACAACCTGGACACAGATAGGTAAAAACTCTTCATAACTTCCTCCCCCACACCTTCTCAACTCACTTTTTTAAGCCTATACTAACTTCAGTCTTTAGAAATAAAGTCCTTTCCTTCACTCCTTGGCAGAGGTGGGATTCCATGGGTGTGGAACATTGCACATATTGTCAGATATTAAAAATATATAGATGATTTTTTCTGATTTTCTCCTCTTCCTCTCTCTCTCTCTGTCTCTCTGTCTCTCTGTCTCTCTCTCTCTCTCTCCCCCCTCCCTCCCTCTCTTTCTCTCTCTCTCCTTCCCTCCCTCTTTCTTGAATTTGTTATATGAGAGGGTTCTCTGGCAAGGCGAAGGGGAATGGAAAGGAGAAGTAGTATGGGAAGGGAAAGTTAGACCATTTAAAGACAAAAGTTATCAACAAAATTTTATTTAAAAACAAATATTTTATGTCAATGTTCTTCTAGACCCCAACTATGCGTTATTTTCCCTGAAACTGTAATTTGGAGCATTTAGAGAACCTTACCATAATAATATAAATAAAGCACTTCTGTAGGACTCGAAGGCTTTCAAAGCTCTGAGCAGCATCTTCCATTGTCCAACTGGATGAGGGCTAAATCAGAAGCAGGGGACAGATGTGAAGATGATGAATCTCAGGTGATGAGGAATGGCTCCAGAGGTCTCCTAGAAATTCTGAATCTCAGGGTTCCAATCAGCCTCAGAATTCCCTACCTGAGTCAACAGTCCTTTCAACAACCATCCCCACAAGAATCCATTCCTATTTCAGACACTTGTAATGGTTATGGAGTTTTCTCTTACATCATGTCAAGATCTGCCTTCCTGTCACTTCTTCATTGTTCCTAGTTCAGCCCTCTGGGGCCAAGCAGAACAAAGCTAATCCTTCTTCCATGAGACATCTTTTCAGATACTTAAAGACAGTAATCCTGTACCCCCTATGTATTTCCTGCTCCAGGCTAAATATCCCAATTTTTTTAACTGATTCTTTACAAGCTGGACCTCCTTCCAGAAGCTTCTTCCCCAGGAGGAGGGCCAGAACCCCCAGAAGGGATATTTTATCTCTTCTTTCTTCTGTTCACTTCAATTCTTTCTCAGCCGTTAAAGCCTCTGACAGACCTATGGAGAGGCAGAGGGAGAGAGAAGAGGGAAAACAGAGCAGCATGAGGGGCTGAAGGGAGAGGGGAGGCCCTCTGCTGTACCCCTGCATTGGTCTTTTACTGGAGCCTCTTAGGTCAACGTCTGCCTTGTTCAGAAACACATCCCATTGGGAGGTTCCTAGTTACTAGGCCCTGATGAACCCTTCTAGGCCTGGCAGACCCATCCCAGAGGCAGCCAATGGCCTCTCATGATAGCTAGCATTTTTATAGGTTTCCAGAGCTCTTTACAAATATTATCTCAGTTGATTCTTATACCAACTGTGGGATGTAGGTGCTATAATTAACGCTCTCCATTTCCCCCTTTAAAGATGAGAAAACTGAAGCAGACAGAACATACTTGACTTGCCCAGGGTCACACAGCTAGTAGGTTCCTGAAGACACATTTGAACTCAGGTCTTCCGGACTCCAGCTCCAGTTCTCTATCTGCTGTGACACCTAGCTGTGTCCATATGCTATCTAATTGCCCATAGGCCTAGCTTTCCCTCCACTCTCCCCCTTCCTTCCCCCAAAGCCAAGTGTGCAGAGGCTGTGTCTGAGACTCTCCGCCTTCATGGTGGCAGGAACTTTTCAGACAACTGTCACCTTTCCCTCATGGGAAGCTGGCCTCAGAGACTCCCCAACACCTCCTTGTGGCTCACTGCCGGAGCTCCAATCAGTATTTAAGAGTATTTAAGAACACAATTTGATCTCATGGAAAGACCACTCAATTTAGAGCAAGGGGATCTGGGTTTGAATCCTGACTCTACTTCCTACTATTCTTATGACTCCCCCACCCCCTTGGCCTCAGTTTCCTCATCCACAAAAATGAGGCAGCTGTTCTCTAGGATCCCCTCCCACTATATAATCCCACCAAGCCTCCCATCAAGCTTTGTGCTGCTGGTCAAGAGGGATATGAAGGAGGAGGGAGTCCTGTGCCCCCTATAATCCTCTTTTCCAGGCCAAATGTTCCAATTCTTAACTGATTCCCCCAATTTTTATCTTCTTCTTGAAGCCCCCTCTCCTGGAAATGAGCCAGAACCTCCCATGGAAAGCATTCCTTCCCACTAAGAGCTTCTTAGGCTCTCGAGACACCTCACCATCCTGAGCTCTCTATGCTAAACCATGGATGTCTCCAGCAGTGGGGATGGATCTGCAATGAATCATCCCCACAGTCTGGCCTGACTGCCTGAGATCACAAGCATTTCAGAAGGGTTTTCTGTGCTGGTGATTGCACCTGCATCCTTGGCCTCATTAGTGGGCAGGCTTTACACGGCTGAGCTGTGCGGCCCAGCCCTGGCCCCAAGGGAGCTGACTTTCCTCTACTCTCTCTCTCTTCTTTGTTAAGCTCAAAACTCCCAATGAATCCAGGCTGCTCCCTAACGTGATGGAGGCACCGGCAAACTTAACATTTACCCTTCTCTCCAGCACATTCAAATGTCAAGCGCTGGGGGCTTTTCAAGTGTAATTTGTAGGCCCAGCTCTCCTCCAGGAATGAGCAGGGCTGAGCCATGCCAGGATAAGAAACTGCTGCAGACCTGGGCGGGGGTGAGTATTGGTGGGGGGTTCACGGGGCCTGCAATGGGTTGGACCATGGAGCTGGAACTCTCTTCTGTTCCCTTCATCTCCTCCTGCCATCTCCCCCTCCTCCATCCTCCCAATGCCTGCCTTGGTTTCCCCTAATTTTTTTTCAGAGCTCTCTACAGTTGATTCCTGAAGGGGGATTGAAAGTTGTTTCTGGGAGATGGCCTGATCTGCAGAGCCTTGTGCACTCCTGGGGCCAGAGTCAGGACCCCACATAGGGCCCTTCTTCCAGCCCCCTGCTTCCATGCACCTGTAAGCTGATTGCCCCAGGTGAATGGTGACAATCCTGGGCTTCAAAGAACAGCTGAGTTCTTCATTCTCTTTCACTTTTGGGGGGGCAGTGTGCTCAGCTGGAGAGAGCCCTGGATTTGGAGCCAGGAAACCTAAGTTTGAATCTTGGTGCCACTACCAGACTCTGAGATGTGACCTGGTACAGTGGAGAGTGCATGGGAGCTGGAGAAAGAGAACACCTGGGTTCAGATTCCAGCTTTGCCACTTGTTAAGAAACAAATCAAACCCCAAACACTTTTTAAGCACCTACTATGTGCCAGTCACTATACTTAGTGCTTTATATAAATTATTTCCTTTGATCCTCACAATGACCCCTGGGAGGTGGGTGCTGCTGTTATCCCTAGTTCCAAGTTGAAGAAACTGGAACAAATGGGTGAAGTGACTTGTCCAGGGTCACTCAGCTAGTAAGTATCTGAGACCAGATTTAAACTCAGGTTTTCCAAGCCCAACGCTCTTTGCACTACTAACCTGGTCACAGTCTTTCTAGGCTTGTTTTCTCATCCGTAAAATGAGGGGCTTGGACTATGTGTAAACCTTCTAAGGACCCTCTAAATTCTAAATTTACAATGCTACGATCCTTTGGATAGGTACCTCCCTTCATCTTGCCGGGCCTCCATTTTCTCAGCTATAAAAGGGATAAAACATTTGTACTACGTATCTCATAAGACTTTTGGGAAGATCAAACTTGACAAAAAGATGTAAAGTGATTTTTGTTGATAGCTTTTTGTTGTTGTTGCTTTCTGTCACATTCATTTCCTCTTCTTCCCCTAATCAGAGAAAAAAATAGTTTGGTAAAGCCAGACCATAAACTTAGCTCAATAGTATATACTGTGCTCTCTGCCCATAAGCCTCACCTGGACCTCTATAAAGAAGATGGAGAGATGCATCCTCCTGTCTCTCTGCTTCAGGGCCAAGCTTGGACATCACAATTATACAGAGTTCAGTTCTGATGAATTGTTACTGTTCTTTTCATTTACATAGTTATGGTTATTATGTGTCTTCTTTTCTTGATTCTGTTTACTTTGCTTTGTATAAGTTCACATACATTATAAAGTGATTTTTAAATCAGAAATTCTATATAGAGACATTCAGCTGGAAGGTGCTTCAGAGACAATCTCATTTAATCTCTGTATTTTATTGGCGAGAAAATTGTGGCCTAGGGAAAAGAAGGGACGTGTCCAAGGTCACACAGAAAGTTAGAGGAAGTCAGGACAACAACCCCCACGTCTCCTGACTTTTGGTCCAATACCACTTTTACTTTCACTACACTTTCTTCCATATGAAGATGAGAAATCTTTTCATATCCTCTTATCATCCTGTGGGCCATCCTATACAGAGTCCAAACAAAGGAAAGATTCCCTTTTGAGGACGAGGCTCTCTAAATGTTTCCATTTGCAGGTGAAATCATATTAATTGAAGCGAGGCCAGGAATGCTATGAAATCACATTGGCAAAATCCATAGTGATCTGTCTAGCCATCCACATGGAGAAAACAAAGTGGATGAAAAACATATTCTTCCCTGGACTATTACACACAGCTGAGTGAATAGCTTTTGAGCCATATCACCTATATCTGTCTTGGATAGATGTAGTTAGATAAACAATGAACGGGGCCAAGAACTGAATTAGGACAAGATTAGACTGGATCCCATTTGGGGGAAACTTGCAGTACTTTCTATGATTTCCCAGATGTTTGTTTGCTGCTGTTGGAACCCATCTTTCTACATCAAAGTTCTCCTTGTGATATTATATGGCTGCACATAACGGAATGGTTACTCAATCAATAAACATTTATTAAGCACTTACTATTTGTCAGATATTGGGCTAAGCCTGGGGATGCAAAAAGAGGCAAAAGCAGTCCCTGCCCTCCAGGAGCTCACCATCTAAATGGAATAGAGAAATGCAGAATCTCAGAGTTGGAAGGGATCTCAGAGGCCGCCCAGTCTCACTGGTGCCTGAACAAACATGCTTTCCACAACAGCCTTGATAAGTGATCATCCAATCTTTGCTTGACGGCCTCCACCGAAGAAAAGAGGGCAGTACTCCAGAGAAAGCTCACTTTACACGTGGGAGGGTTTATTCCTGACATTAAGCCTAAATTTGTAACTTCCCTCCATTTTCCTACTTCTGCTTCCCAGTATCAAACAGAGCAAGTCCAAATCCTCCTCCCATATAATAGCCTATCAAGCACTTGTCAATAGTTATTCTGTTTTTATATAGCATTTTATCATTGTGACCAGTTTTGTCTTGTGACAAACCTGTGAAGGTTGGTGCCGTTGTTGTCCCATTGTACAGTTGGGGAAACTGAGGCTCAGACTCATTCAGGGTTACGCAGCTACTGTCTAAGGTGAAGTCTGAGCTTGGGTTTTTCTGTTTCCAAGTTTGTGTCCACTATGCCTCCATATCTTTCTGATGATATACTACCTCACTCCTGAAAAGCCAAGATTCCAGGTACCCCCCAAAGAGTAGAGATGAATAGCAGGTCTCACCAGTCCTCAGGGCACCATGAATGGTGACTTGTGCTTCAGGAGCAGTGTGAAAGACCTTGTCTTGTATGACCACGAAGAGGCACAGGCCAGTTTGATAGCAAGAATGAGGAATAACAGATGAACAGGTTGAGAGTTGCATTGGTGTCCCACAAATATTCAAAGAACCAGAGGAATCAATCAATCAATCAATCAACTAATTGAAAACATTTATCAAGTACTTACTGTGTCCCAGGTCTGTGCTAAGGGCTGGAAGATCTCTGGTGTCTTGGGTAGATTCTCTAAAAACAGCTTCTATAGAAAGCCAAAGAAGAGAATCTCACTGGAGTCTTGGAGGCCTACCTTGGTGAAGGTAGTCCCTTAGGCAATAAAGACAGACCTAGGGATCTATAAATCACCATTAACTCCTCCTATGACCTGTTCTGATGTCTCACAACCCCTTCTATCAGAGAAGTCTTCTTGGTATCTGTCCAGCAACCTTCCCATCTGGTTTCCCTTTTCTCCCTGGTGACTCATCACAGGGGAGTCCCTGTTCTCCATCTGGGAGCTAACCTTGATTTGAGATATGCCCATCAAACAAATGAAGAGGGGGAAGAGAATTCTATTATTAATTACACCAGACTTTGAGAAAGGATAGTGGGAGTAGATGGGGAGGGTGACACATTTGTATCTCATATGCATCATGGCCTTTCTCACCTCCCCCAGACTTCCTCTTGGCCACACTCCCCCCCCCCACCCCAGACATCTTTAGATTTGAATTTCCGAGGTCCAGTTTGGAAGAGAAATGGTTTTGTCCATTTCATTCCTACATGAGGCCGTTCGATGATTTACCCTTGCTTTGCCTACAGTACCTTGTGCCCTATGTCATTCAGCGTATGTATTTAGAATTCTTTTGTACGCGTCTTTTATCTTTTCCATAGAGTGTAGGCTCCAGGAGGGTGGAAATTGTTTCCTTTTATCCCCCATACCTCCAGTGCCCAGCACAGGGACACTCAGAAAGTATTTGATAAATGCTTCTTGATTTCAGGGGCTAGGCTGGGCTGGGAGCTAGGGAGCAGCATTTGTTGTATGTGTTCTTGAGAAGTTTCTGATTGTCAGAAGGGATAGATGGGTCTTGCTAATAGCACCTGGGCTCAGTCACCCATCAGGGGACTTTCCTTTGGCCTTAGGACCAACACCATGGAGACAGGAGAGTCAAGTGGCATTTACAAGAGAACAGCTTAAGGGAAGCCTGCTCTCTCAGTGGCTACAAGAGCCTTTTCCAGTGCCCCGAGAGGAGCCACGTGCATTGCTGAGGCTCTGGGCAGGAGATGTGGTAGTTAATGGGCATCTCTTCAAACTCTATTTCCACCATCTGCTCTCCACTCTAATTAGACATGTGAGTGCATGATGAAGAGGAGCAGATGAAGACAGAATCCAGAGCAGGCCTTAGGGGGACCTGGGGATCCCCTGGGCCCCTGCTGGCTTTTCTCTAAAGCATGGCTGGCTGTGCCCGGCTGCCCCTGGGGCAGATCCCTGTGCCCCCTCCCCCCCCCCCAGGCTCCTGCTGCCACCTCCTGCTGTAAAGCAGGAATATTGGAGCAGTAAGGCTGGGCTGGGGTCTGATTCTAACATCATCTTAGCCTCTGGCTGTGATCCAACTTCCCAAAAGAGAAGCAATGACTTCTTCCTTCTGCCTCAGGCAAAGCCAGCTGCCTGGAGGAAGAGAGGGAGCCTTGGAGCTCTCACCACCCTCCATTTGCACCACCACCCCAATCCAGAAGCTGGGAGGAGGTAAGAGGGCTGGACAGGTTTTGAGTTTATTCGTCACATAGAGAATGGGAAAAATGATGGTCCAGGTGTTCCTTGAGCACCTCCAACAGGCAGGGCTTTGTGGCGGAGACCGAGAAGATGGGGGCATGCTCCTTGACCTCCCAGGGTGCAAAGGCTACCTAGAGGGATATACCAGGTACACAACTAACACAGAGCAGGATGTGTTGGATGGTTTCAAAGAGAAAAAGACTGCTTTTCAAGTTTAGGAGAAGGTTTTAGAGTGTATGTAAGGCCACATGGAGGCAGCAGTTGAGCATGGCCTTGAAGTTTGGGTACAATTCCACCAGGCAGAAGTTGAGGACCACTGTCTCCAGAAGGATCCCATTAAAATAGATATGTTTTGTGATTCAGTAGAATTCAACAGATCTTTCTTAAAAGCATCTACTATTAGCAGGGTCCTGGGGTGGGCATTATGTAGCATATAGTGATTATCACACAAGGTCCCTGATATCAAGGTGCTCACAGAGGGGAAAGACAAGGTAGAGGGCACTAAGATTGGGCATCTAGCTGAATAGAGTGTGGAGTCTGGAGTCAGGAAGACTCTTCTCCCTGAGTTCAAACTGGACACATTAGCTATGTGACCCTGGGCAAGTCACTTAACCCTGTTTGCCTCAGTTTCCTCACCTGTAAAATGGACTGGAGAAGCAAATAGCAAAGCACTCCAGTATCATTGCCAAGAAACCCCCAAATGGGGTCACAAAGAGTCAGATCCAACTGAAAATGACTTGAACAAAAGGGAGTAATAAGTGTCTAGAGACGGAGTGACACCCTCAGTTTGGAGGCAGAGAATCTGGGTTCAGATTCTGTTCTGCCACTTTCAACCTGTATGATCTTAAATGATTTGCCAACCCTCTCTAGGCCCCAGTTTTCCTTTATGTAAAATAAAGATATTGAATCAGGTGATCTCCAAACTCTCTTCCTTCTACCTCTAAAGTTGTTTGATTCTCTGAGACCTCTGAGGATAGAATGTTGGCCTGAGAATCAGGGGCACTTGGGCTAACCTTGCCTCAGACACTCCCTTTTTTTCTTTTCTTTTTGGAGGGCAGTTGGGGTTAAGTGACTTGCCCAAGGTCATACAGCTAGTTTTTTGTGTGTGTGTGTGTTAAGTGTCTGAGGTCGGATTTGAACTCAGGTCCTCCTAACTCTAGGGCGAGTACTCTATTCACTGCGCCACCTAGCCTCCCCCTTCAGACACTTCTTAGCTCTGTCGACTCCCTCTCCCCATGCCTGCCTACCTTTGTTTGTGTCCTGTGTCTGGTACACAGTAAATGCTTGATAAGTGTTTACTGAATATTGGTAAATCACTCAACCTCTGAAACTTGGTTTCTTCATCTATAAAAAGTATAAGGTTGCTGGGAGGGTAAATGAAATTCTATGTGTGTATCTATGTATACGTTATGTATGTATTATATTTATGGGTATATATGAGCATGCATATATTGTATATTATGTTCACACACATGCGTGTATATGCATGTTATATTTATGTAGATATACAGATTATATCTTTGTATTATATAACATATAGATAGATATTATATAGAAAAATATAAATGATATATCTGCATAGGTGTACATATATATGTGTATTCTATTTGTATGTGTTTATAATGTATATGTCACATACATTTATACACATGCATATATGTTATATGTGTATTATATTTTGTATATGTGTATATATTATATATTGTATAAATCATGTGTGTATACACACATACATATGTGTAGATCTCTTGGCAAACCTTAAAATCCTACATAAATGTCATTTTTATTATGATAAGTGGCCCCCACTGCTGCATGAAGTCCATGCAGGAGAAGGTCACTTCCAGCTAGGTGACCAGGGAAGACTTCACAGGTGAAGGGGGGCTACTAACCACAGACTTGGAAAGCATCAAACAACCACAGACTTGAGCTAGAAGGGAGAGTGCATCTGATCCAATTCCTTTATTTTGCAGAAGGAAAACTTGAGGCCTAGAGAGGTTCAGTGAATTGAATAATTATTCAAGGTCGCACAGGTAGGATTTGAACCCAGGTTCTTGGCTTCCAGATGGAGTAGTTCCTCCTCTAATGGGCTGTCCCTCTTTCATAGCTTTGTTTCCCCAGCTGTTGGTACTAATCATGGGCTTTTTTCCATCTCCAGTCCTCACTTGGGCCTGCCTGGGAGCAGATCGAAATCTCTAGTGGAAATTAATTAATTGTACATGAAGGAGTGGTCGAGTAGTCCTTAGCTTTTTGGAAAGGCAGGGGAGGTGGGAGTGTCTCAAATGGCCAAAATAAAAACCTCAATTACCACTTGCAAATAATGGCTAATTACAATTTTACATTGGCGTTAAATTGTAAGGAATTATTAGATCTTTAACTGACATTTATCCAGATAGCCCACAGCAAGCCAGGTAGCGGTTTCGTGTTGCAATAAATGTCACCATTTAAAAATTAATTGTCTCACTATCTAACTGGCAGTGGGGCTGTCTTGTAAAATATTAATAGAATGTCTGTGGAGATGTGAGGAGTCATGGGGCTGGCTCTGATGCTCCTGCTGCCCATAGGCCTGCTGGAGTGGCATGGCTCACGGGGTGAAGAGACCAGAGCTTCTCTGGGGCCTATGTTGCCACGTTCCTGGGTTCCCTTTCAGTTTGGGGAAGAAGAAGGCATCCACAAGAATGAGGCAACCTGGATCAAGTGCCTTAGGGTGAGAACCCTGTACTGTACACTGGCAGGGACACAACCAACCCTAGGAGGCCCGAGGCCTAGTCCTTAGGGCAGGATGGGGGATGATATTCTAAGCATATAGTAGAACCTGAGAACACAGAACATCAGAGCTGGGAGGGTCCTTAGAACACAGAATGTCAGGGCAAGGAGGGCCCTTAGATCATAGGATGTCAGATCTGGGAGAGCCCTTAGAACACAGAATATCAGTATTGGCAGAGATTCTGGAAACACAAATGTTAGAGCCAGAGTGGAGTATTAGAATACAGAATATCAGATCTAGGAGAGGTCTTAGAAAACAAAATGTGAGAGCTGAGAAGAGCCTTGGAATGTAGAATCTTAGAGCGGATAGAAGTCTCAGGAATCATCTAGCCCAACACCCTGAGGAGACTGAGGCACACAGAGGTGAGAGGTCTTGAGCAAGGTTACACAGAGAATAAGTAAGAGAGATGGAACTCGAACATGGGTCCTCAGCCTCCAGGGTTCATCCTGCTTTCCCCTGTGACATCCTGCCTCCAGGAGAGCCCTGAGGAGAATTCAGGTCGGGGAAGCCCTATATGAATCAGGAAAATGCAAAGCAATGTTGGTGCTCCTGAAAAGTGGTCCATGAAATAGATTTCCGTATATGGAACTGGACTTGCCCACTATCTTGCATCATGAAACTAGAAATGCATTTCTTTTGGGGGAAAAAGAAGTTATGGCCCCAAGACATCATAAAATCATATTTAAGAATGCAGCAAACATTTTAAAATCACATATTTAAAGGAAAAATAATGAAATATGAATGAAATAAATATAAAATATTAATACTTAAAATAAGTTACTAAATAGAGATTCAGTTAAGTTGGGCTATTTTTGGTTTGGAAAGAACTGAGATGAGAACAGCGAGGGGTGGTGCAGAATTCATCACTGGCTACTTGAGAGGGTCATTTTCCAGGCCTATGGCTGCTCTTCCTTTTCATCCCAGATTATGGAATAGACAATCCGTTGAATGTGAGGGATGACTTTTTAATTTCTGTAAGATATGAACTTGAATATACTTTATGTCGTTGACTGCCTGTAGAACCCAGATCTGT
>CM053588.1:73208937-73234673 GCA_028646515.1 Pseudochirops corinnae | reverse complement strand
CTCTTCTGTCCTAGCCAAATAGGACTGCTTCCTTGTTTTCCTATCTTGGTTACCTGGTTTAGCCATAGGCCAAGATAGTTTACTGGGGAGTGGCTGTTGCTCATGACACAGCTTCTTAGAGCCGCAGGTGAGAGAGGGTAATGTGAAATCAATTAGAAAGATAGGTTAGGGCCAGATTGTGACAATTTTAAATATAAGTAAGAGGAGTTTTTATTTTTATCCTAGGGGCATTACAGAGCCAATGAAGCCTCTAGAGTAACATAGTTATGCTGATATTGATTCGGCAGCTGAAAGTCTTCATATTATTGCTAAGTGTTAGTGTACCCATTATACCAGATAAAGAAACTAAGTT
This sequence comes from Pseudochirops corinnae, assembly GCA_028646515.1. Classification (NCBI taxonomy): domain Eukaryota; kingdom Metazoa; phylum Chordata; class Mammalia; order Diprotodontia; family Pseudocheiridae; genus Pseudochirops; species Pseudochirops corinnae. The sequence continues at coordinate 73,234,321 of CM053588.1, read as the reverse complement.
TCGTTGACATTTAATCATTTCTCCAAGGTCATGTTTGAGTTGGGAGTAGAAATCAAGTTTCCTGACTCCAAGTAGTCTTTCTGCTCCCAGAATCGTAGGACCAAAGAATTAGAAAGGGTCTTCAAGGCCTTCTAGTCCTGAATGGAAATTCTACAACATTTGAGACCTGTGATCGTCCAGCATCTGCTCAAAGACCTCCAGAGATGGGGAACTCCTAGACTTGAATACCTCTGATAGAACCAACTAAGAATTGTAAGATTCTCAGCAGTCTCCATGGTTTCATGGATTGAGGACCAGATGACAGAAACAAAACAAAACACAACAAAACAAACAAAAAACCCTTGAGAAAGAAATGCTGCTTCTGACTTTAAATCCAGGGCTGAACAAAAGCTCCGCTTCTAGCTGTGGAATCCATTCCTGATTACGGGCCTGTTGAGGGTGGAAGTCACAGCGGATAATCCCTCTGCGTGGGCAGGGAATGTTTCAGCAGCACAATTCTTTGTTTGGCTCATATTAAGCTGAGGCTGAGAAACCCTGGAGCTGTTCCTAACTCCTATTCTCCTTCATTTCCCGTATCTAACCCATCACCTAGGCCTGTGCGTTCTCCTTTTTAAATGTCTTCCTCAGAGAATCAGAAAATCTTAGAATGTAAGAGTTGTAGACCTCAGGAAGAAGATTGTCAAAGGTTGGAGGGACCTTGGAACATAAAATGTCAGGGCTACATGAGACCTTAAAATAGATAATGTTAGAGCTGGGAGGTCCTTTAGAACCCCAGGTGTCAGAGGTAGAAGGGGCCTTAAAACACAGAATGTCAGAGCTGGAAGGGCTCTTAGAACAGAGAATGTTCGAGCTGGCAGGGACCATCAAACATACCATGTTGGAGCTATAAGGGACCTTAGAACACTGAACTGACAATATTAGCCTAGAGGGACCACTGAACATATAACACAAGATGAAAATGAACCTCAGACACCATCTATTCCAATTCAATCACTTTATAGAGGATGAAGCTGAGACCCAGAGAAGGGACAAGACTTACCACGCTTGAGTTAGTGGCAGAGCCTGGATCCACATTGATATTTTCATGGCCACCGTCCTAGCTGAGGTCCTCATTCTGTTTTACTTGTACTGCTACAACAGCCTTTTACGTATTTTAGATGCTTTGTTGTTTTGAAATTATCTTCAATCCCAAATATCTCCTCCATCACCCAGTGAACAACCTCTTTCAACAAAAGATAAAAAAGAAAGAAAAAAAATCAGTTTAGCAAAATTCACTAGCATATCAACCATATCTGACATTATATGGAATATTTCACATCCAAAGTCTTCTACCTCTGAAAAGAAATGGGGGTAGTAGATTTCCTCTCCTCTCCTCTGAGGCCACGCTTGGTTGGAATGGTCTCTTAACTGGCTTCCCTGCCTTCGGGTTCTTCCCCTACAATCTATTTTACAAAAACCACTTGAATTATCTTAATGCACAGCTCTGAGAATGTTGTTCCAGTACAGAAGACTGTTTAATGTCCCCCAACAGAATAAAGTTCAAATGCTTTACTTTGGCATTCTAGGCACCCCCCAAACTGGTGCTTCCCAATCTCTCTAGCACTCTTCCACTTTCCCCCTCCAAATCTGCTATGGTATAGCTAACTTTGAGTTCTTTGTATTCCTTGTAATATTTTCTCAACTCTGGACTTCTGTCTATGCTATGTTCCTAACACTCTCAATACCTACTCCCATCTTTAGTTTCTGAAATCAACTTGTCTTTCTGGAACTAAATGGCTTAAATGCTACCTCTTCCAGGAAGTCCTTGCTGATCCTTTTCATTGGGAATGAAACCCAACATTTGGTACCTTCTGGGCTTTTATGGTTTGTTTTGTGTCATGGTGATTATAAAGTGTTATGCAGGATAACACACTTTTCTATGAGTGGAATTCACCTCTAAATGTCAGTCAAGGACCTTTTCTACTATGATATTTGGAAGATTGGAGTCATTCAATGTACCTTCTTCAACTTCTTTCCCTTTCTCTTAGCTTCTTCTTCTCTCTCTCTTTTTTTTTTTGGTCTTTTTGGAGGGGGGGAAGGCAGGGCAGTTGGGGTTAAATGACTTACCCAAGGTCACACAGCTAGTAAGTGTTAAGTGTCTGAAGTCACATTTGAACTCAGGTCCTCCTGACTCCAGGGCTGGTGCTCTACTCACTGTGCCACCTAGCGGCCCCTTCTCTTAGTTTCTAAATATTCTTGCTTCCCCTCTACTCCTTCCCTCCAGGCTCAGATGATGAGATGCCCTTTGCTCCCTGATAGGCCTCATCCCTCCATTTGTCCTCATGTCCCCATTCCCTCATCTTTCTAGGACCTTTCTTCAAACTTTCCCCTTTTTTATATGTATCGTCAATCTTCCCCTCCTATCTGGCACCCTCCTCTCCAGTCATTGTTCTGCAACTCTCCATCTTCATGCACAGCTGCATAGAAGGAGTAGTCTCCACTAATTCCTACACTTCCTCATTGCAACTTTTCCTCCTTAACCCTTTGCAAGTCTGATTTTCATCCCTACCACTCTACCAAAACTGCTCTAAGGTCACCAATGGCCTTCTTATTGAAAAAAAAAATCTGAAGGCTTCTTTTCTTCCTGTATCCACCTCGAATGAAAAATGAATAAATGAAAAAATAATGATTAAGGACTTACTATGTGCCCAACTCTGTGCTGAGTGTTTGGAACACAGTATCTGCCTTTAAGGAACCTGCGTTGGAATGGGGGAGACAACATGTATAGGGAGTGGTGGCTGTGGAGGGCTATTTTGGTTTGGAAAGTTACAGGATCAGTGAGTGGAGCCATAAGGGATTAGACTGACATACTTTCCAGCAGTAAGTGTAGAGTTGATTTGAAAGTGGTTCCAGAATTGGAATGAGGAGATAGGGGGAGGGTGGTTGCATGCAGAGTACATGAAGGAAGAGTGGAAAAGCAGGCGATGAGGAGGTACCTGGGGAGTAAAGTGAAGCATAGCCAGAGCCAGCCTAGATAGAGCGGGTCACATGAGGCAACCACCAGTCAGGACAGCCAGGGCCAGTGGTGTACTGGTAAATGTTTAACAATAGGCTCACTCCAAATGCACAGCACCCGTTAAATTTTAATGTAATCTTTTCTCTCTCACTCTCTTAAGTCTAGGGCTAGGCAATGAGCAAAGTGAGAAATCAAACCTTGCTTTGTAGTGTTTGCTGATTTCCAAGATATAAACGCTCACCTTGGAAATTGAACAACTTCCGAGCTGGCTGGGGCTGACATCAGCACACCCAGGCAAGGACCCAAAGCAGGAGTCCCATGGCCAAACGTCTCTGTCTAACTGGACACTGAAGACCACCCCCCTCCTTCCAGGCATCCTCTTCTCCCTCGTTGTCAGTGATCCCAAACTCCCAGGATTCTTCTGTTGCTTCAACCTTCCCTTCTCTATTCCTGTTGCTCCTCCTCATTCTTCCTCCCCCTTAAATGTCTGTTTTTCCCAAGGTCTGTCCCAGGTCTCTCCTGAACTTGATCCTTTGGTGATTCAATTTGCCTTTCCAGATCTGATGCACTTTGTCCATATTTATGAGTATAAATGCTGTCTTCCTCAATAGAATATAAACTTCTTAAGGGCATCTCTAGCATCTAACCTGTGCCTGGCATACAGTAAGTGCTTAATAAGTACATGCCAGTTACTTGATTCATTTATGCAGTTGGCTTTTAAATTCCTATCTCAGTCCCCCCCCAGTCTCATGGTCCCAACATCCCATTAGAGTTCCCTAGGTGGATGGAGGACATCATTCTCCTCTCCCTGCAACCCTCTCCATCTCCAATTCTCATCCTACTCTCTTTTCTCTCTGTGTCCATGTTTACATTGTCCCACAGCCCCATCACCAACCCAGGTGTCACCTCTTCCAGAAAGCCTTCTCCCACACAGTTCAAAAGGATCTCTTCCTCCTTAGATTTCTGATAATACTTTGCTTGGTATCTCCTTTGACCAAGTCTCACTCTGCCTGATGTCACAGCTGTTTGCATAGGTGTCTTCCTCTCCACCTCCATTAGAATGTAAACTCCTGGTGAGCAGAGTCTGGGTCATTCCCTCTTCTAGAATCCCCAGTATCTAGCACAAGATCCTATAACATCGGAGAAGCTTAGCTAAGAGATAGATGTTGTTTGATCAACTGACTAAATCCTAGACTGTGAACTCTAGGGCAAGTGTCTTTGGATTTCCCTCAGTACTGAGCCATAGGACCCAACACTTCATAGGTATTTAATAAATGAATGTTTATTGAAAGGTTTTTAGTTCAATTTGTCAAGCCTTTATTAGGTACCTATTGTGTGCAAAGCACCATGTTAGACACTGGGGACACAAAGGGGAAAAAATGGAAATGGAAATGGTCTCACTCTCTTAAGCAAATTACATTTTATTTGGGGGAGGTGATACAACATATAAAGAGATAAGTAATTATAAGTATCTGAAAAATAATTTCAGTGATGGGGAGAGAATGAACGCCTAAGGAGATTCATGAAAGGTGGCACCTAAGTAGGTTTTTGAAGGAATCTGAGGATTACCAAAGTCCAAGGTGAGGAGGGAATCATTGCAGGTATGGGGGACATGGCACAAAGATACAGAGGTGGGACACAGATAGTCAACGAACAAGGAACATCAAACAGGTCAGTCTGGTTGGTATAGATGAGGGGTGGGGAACCTGTGGCCTTGAGGTCACATGTGGCCCTCTAGGTCCTTGGGTGCAGCCTTTTAATTGAGTCCAGGTTTTATGGAACAAATCCTTTTATTAAGGGGATTTGTTCTGTGAAGTTTGGATTCGAAGGGCCTAGAATGTCACACATGTGGCCTCAGGTTCCCCACCCCTGGCATAGACTCTCTACTAGAGAGTACATGAGAAGCAGCTGGGGGTTGGAGCAATTACAGGAAGAAACGGGCATTTATTAAGCACCTCTATGTTCCAGGCGTTGTGCTAAGTGCTTTACAAATATCCTCACAGCAACCCTGGGAGGTAGGCCCCATTTTACAGATGAGGAAACAGGCTGAGAGAGCCTTGTCCAGATGCTTGGAAGTGTCTGAGGCAGTATTCGAACTCAGGTCTTCCTGACTGCAGTTCTAATACTCAATCCCCTGCACCTCTGAACTACCATAAAGGGCTGGACCTTGATTCAGGATCCAAATCACTCTCTCTTACCCTCTCTCTATTCTAGAGAGTTCAAAAGTTTAGAGAGTTCTCTATTCAGTGTTAAAATCTGGCCTCAGATACTAGCTGTGTGAATGTGGGCAAGCCTGTCTCATTTTCCTTATCTGTTTTGAGGGGAGGAGGAAGGAACTGTGGGAATTCTGCTTTTTGGTCACCAACAAGCTTGGGACCAGGGTTTTTTGAGGGGCTAATAACCTGGCTGTCCAAAGTCCCTTCCCAGCAATTACCCAGAGCCTCATAGGAGGAAATATGCTCATGGCTTCCTTAAATGCCGTCTCTCTCAACAGAATAAAAACTTATTATTGGCCAGGACTGCTTTCCTTTCTGTGTACCCCAAGTGCCTAACTCAATGTCTGGCACACAGTAGGTGTTAATAAATGATTGTTGATTAATTGATTGGTCTATGTAGATGACTCTCAAATCCATATCTCGACTCTCCAACCTTGCTTTTCAAGGGCAAGAAGTTCACCTGGACTTGGGAACTCTGATCTGCTTGCTAAACCAACTATTTCATAGTGGTTTCGAGGTGTCTTTTCTTCCCCAGTAGACAAGAGCTTCCAGAAGGCTGAGGAGGAGACTTCTCCTGTAACTCCTTAGCATTAACTGGGCCTACAGGAGACTCTTGGGAGAGGCATTGAATTGAATGGAATCAGCCAAATCAGGCAAACTGATTTTCTGAAAACAGCTCAGACCATATCACTCAGCTGCTCAAGGACCTTAGAGGGCTCCCAATTACCTTCAGACCAAAGTGCAAGATCCTCTGGCATTTCACAGTCTGGCTCCACATTACTCTTTCTCACACTCTTAGCTAAACTGGACTTCTTGCTGCTTCCTAAGTGCTGCATTCGATCTCCTAGTTTTGTCCCACAAGAACTCAGGCTCTTCCCCCATGGCTGGAATGCTTTTCCTCCTCTTCTCTAGCTCTTGGAATCCCTAGCTTAGTTTAAGGCTCGATTCAAGTGAAACCTACCTCGTGCAGGAGGTAATCATTTCCCTTCCCCAGTTTTTAGTGTTTCTCCATTTCCAGATTAATTTGCATTTATTTTGCATATGCATCACTTTTACTAGTCTGTCTATATGTTGTTTTTCTTCAGTAGGAAAGAAGGAAACAAGCCTTTATTAAGTGCCTGCTGTATACTAAGCACTGTGCTAAGTGCTTCACAATATCATCTCATTTGATCCTCACAACAAACCTGAGAGGTAGGTGCCATTATCACCTCCATTTTACTGTTGAGGAAACTGAGGCAGATAGGTCAAAAGATGTACCCAGGATCATACTACACACTCTACCACCCAGCTGTTTGAAGGTAGGGACTGTTACTTTTTTGTCTCTTTATTCCCAGTGCTTAACCCATAGTAGATGTTTAATAAATTGAATGAATGGCTTCCTGGAGCATGGGCCTGAATAGCAGCAGGGGAAGGAAGTTAGTAGCTAGGCTCTGAGGTTGAAATTCTCTAGCCGGAGGTAATCCACAATGAGTAAAGTCTCAATAGAAGACAAGCCAGAACCAGTCCATGATGGGCTTCCCAAATTAAAAAAAAACCCAAACCAAAAAACCCCAAACCAAAAACCTGCCAGGAAAGTTTCTGAAGGGACTGCTGGTTGTGTCTGAGAAGTTTCAGGGAAGAAGGAGGTGTGATCATAGACTTTGCATCTCTCTGGGGAGAGGAAAAAAGTGGGCGCCTGAACAGAACTGTTGACAGTCTCTGGGGCTTCTATATTGGGAAGATTTGACAACACACACAAAGAGAGAGAGGCTTGTTGATGGCTGATGAAGGGCAGACAAGTCTGCAGAGGAAGAGCTGCAGCGGCGGCCTGCCCATGTGGGGAAGTTGGGAACAGATTGGCGGTGGAGCGCTGCCAGGCCCTTGCAGAGACGGGCTTTCTGTCCCAGCCCCTCTCAGGTGATTAATAATGGGTGGATGGCTGGTGTGTTCATCATTACATTCGGCCTTTGGGAGGAGGGATGGCGGGGAGGTGGGGGAAGGGGTGAGCCCAGGCCTGGGAATTCAGACAACTCAGAATCACAGAACGTTTGAACACGATGAGACCTTCCAGATCATTGAGTCCAATCCCCTAATTTTCCAGATGAAAATGCCTTGGCATCAGCTGTCTCCCATGACTGGAATACTCTTCTTCTCACCTCCTCCTGATGAGACTTCTAAATCCTCTCCAGACTTAGCTCCTCCTTAGTGTCACCTCCTCTAAGAAGCCCTCCCTGATTCCCCCAGTCCTTATTGTATATTGTATCTTTTCTATATTTTCTCCCTTAGTAGAATGTCAACTCCTTGAGGGCAGGGATGGTTTTGTGTCTGTCTTTGGATCCTCTGTTCTTTTCCCTATTATTAATTGGATTGAACAAAATGGAAGCCAAAAGAAGCAAATGGGTTGAACGAGCTTACCCAGAGCCAGCAAGGGAGTCAGGCTCTGGCCAAGCATTTCAGACTCCAGGAACGGGCTTCTTTCTACTCCTCATCATGGCCCCGTCACTCACCACCTTCCCCATCTTCAGTTTCACTCAGCTTCTATAAAATGGTGATAACAGTCCTGGCAAGATCCATTTTCTGCAGTGTTATATTACTGCAGTTCTGCAGTAACATAACAGATATCAAGTGTTCTGCAAACCCCAAAGCCCTATGGAAATGCGTTGTTTGAATCTTACTTAGCTGTGTGACCCTCGGCAAGATACAATGACTTCAGCTTCCACAGCTGTGAAATGGGCTAATACCAGCAACTACCTCCTAGAGTTATTTTGAGGATCAAATGAGTTAATATTTGTAAAGTGCTTAGCAAACCTTTAAGGGATCTGTAAGTGCTAGCTGTTGGGATTAAGATAAAAAGGTTTAGAGTTGGAAAAGACCTTGAGAAGCGTTTAGTACATCCTTCTCCACCAAGATCACATGGCGTCACAGATTTAAAAACTTTTTTCTTTTGCTTTTTGGAGGGGGGAGGGCAGGGCAATTGGGGTTAAGTGACTTGTCTGAGGTCACACAGCTAGTAAGTGTTAAGTGTCTGAGATCACATTTGAACACAGGTCCTCCTGACTCTAGGGCTGGTGCTCTATTCACTGCGCCACCTAGCCACCTCCTGGACTCATAGATTTAGAATTGGAAGGAAACTTAGAGGACATCCAGTCCAACCCTCTCGTTTTACAGTTGGGGAAACTGAGGCACAGAGAGTTAATGTGACAGCTGCTAATAAGTGGCAGAGCTGGGATTTGAACCCAGGTCCTTTGCATTCACTCTCAATGCTCTTTCCATTGTACAACACAATTTTTCCCCCAACGTATTATTAGTAGGATTAATGTTGTTTCTCCTGGAAAGTTATGCTTATTTCTCTCTCTGTCTCTGTCTCTTTCTCTCTCCCTCCCTCCGTCTCTCTCTCTCTCTCTTTCCCCACTCCAGCTCTAGCTTTACCCTTCACCTTCACCCATTCATTTAATAAAAATTCCTTTAACACCTATATATACAAGGCACTAGGGAAATAGAAATAGAAATATGATCCTGATCCTACCTTCTCAGGGCACAGTCTAGATATGCAAAGATATAATAAAATATAAATTAGTCAGTCAACAAACATTTATCAAGCATTTACCATATGCCAGGCGCTGTGTTAAGTACTGGGGATGTAAAAGAGAGGCAAAAGACAGTTCCTGTCCTCAAGGAGTTCACAGTCTAATGGGAGAGAAAACATATAAACAACTATGTACAAATGAGCTATAGACAGGAAAAATAGGAAATAATCAACAAAGGGAAGGCACTAGAATTAGATTTAAAGAAAAATGCTATGAGATCCAATGAGAGAGGGTACTAGAATAGGAGGCGCAGCTAGGTGGTGCCATAGTACATAGAGCACCAGGCATGGAGTCAGGAAGACCTTCCTTCAAATCTGACCTGGGACACTTACTATCTGTGTGACCCTGGGCTAGTCATTTCACCCTGTTTGCCTCGGTTTCCTCATCTATAAAATGAACTGGAGAAAGAAATGGCAAACCACTCCAGTATCTGTCAAGAAATCCCCAAATGGGCTCACAAAGAGTTGGGCATGACTGAAACAACAGAACAATACCAACTATGGTGGTGGGAGATCAGGGAGGTGTTCCTGAAGGACTCGTAAACCCTGGGTTTGAGTCTCAGCTCTACCACTGGCTGGCTTTGGGACTTTGGACAAGCCCCTTCCGTCAGAGTCAGGGGAGTCTCAAGTGTTCCAACTTTGCTAGTCACTAGCTGTATGACCTCTGGTTTCCTCTGTAAAATGAGTGAATTGGACTAGATGATCTCTAAAGTCTCTAGCTATATCATTCTGTGTTTCTGTGGCAGGAAATAAATGACTTTGAATTAATTAATACACTGAGAGGTGCCCAGCTTGACTTTCCCCCTTAGTCAAATCAAGATTTGTGACCAGACTCCTTTCATCCCAATGAAGTTCATTCTGTATGTTCTCACTCCTCACAACCCTGCACTGGAGTTGTTGAATGGTCTACTAAAATGTGGTAATTAATGACTCAAAGGGTGGATGCTTGATGGGGTTGCCTGTGAACCTATCTATCTTTAGGAACCTGGGAAGTCCAGCCCCATTCCTTTGGGGGAGCTCCAGCACTGATAATAAACCTCTAGGGGTCAGTATAACAATGAGAGAAAATTGTAGGTGCCTCCAGACAGAAGATGGAAAAAATCAGACTGAGAACCAGGGGGAAGGATTGAGAAACAGGGTCAGAAATGGAGATGGGGGAAGGGACAGACCTGAGTCTGAGAATCAGGGGTAAGAAGAAGGGGCTGAGAACCAGAATCAGGATCCCGGGACAAAGGCAGGAACCAGGAACTGTCCAAAAAAATAGAGAAGAGAAATGAAAGGAAAAAAAAGAAATTGAGATTCAGGGACAGGAACAAAGAAAGGGCAGAGGCCAGTAACTGACAATCAGAGTTGAGAAATAGAAACTGAGCGCTCAGAGCAGAAACCAGGACCAGAAAACTGGAGGCCAGAACGTGGAAACCAAGGGGGCAGCAATCAGGAGCTGACATATGGAGCTGGGTGGGGGGGGGGGGCGAGAACCAGAGACTAAGAGATAGGGGCAGGAAGCAGGGACTGGGTATCTGGGATAGGCTAAGGGAGTACTTCCATGGTCAAAATATTAGGGGAGACAAGAATTAGGGGCTGAGGACCACCACTTCAGGACCACTTAGTGTCTTGGAAACTCCCAGGCTCCATAAGCAATTTCCCTCAGGCTGAATCAGTTGGAGACATGGGGAGATACATAGGGTAAAAATGCCTTTAGTTCTCATCTCCATCACCTCCAGGTCTCATAAGATTCGTTTGTCTGCTGGCCTGGAAGGGTTCACATCAGTGACTAAGGTCACATGATCAGCCTCTCAGGGAAAGGAGCCTGATTGATCCAATTATCTGTATTTTTCTCAGTTGGGATGGCTGTTTTTGTGGATTGTGTCACAACCATCCAGTCCTCTTAGGTTATAAGCTTGGGGTTATCCTTGACTCTTCCCTCCCTTTCAACCTCCATATCCAATCAGTTGAACATTTCTAAAGTGCCTACTATGGGCAAGTTTCCATGCTTGGTATTGGCCACATACACACATGCCCATTCTCATGTTGCTTACTCTCTGATGAGGAGGAGAAAGAGTGCCCTATTACCATGATACAAGCTAAAGTAGGATAAGGGTAAAGGAGAAATCATGGCAAAGTAGTGAAAAATTAAAGGGGGAAGAGGTCACTTGCTGGGTGTGGGGGCTAGGGATCAAGAAAGCCTCCATGGAGCAGGTAGCACCAGAGTTGAGCTTTGGAGGAAGGGTTGGCCTTCAATGCTATGGTCAGGAGGCAATAGCAAGCAGCTGAAGGTTTTGGAGAAGAAGGTGTATCTAGCAGCCTTATGAAGAATGATCTAGAGTAGAAAGTTTGAGGTAGAGAGAGATCAGTTAGAGGCTGTAACCTAAGGGCCCTACCTCTCATTATCTAAGCTTATTACCTAAAACAGTGGTTCTCAACCTGTGGGTTGCGAGGTCAAATGACCCTTTCATGGGGGTCACAGGGGTTGCCTAAGACTATCGGAAAACACATATTTCCAATGGTCTTAGGAACCGACACCACTCCTCTATCCGTCTCCAAGCAGGTCCGCCCACATGCAGATATGCCCACATATGAGTCATGGCATCAGGAAGGTTGAGAACCACTGACCTAAAAGCTATTGAGGGGCTCAATCATGGCAGAGACTATCAGTGGAGAGATATGAGAGAGATGAAAGAGGAGGAATACAGCAATTCAATTCAACAATCACTTATTAAGTGCCTATTATGTATGAGAGGCAGTGTGGGCACTGCAGATAGGAGAACTGCCCTCAGAGACAGAAAGACCTGGGTTCAAATCTTGCTCCTTCCGCATACTGGCTCTGTGATCTTGGACACATCTCTAAGGCTCTCTGTGGTGTGGAGAAGGTGCCAATTTTCAATGGTAGAGGGACTTCCTTTTTGAGAATTTTCTATACTAATGAAAACAGAGATTTAGCCCCTATCCCTGCTATGTGCTAAGTGCTAGGGATACAGACACAAAAATGAAACAATTCCTGCCTTCAAGAAGCTTATGTTTTATCAGGGGAGAAACACGTGTATGTAGAAAATTAAGAACAAAATCTTTATGAAAATTCCTTAAGGGAAGAGGACACAGGATTTGTTAACAATAGAACAGGATTTCCAGAAGGCACAGTAGAAGAGGAGGATATGGTGAGCTGGGACACAGAAAGGATGGAGCTGATATGGATGGAGATGAGGCAATAGAGAGTGATGGTCAGGAAAAGGAACTCACTTAGGCTTAAAAAGCCTAATCTTTTAATCATAGGGAATCATGGAACGATGTCAATTGCCATGCCTTTCACAATAGCAGTGGTAATGTTGATTTATCGTTTCCTGAGCAAGAGGTGGAAAAGGATAGGGTCGATTGAGACATTATGTAACAACAGGACAGATGGGGAGCCCTTTCTGATGGTCAAGGCAAGGGTCAATGGGGTGAGTGCTGGAGCCTGACTTGTTATAGGAGGAGGAGGCATGTTTGAGGTATTCAAACTCAAATCCTCATCTAGGGTATACTCAAATATTGGATAGATTATTTTTGGGGAGTGATTGTGCTGCAGAGCCTTTGGTCCTGGACCGATGGCTATCTGGAGGGGAAGGCAGATGAATCTTTGATCCTGACTGTTGGTCAGGGCAGGGGTTAGTGTAGTACAAAGGGATATGGCTTGTTATTGGATAAGAAGGACTTAGATCTGATTGCTTATAGGCATGAGAGTGTGGGAACAATGATGATGATTCTGAGGCTATGAGTCTAGGTCTCAAGGTTTTATGGTCTAAGGTCTTTCTAGCTCTGCTTTTCTATATTCTATGTTCTGAAGTCCCTCCCAAATCTGACATTCTCTGTTCTAAGGTCTCTTCCAGCATTAATGGTCTGTGTTCTAAGGGCCCTCCCAGCTCTGACATTGTATATATTTTTTTTTCTTTTTGGAGGGGGGAAGGTAGGGCAATTGGGGTTAAGTGACTTGCCCAAGGACATGGCTAGTTTTTGTGTTAAGTATCTGAGGCTGTATTTGAACTCAGTTCCTCCTGACTCCAGGGCCAGTGCTCTATTTACTGTGCCACCTAGCTGCCTGACATTCTATATTCTAAGGGTTCTCCCAGCTCTGACATTCTGTATTCTAAGGGCTCTCCTAGCTCTGACATTCTGTTCTAAGGCCCCTCCCAGCTCTGATAGAATTCTGTATTTTAAGGCCCCCTCCCACCTCTGACATTCTTTATTTTGAGATCCCTCCTGGCTCCAATATTCAATGTTCTAAGGCCCTTCTAGCTCTGACAGCTAAGATCCCTCCCAGCTCTAACATTCTATGTCTTAAGAACCCTCCCAACCGTAACAATCTACGTTCCAAGGCCCCTTCTAGCTCTGACAGTCTATGAATCAATAGAATACATTCCAAAGTGATAGCAGGGAGAGGAGAGAAGGGAGTGGAAAGTCATTTTGAAAACAGCCGCTTTGTTTAGTCATTTAAAACACCGGCCTCCCTCCCTTCTTTTGATCCCCAATAGATGTGGGTGGGGCCAGATCATTCACTCTATTACCTGGCTTGGAGGAGCCTGGAGCTGCCCCACATCCCCTTTATTGGAGGTTCTTTTTTTGGGGGGGGGGGGCTCTGCTGTTCTCCTCGGGCTGTCTTCCCTGGGGAGGCTCCGCAGGTTCCATTTGATGAACATGCTCCCAACGGCGGCGCCGGGCCCCGCCCCATGCTGGAAGGAGGTGGCCCTGTCTGCCCCAGCTGCACGGGGATCAGTTTAATTGCCATCCAAAATGTCAGCCCTTTCAAGCCTACAGTATTTCATCACTTACCTTTAAAGAAGAAGGAAAAAAAATCAATTTGGGCCGGGAGTTTAGGCATCGCAGACAGCACAAGGGGCCGCTGGGTTCTTCAGGGGAGCTGCTCTTTTTATTAAAATCGCTATTTTTAAATCTCTCGCTCTCTCTTTAACACGAGATGAAAAACCCCAGCTACAATAGGAGGCCCTTTCAAGAGGAATAATAATAAAAAAAAAGAGTTAAAAAAAGCCCACTGCTTAAAATGGATACTTTTGGACTGTATATTTGTACAGGCTTTTGAACTTTCCAAAGCGGTTCCACATGTATGATCTCTTTTCATCCCCACAATAGCCCTGTGAGCTGGGTAGAGCATGTGTTACCACCTTCATTCTTCAGAGAAGGAAACTGAGGTCTAAAGAGGTTATGGGACTGGCGCAGAAAAGGTTTTGAATGTCAGAGCTGGAAGAGGCTTCAGGACATAGAATGTCAGAGCTGGAAGAGGCCCTGAACCCACAGAATGTCAGAACTGAATGGGGCCTTTGGACATAGAATGTTAGAGCTGAATGGACCTTAGGTCATAGAATATTAGAACAGAAAGAGGCTTTAGGATGCAGGGTATCAGAGCTGGCTGGGGCCTTAGGATGCAGGATGTCAGAATCAGATGGGGTCTTAAGACATAGAATGTCAGAGCTGGAGGGGCCTTGGGATGAGGGACCTCAGAGTCCAGAGAGATCTTATTGACCTAAGAGAGGCAGGTGTGTTATGGTGGGAAAATTCCTGGATTTTGGTGTCAGCAGACCTCAGTTCAAATCCTGGCTCTTTTGTGTGGTATCTGTGTGACCATGGGTAAGTCACTCACTTTCTTGGTGCCTCAGCGTTTTTATCAATAAAATAAGGGTGTTGAATGGGATAATATTGAATGTTCTTTCCAGATCTGAGATCCTATGTTTCAAGGATGAATCTCTTTTTCTTTCAGATCTATACTACCTCTAGTCTTTTATTTCTGGAGTCCCTGGGTCTCATCATTCCAAGAGTTTTTAGCTTTGACTAAGGATGGCTTCACAACTACCTCCTCCCCGCCCCACTCCCAACCTTGGACTCCACAGGTGCTGGTCAGGATAGGTGAGCCTTTGCCTTATTTTGTCCTTAACCAGCCTCCACATCGCTTCCAGGCTCTTTTCACAGCTTGCCACCATGGTGACCATAGCCTGCCCCTTTCTAGCATCCCTGGATGTGTTATCTTCCTCCGTTAGAATAGAAGCTCCTTGAGGACAGAAACTGCCTTACTTTCTTGTGTTCATGTTTTTATCACCGATATTTGGCACAATGCCTGGCACATTTCAGTTGCCGTTAGTCATGTCCGACTCTTCTTTACTCCTTTTGGGGTTTTCTCGGCAAATATACTGGAGTGGTTTGCCATTTCCTTTGCCAACTTATTTTACAGATGAGGAAACTGAGGCAAACAGGGTTAAGTGATTTGCCCTGAGGCACATAGCTAGTAAGCGTTTGAGACTGGATTTGAACTCAGGTCTTCTTGACTCTAGGCACTCTATCCACTGTGGCACCTAGCTGCCTCCTGACACATAGTAAACATTTAACAAATTCTCTCTGTCTCCCATCTATTAATCTATGTATACATTCATTCATTTATCTAACCATTCATCATCTATCTATCCATTTCTCTATCATCCATCTATCCATCCATCATCTATCTGCAATCTATATCTGTTTGTCTGTCTGTCCATCCATCAGACATCCATCCATCCATCCATCCATCCATCCATCCATCCATCCATCCATCCATCCATCCTGTCTATCTGTCTGTCTGTCTGTCTGTCTGCCTGCCTATCTCTATCCATCCATCTATTTATCCATTCATCTATTATCTACCTATCTACTGTTCTCAGTAAAATCAGAACTAGAAACCCAGGTCACCTAATATGAGTCTTCTATCCATCAGACCAAGCTGTCTTTTGTCTTTTCTGGCCCCCAGATAGGGATCTTTTCTTTAACTTGCCAAGGTAGGTGTGCCTGGCACGGCCACAGTTCTTCTAGAAGGAAGTGATAAGTGGGCAAGGTTGTCAGTGAGTCTAAACATTTATCAAGTGCCTTCTACAGGGCAGTCACCGTGCTAAACATTGGGGATGCAAAGAGAGGCAAAGGGTCCTTCCCTGAGGAGCCCATGTTCTGACAGGGGGGCGGGGAGAGACAATATGCAAACAGCTGCACACAAATAAGCTATAAATGGGAAAAGTAGGAAATAATAAACCAAGGGAAGGCACTAACATTAAAAAGAGTTAGAAAGACTTGGTCACCAGATTTCTTGTCTTCACTATTACTAATCAACTTTCACCTGACCTGAGCAGTCTCTAAGAATATAAATTCCTTATAGATTTTTTGGAGATTAAGAGCTCCTAGGTGTCATTGAATCCAGCCCCCTCATTTTACACATGAAGCAAACAAAGGTTAAGTGACTTGTCCAGAGTCACGCAGCTAGTGTCTGAAGCAGGTTTCAGACCCTGGCCTTCCTGACTCCAGGTCCAACACTATCTATTACCCACACTGCCTCCCTGGAGAATAGGAATTCTGTGTGCTTTTATTCTTAGCACCCAGTGCAATTCCTGGCAAAGAGTAGGGAGGGAATAATTGAACACCTACTATGTGTCTGGTATGGTTCCAAACACTTAACAAATATTACCTTATCTGATAGTAGGCATTTTTTTTTTTTGGTTTTTTGTTTTTGCTTTTTTTTGGAGGGGGGAGGGCAGGGCAATTGGGGTTAAGTGACTTGTCCAAGGTCACATGGCTAGTAAGTGTCAAGTGTCTGAGATCAGATTTGAACTCATGTCCTCCTGACTCCAGGGCTCATGCTCTATTCACTGCGCCACCTGGCCACCCCTGATAGTAGGCATTTGATAAATGCTTATTGATTGATTTCTAACTTCTGTTTTCTAGCCTGGCTCTTCAATTTAGTTTGACCAGATTTTTGGCATCTCATCTTATTTCAACTCAGTTTGGGTTTTGCTTATTCCCTTGTTTCACCTCCTTCCTCTGATCTCATAATGGATCTCCTCCTTCAGGAATAGCATGAATGAACCCACTGCCTGTTTTTGTCTCTGTCTCATGGCTATTGAAGATGTCTCATATTGCTATGTGGCACAGGGTCTTTAACTCCTGCCCTCAGTTAACCTTGTATTAGTCACATCTTTCACATGAAAATCTTTAATTAGAGAGGGACACTGTTCATAGAGATTCTTTCTTTCTTTCTTTCTTTCTTTCTTTCTTTCTTTCTTTCTTTCTTTCTTGCTTTCTTTCTTTCTTTCTTTCTTCCTTCCTTCCTTCCTTTTTCTCTCTTTTTTCTTTCTCTCTCCCTCTCTTCCTTCCCTCCTTCCTTGCTTCCACTTTTTCTTTCCTTCAAATCCTTTCTTTTGTGTTTTTTGATGACTTTTTGTTTCTGTTACATTCCTATATCAAAGCACCATTGCATCCTCCTTTGTAACACATAACAAATAACAGTAAAGCAAAACCACCCAAATTAGCAGGAGCACCTCTCAGTGTATTTAACATTCTACATCTATAGCCCCCCTGCTTCTTCACAAGGAGAACACATTTTATCATTTTTTCTCTGAGACCAATTTTGCTCATTACAATGAGACTGTGGCTGCCTTTCTGGGTTCTCATTTCTTTTACTTGTTGCAATCATCGTATATGTTGTTTTTTCCTTTCTTTGCTCACTCCATACTTCATCAATTCGTACCAATCTTACCCCATTTCTCAAAGTTTCTCATATTTGTGGTTTCTCATAGTTCAGTGATATTCTATTACATTCACATGCCATAATTTGTTTAACCATTTCCCAATTGTTGAGCACCCACTTTTTTCCCATGTCTTTTTTGTTACCGTGAAAAGTACTGCCACAAATATTTTGGCATAAAAGGACTTTTCTTTCTGTCTTTTCTCTCCGTGTGGCATATATCCAAGGGTGGGATTCCTGAGTCAAAGGGTATGAACATGTTAATGACTTTTCTTGCACAACTCTAAATTACTTCCTAGAATGACTGGACCAATTCACAGTTCTACCAAGAATGTATTTGTGTTGCACAGAAACACTTTCTGGGGAGAGGCATGATCATCAACTCTTTTCAGGGGAAGAGTTTTCCCCCCTCCATATTTCTTTCCTTTAAACAGAAAATAAATCATTCTTTAGGAGGTTCCCATGACTGGAAACGGGATCCTTAAGCCTCGGCTGGAAGGAATAAGTGTTCCAAAGTCTGAGAACTAATTAACTCCATTGTTCAGAATTAATCACCCCAGGAATATCTGGAGTCAACAAGAAATGTATCAATTGGGTTCTTAATAAACCTAATGAAATGATTCAAGCTAAAGGCACATGAAATAGGCTTTTTAAAATTAGCATAAACCACCAGGTTCCCAAGAGCCCTCTGCAGTACAATCAATCTTAATTGACACTTTATTAGGCGCAGAGAGGCCGCAATGAACTTGGAGAATTCTCCCCCACCACGTGTCAAAATCTCTGAAAAAAGTGTAAAAGGAAAGAAGGGACTTGACTTTTCTCAGCAGAAATGCAGGCTTGCGGTTGCTCAGAGTACGATGAGAAGGCTGGAGTTCTGAGGGCCACAGATATATCCTTTTAACTTCAAACAAACAATCCAACAAACAGACAGCATTGACACAATTGCTGGGACTGCCTTCTGCCTGGCCAGACGCTGTCTAGGTACCACAATTTTAAGGAAGATATTCAGAGGGGGACAATTAGGGCTCTGAGAACACTGGAACGTAGGGCATATGAAGAAAAGTTGCAGGAACAGGGCAAAGATGTTGTTTAGTCTGGAGAAGAGAAGACTGAGGGGAGAAAATAGGGGAGGAGGAGGAGGACAGGGAGGAAATAGGGTTGATTTCCTTCAAGTGTTTGAAGGTTGACATATGGGAGAGGGATTGAATTTGTATCCCAGAAGATACACCTAGGAAAAATAGGTGGAATTGGAAGAGGTAGATTCTTGGCTTTTAGAGCTCCCTAAGAGGAGAATGGGCTGCTTTGAAAGAGAATGGTCACCTGGTGAGGCTACTAGGGATCTTCAAGCTGAGGGTGCAAGTCCACTTGCTGGGGTGGATGTAGAGGGGGTATGTTGATCAGATACAGGTTGGAACCTGTGTTGTCTGCAGTCCCTTGCTGCTCAGAAGTTCTGTTAGTTTGTCATTTTTGCATTTAACATCTCCATTAGATTCTCAGCATTAACAGGGATTAGCAGAAACCACGCTAGTCTGGTGTGCCCCTGATGCCATATGACCTTTATCTTTCCAGGTTGTTTCAGACCATTTTTAAGGGAAATAAGGGCCTGAGAAAAGGTGCCACTTAGTCACATTCCTGAGTGTTTCCATTTAGTGATCAACTTTCAACTTCTCACACATGGTTTAGGTAACAATCAACCCATCTGGAGCTGGGAGGAAGGTCAGAGGTCACCTTGTTCAATCTCCTTAATAGGGAAAGAAACTATAGCCCTCCCCAAAAAGTGGTTTCTCTAAGGTCACATTGCAGAGGGGGATTCACACTCAGGTCCTTTGATGAGAATTTCTTCATAAGATGTTAGGTCTAGGAGGTCATCTAGTCCAACCTTTTCATTTTACATATGAAGGAATTGAGTCCCAGAGAGGTTGAGAGCTTTGCCCAAGGCCACAAGATTGTAAGGACTTGAGGAAGGATTTGAATCCAGATCCTCTGACTCTAAGCATGTATTCTTGGCTTTTAGAATAGCATAGAATCTATGTATCCTTTCCTCTGTTTTAGCCCGACTTGGCAACTAGGTAGTGCAATGGATAGAGTGCCCAGTCTGGAGTGATGGAATACTCATCTTCCTGAATTCAAATTAAGGCTTAGACGCTAACTAGCTGTGTGACCCTGAACAAATCACTTAACCATGTTTGCCTTAGTTCCCTCATCTCTAAAATGAACCAGAGAAGGAAATGGCAAACTACTCTAGTATCTTTGTCAGGAAAATCCCAAATGAGAGGGGCAGCTAGGTGGTGCAGTGAATAGAGCACTGGCCCTGGAATCAATGAGTTCAAATCCAGCCTTAGACACTTAACACTCACTAGCTATGTGACCTTGGGCAAGTCACTTAAGGCCAATTGCCCTCTCTTTCCCCCTCCAAAAAGAAAAAAAAGCAACAACAACAACAAAGAAAATTCCAAATGGAGTCATGAAGAGTTGGACATGACTGAACAACAAAATTCTGACTTTTCTTTCTGCCTCTGAAGGGAGAAGAACCATTTAAGAGAAAACATTCTTAGAGTATAACTTTATGAATGGCTGAGTTTCCCTTGAGTGTGCGTGTGCGCACACACACACACACACACACGCACACACACACACGCACACACACACATGTGTGTGCACACACATGCACACAGACACACACTTTCCCCCTCCCCCATTGATGCCAGAGAGATTGTGCATGAGGCATTAGAGCCTAGGTCTGTCAATAAGGATGGAGGTGGTGGTGGTGATGGGGTGAGCGAAACAGAGCAGAAAGCAAACTGGAGCATCTGGGGCCTCTGAAGTCTGTTCCAAGGTCAGATGAAAATGATTTGGGAGTTTTCTCCTGTTCTGGATTCTCTGTACCTCCTTTCTTTAGAACATAGACTTTTGAGCTAGAAGGGAGCTAAGAGTTCCTCATTAGTCTATGAAAGCTGCTCCTCGAGGTTTAAAAATCTGTATTCATTGTGTGTTGGGGGAACTCCAACATGTGCACCAAATCTGAGATCCTGGATCAGTGGGCTGCTGGAAACATGAGGATAGTAACCTGAGCCTGAGTAAAAAGCCAGCTTACTTAGTCAAAGCATAGTAATGCTGGAATAGTTGTTGATGATGATGGTGATGGTGATGGTGGTGGTGATGGTGATGATGATGATGATGGGGCATCTAGGTAGTATGGTGGATAGAGCACATGGCCCTCTAGGCCACTCTATCAGGAAGACTCATCTTCCTGAGTTCAAACTTGGCCTCAGACACTTACTATCAGTGTGAGCCTGGGCAAGTCACTTCACCCTGTTTGCCTCAGTTTCCTCATCTGTAAAATGAACTGGAGAAGGAAATGGTGAATCACTCCAATGTCTTTGCCAAGAAAACCACAAAATGAGGTCATGGAGGATCAGACATGATTGAACAATAAGAAATGATAATAATAACTAGCATTTATATAACACTTTAAGGTTTGCAAAGCACTTTATAAAAATATAATCTCATTTTATCCTTACAATAACCCTAGGAGATAAGTGCTATTATTATCTCCATTTTATAGATATGGAAACTGAGGAAAGTAGAAGTTAAGTGACTTGCACAGGGTCACACTGCGAGTGAGTATCTGAGGAGGGATTTGAACTCCAGGTATAATTCTCTATCCTCTATGCTGGGGAAGGAGTGTTGAATTTGAAAGTAGAGAATCTGGGTTTGAATCCTGCCTTCCCCACTTAGTAGTTGTGAAACTCTGGGCAAGTCCCTTCCCTTCTGTAGAGTTCAGTTTTTACCTTTGTAGAATGAGAGGGTTGGACTAGGAAATCTCTACCATCTCTTTTAGCGCTAAATCCTTTCTACGGGCATTGCCCCTTTCTCTCCCCTTTCACACAATCTACTCTCCAGTTAAACTGTCTTAACTAGCAGGTCACTGGCCTCTTCACTCCATCTCTGGCCTCTGCTTTTGCATAGGCTGGCCTTGTCCTCCATGCCTGGAAGATGTTTTTTCCTTCCTTCTGCCTCTTGGGATTCTATACTTCCTTCAAGGCTCATCTCCTAAAGGACACTTTCCCTAATTTCCCTACTTGGTAGTCCTTTCTCTCCACTCAAATAATCATATCTCTAAATAAATACTTGTGAATTGACTTATCTGTTCACATATCAAATCAACAAGGTAGAGTGTAAACTCCCTAAAGGCAAGGACTGGTTTTTTTTTTTTTCATTTTATCTTCATCTCCTGAGCGCCTTGCATATAACATACATATAATAAATACTTACTGGATTGGAATAATGAGAGCTCATTATTTTATATCATGCTCTGAAGCTTGCAAAATGAAATATCTTCTTAGATCAATCCAGTTTAATCCATTTTTTCTTATTTTTTAAATGAGGAAACCAGGTTTCAGAAGGGGGAAGTGACTTGCCTGGGGTCACATAAAGAGTTAGGACTCCAGCCTGGGTCTCCGAAGTTCTAGAGCAGTAACCTATCTAGTAGAAACCACATTATCTTCCATGGTAGCCCAGGAGGTAGCCGAAGGTTGAAAATACAGATAAATTCCCCAAGTTTTAGATTAGTGGTTCTCAACCTGTGGGTTGCAACCCCTTTGGGGGTCGAACGACCCTTTCACAGGGGTCACAGGGATTGCCTAAGACCATCAGAAAACACATGTTTCCGTTCTCGACACTGCGCTCCTCAATCAGACTCCAGGCGGGTCTGCCCACATGCAGATATGCCCACATTTGAGTATTAAAGGTCTCAGCATTAGGAAGGTTGAGAACCACTGTTTTACAACAATTTTTGTCAGCTGGAACTTCAGAGGCCCACCGAGAAGACTTTTGAGAAAGTCTTTTGCCTTTGACAGGACATGGTGGCCTACTTTACTCATCTCTTAGAACCCCTTCTCTCTCTTTTCAATATATTTTTTAAATGAGATAGGCTTAGACTGGGGCTCTGATTTCATTAACATAGGAATAAAAAAAACCCCTTTACTAACTCAGGTAAGCACCTTTCTCTAAAACAAATAACCTTAGAGAATTGCCTGGGGCAATGAGAGGTTAAACTGACTCACCCAGAACACTGATGACCAGTACATGTCAGAATCAGGGTTTGAACTCAGGGCTTCCTTGCTCTGAAGTCAGCTTTCTCTCCTTTTTGTCTTGTTGCCCCTCTTTTAAAACAAAAAGTATTTTTAAATTTATCATACTATTATCGACACTGCCCTTCTTGTCTGACCCCACTTCTAAATTTCCTTTGAGCATATAGCACTTTGAATCCAACCACCCTGGGCTGGCTGCTTGAGTTGGGTCTTTACTAAAAGGTTATCTCAGAATGGGATCTGGATCTAAACCAGGGGTGGGGAACCTGTGGCCCTCTAGGTCCTCAAGTGTGGTCTTTTGGCTGAATCTAAACTTCACAGAACGAATTCCCTTAATAAAAGGACTTGCTCTGTGAAGTTTGGATTCAGTCAAAAGGATTTGTTCTGATTCTAGACCATCTACTTCCTTCCCCCATCCTAGGAGTTCTGCCTGCTTCCTCCTAATGCCCTGCCCTGCAAAGGTGAATTTTCTCTCTTTCTGTAGCTAAAAGCCAGTTTTGCAACTGTCTTTTCTTACCCAGTGGGTGAAAAAGAAGAGTAATCAGTGATGTCCTTGGACCTAAGGGAGCCATAGACTGACACCTCTCCTAATGAGTGCTGCTCATGCCCCGTCAAGAACGTCGGGGAGATTTTAATGAGGAGCGAGGGCCCCTGAAGTCCACGAGGCTGTCGGCTGTGGTCACATAGAAGCAGAGAAATGGCCCATTTTCCATTTGGTCACAGCCCAATTATTGTTTGGAGGATGGACGCTGTCACTTTTCCCTACACTTTAGAGGAATTAGAACATATAAGAAGGACCAGAAAATAACACTCGAGACTTTACTCTCCCTATGGAGAAATATTACCCCATTGCCCCAGCTCAAGAACACCAGGCTCTTAACTGGAGGGATGTGGGAGAGGCTATTGAAGGCACCCTCCTGACTCCAGGCAAACTATATTTGAATTCTTCCATTCTTAGGAGAAGTCCTCAGTTTTTAAGGACCAGATAGATGTCTAGAGACATCGAGATATCTTTTATTCCAAGATTAGGAATTTTATAGAAGTCAAAGTTGGAAAGGACCTTAAAGCAGGTCCAGCCTGAACCCACTGCTTTATAAGGAAAGTTAGAACAATTTTAAAAGTGTGCACTGGTACAAAGGAAAGAACTCTGAACTTGGAATTAGGACATGCCTAGGAGTCCAGTACTTACTAGCTATGTGACTGGAAAAATTAATCTCTCCAAAACAGTTTCCTCTTGTAGATTATTGTGAAGATCAAATGGGATAATATTTAAATGTCAACTATTATTATCATTATCACAGAGTAAGAAACTGAAATCTAGAGAAGGAAATGACTTATTCAAGGTCATGTTGCTACATAGTATCACAGCTGTATCAATAACTCAGATGTTTCAGATCTCAGACCAGGCTTCGCCCTGCCTTGTTCCCTTGGTAGGGTAATCTAAAGCTTTTGTGCTATTGGCTGAAATTGCCTTTTATTTTTTCCTCCATCTGAGATAGAAAATAACCAGTCACTTTGCTCTGTGTTGGAAGTATGCGGAGTGTATGTACTAAATGGTGATATATTTTGTAAAAGGTAGCATAAGACAAGGGAGGCATGGATAGAAAGCAGTTCATCTGAAAAAGATATGAGAGTCTCCGTGGACTGCAAGCTCAATAGGAATCAAGAAGTGTCATGCCAGCAAAAAGAAGCTAAGGCAACCTTATGCTTGAGTAAGAGAGGTATTGTAGGAAGGACTATGGAGGCAAAGAGGGTCAAGTAGAAAGTGATCTAGATTTGGAATCTATAGTGCCCAGTTCTGGGCACTTCATTTTAGGGAAGACTTTGATTAGCTGTAAAGGGTCTAGGGAAGGGCGAACAGGATAGAGAAGGGGTTTATAAAGATGCCATATGAAGCTCATTTGAAGGCACTGGGGATTTTAAATCTAGAGAAGAAAAGACTTAGGGGTCACATAGGCTACCTAGGTGGCCGACGACCTGCAGTCAGGAAGACCTGAGTTCAAATCCTGCCTCAGATATTTCTTAGCTGTGTGTGACCCAGGACAAGTCACTTAACCACTCTCATGTGTAAAATGGGAATAATACTAGCAACTCCTTTGAAGGGTTGTTGAGAGGATCAAATGAGACAATATTTGTAAAGTGCTCTGGAAACCTTAAAGTGCCATGTGAATGCTAGCTATTATTATTAAAAATGATAATAACTGTCATAGAATTTAAAGGGCTATCAGTGTCGGGGAGGGGTTAGGTTTGTTCTGCCTGGCCCCAGAAAGCAGAACTAGGAGCAGTGGTTGGAAGTCAATGAAAGGCACATTTAGTGATGATGTCAGGAAAACATTTTCTAACAGACAGAATTTTTCAAAGATAGAATGGGCTGCCTGGGGAAGCTGTGGGCTCCCCATTGTTGTGGTACAGAGGAGATTCTTGTCCAGGCATGGTTTGGACTCGCTGCCCCTGAGGTCCTTCCCAGCTCTGAAATCCAGTGATTCTTCCTTTCACAAAAGAATTAATCAGTGAGCTCTCCAAGGTCTATGTGAAGGTTTGACACAAAACCTGTCAGGAATGTCTGTTATGCAAAGTAAGGGGCGCTAGGTCTGAGCTCTGTGCCTCACCAGACCTGAGTGGAGTTGAGAACAGAGGTTATCTCCTCCTCAGGTGGATAAGCTTACAATTTTTTTCCCGATCCTAGTGAAAAGGGTCCTGATGTTCCCCTCCCTGTCTCCGTCTCTGTCTCTGACCTACTGTGAGGACAAGGAAGGGCATGGCTTGGTTTAGGGTCAGTGCAGATTCAGTCCTTCTCCTACAATCCTTCTCCCTCTGTGTTGGTGGAGACTGTCAGGACGACACTGTTCTTGTGGTCTTGTGTGAAGGTATTCCCTGTTTTGTCCTGGAAGACCATTCTATTAACCAAGGTCTGTGTCCCAGAGGGAATGAGGGAAAGATGGGTGACATCCATCTAATAGGCTTTGCAAAAATCGAGATGTAGGGGGGGGG
>CM053588.1:73184579-73208437 GCA_028646515.1 Pseudochirops corinnae | reverse complement strand
TTTAAATATTAGGGTATAATTATATTATATGTTACCTAAAATAGACACATGATTATACATTTAATACATATATTTGTTAATCAAATTCCAAACAAGAAAAAGAATACTGGGTTGGAGTACTAGTAGAGAACAGGAGACAATATCCAACAAGGACTGAGATTCATAATCTCAAATGTATATAAACAAATGTGCAAAGAACAAGCAATGAGCAAGATGTACTAGAAATCCTACTATAAGGTGGGAAATTTGACTGCCCCAGGTGTCACTCAGATGTGATGGGAGGAGAGATTCACGCCTGGAATTTGAATCTGGAAAGGTCAACCTCATTCTCAAGGAAGAGACTAGATTTAAAAGGAAGTACTGAGAAAGAATAGCTCGCACAGAGAGAGCCCTTTGAGGTTTTATAAAACATTCCTCCCAACAGGCCAGTGAAGCAGGGAGCATGTTTTAACCAAGGTCTCTCCAGATGCCAGGTCCAAGGAACTTAACATGACTTTGTGGTGACACTCAGGTTTTCTTGTATACTAAGGAGATGTTTTCAAGGGAAGAAATCCAGGAATCTGAAAGGGAGGCACAGTGGAGGGTATTTGGGTGAGGATCAATGTGAGGTTTAGTGCAAAGATCATTGGTTCTGGAGTCAGAGGACCTGGATTCAAATCCTGCCTATGCTGATAACTGCTAAGTGGCCTTGGCCAAGTCAGCATGATAGGCCCTCAGTTTCCACATCTGTAAAATGAGGGGTTGGATTAATAGCTAACATTTATATAGCAAGGTTTGCAAAGTGCTTTACAAATACGATCTCATTTTATCCTCACAACAAGTCCAAGAGTTACTACTGCTTCTGCTGCTGCTGCTGCTGCTGCTACTACTACTACTATTACCATTTCTACACTACTAGCCAGCATTTCTGTAGAGCTTTAAGAGTTGCAAAGGCTTTACAAAAATTATGAAATTTTATCTTCACAACAAGCCTAGGAGATATCATTATCACTACTACTATGATGATGATGATGATGACAACTTAGCATTTCTATAGAGCCTTACAAATATACTTTCATTTGATTCTCACGACAACCTTGGGAGGTAGGTGCTATTATTACCCCCATTTTGTAGATAAGAAAACTAAAGCAGACAGAGGTTAAACAGTAAGTGGTGAAGGCTGAATTTTCACTCAGAGCTTCCTAACTCTAGGACCGTCATTCTATCCACTGTGCCACCTAACTGCCTCTGAAGTCCTTCCTAGCTTTAGAGATTTGATCCTGGAAATGATGTCTGCAAGAAACAATATTGCTGTGGTGTATACTACAAACCACCCAGACAGAAGGAGGCATCAGCTAATGGAAAAAATCACAAACTCAGCATGGAGGCACAATGTAGAAGTGATGGGGGATCTCCACAATATAGACATCCTTTGGAGCTCTCTCTCTACTAAGAATAGTTAACATTTATATTATTTCTACTACGTGTCAGGCATTGTACTAACTGCTTTACAGTTATGATCTCATTTGAGATGACAACCCTGGGGGATAGGGGCTATTAATATCTCCATTTTACATATGAAGAAAGTAAGGCACAGAGAATCTAAGTGACTTGCCTAGGGTGACTCAACTAGTAAGTTTTTGAGGCTGGATTTGAACTCAGGTCTTCCTGTCTCCTTACCAGCATTCTATCCACTGCACCATTTTGCTGCTGAAACATTCTCGTGTTAATCTCAATTTCAGTCTTCAGTACCACTGAGTCCAACAAGAAGCACTAATAGTTTTAACTAGCAAGGAGGACCTGGTTGCCAAAGGAGAGGTGGTGACAACCTTGGGGGAATGTGATTACTCTGTGATAAAAGATGGTTTGATACCCACCTCAGAGTTTTGCCAAGTGAATTTCAGAAGCTTCAGAAAATGGCCAGGCAGGATCCAACAGCATAAAATTATATTGAGAAAGTCTGTGCAAGAGGGATGGGCTGCTCTTCAGAGTGAAATTCTGAAGGCACAAACAAAAAATGATTTGGATGTGGAAGAAAAAGACTCATCTCTAAGAGGGAAGTGAGGACAGGTCATGAAAGATGAATATAAAAAGGTAGCGTAGTTTCCTAAGACCAGTGCCAAGACTACTAAAACTCAGAATGAGCTGATGCTGGTGCTGAATGGTAAGGATAATGAAAAAGATTTTTAAGAAAAGTTCCTTCAGGGAAAAGGAGAGGACCAAAGATGGTACAGGACCACTGTTCTGTGAAGGCTGGATGACGGTGATGTCTCCCCAGACACATATGCAGATACACTCCCAGAGACAGGAATGGCCACACACAGACACACACGTAGGCTTGTAGCAGAATCATGTGGAGACACATAATAGACACAGATACACATTTTTGTGACTATGGGCGGGAAGGTAGGCAGGTGATACATTTTTAGTAAGTGCCTGTTGTGTGCCTAATGCTGAGGGTACAAATACAAGAGGATGTATGTGGAAATAACCCCTGTCCTCAAGAAGCTTACATTTCAATGTGGGGAGAAGACAACACATAGAGGGGGCTGAAAAGGGTGGGCTGAAGGTACCACATGGAGGCACAATGATGAGGTCTGAGAGTCAGAAGCACAACTGGAAGGGGAATGAAGCATGACTGACCCATCTCTCTCCCTAGGACAGAACTCACCAATGAGAGAGG
This sequence comes from Pseudochirops corinnae, assembly GCA_028646515.1. NCBI lineage: Eukaryota > Metazoa > Chordata > Mammalia > Diprotodontia > Pseudocheiridae > Pseudochirops > Pseudochirops corinnae. Next base: position 73,205,775 of record CM053588.1, on the reverse strand, counting down.
GGGAGGGGCAAATGATAACTTTCTAATCCTTAGTTTGCTAATCTGTAAAATGGGGATAAAAATAATCACAGTACCTACCTTATGCAGCTGTTGTGAAGATCACATGAGACGTTGTCTATCAAGTCATTTGCAGACATTAAAGCTCTGCATTAATGTCCAGTCTCCATACCGTTGCACAGGCTGTGTCCATACCTGGAAGGCTCTTCTTCCCCTTTAATGACTCCTGAAATCCTTAACTGTCTTCAGGGCTCAGTCTAAGTGCCACCTCCTTCCAGAAGCCTTTCTGGATCCTCTTACTTGTTTGTGTGTTCTCCTTCCAATTGGTTATATGTACTTACCTGGGTACACATATTACCTTCTCCCAGTGGAATGGAAGTTACCTGAGGGTACAGAGTGTTCTATTTTTGCCTCTATATCCTTAGCAGCCAGGATAGTGCCTGGCATACAGTTGGTGCTTAATAAATGAGGATGATGGTGATTGCTTACACATGCACACAGAATATTTACACTCAGTGCAGTAAACAAATACAAAAATGACCTTGAAGACTGAGTGACAGCTATAAGATGGGCATCAGTCTGTCACTGTCCCCTCAGGCATGAGAGTCCCTGCTGAGTTTTGTGTGTGTGAGGGTGGATGTCCCCTCTGAAGGAGGGAAATATAAGGTATTCCCTTTTGTTCTTTCCCTTTGGGGCTACTCCTTCTGAAGAGCCACAGATAAGTATTCAATTTGCTTCCTCTCTGAGACCCAATGCCTCTTGCTAAATACCAAAGTGAGAAGAGGAAGTTTGAAAAGGTTACTCCTGAAAGTGGAGAAGGATGGCATTTAGCGTATGGAAGGGGATGTGCCAAGATGGCTGGATACTTCCTGCAAAATCATTGGTTACCATCCTGCTCTTCTGCCCTCTGACTGAAGCCCTGGGGCTGGAGTAGTGGAAACCAAGGGAGAAATTCTCAGATCCCAAGGAGCCCCAAGGTGCTTTAAGTCCTGGAGGATAGAGGGTATCTAATTTCTGGGAGCAAAAAATCTCTATCCAAGGTCTTAATGTCCTGCAGGATGTGAGTCTTGGTGAAAGGTAGAAAAATAGAGGCAAGCCTGGGGCCGTTTTGGTGGGTACAAGAATCCAAGATCTTTTCAACTCATGGGGTTTAAAAAGGTGCGTGCGTGCGTGTTTGTGTGTGTGTTCTCAGGAATCATGAATTCATTATCAGTTCTGAGAATCTTTGGGTAGAGCTGAACTCAGGTTTTGTTTTGTTTTGCTTTTTGGAGGGGGAAAGGCAGGACAATTGGGGTTAAGTGACTTGCCCAAGATCACATAGCTAGTATGTGTTAAGTATCCGAGGCTGGATTTGAACTCAGGTCCTCCTGACTCCAGGGTTGGTGCTCTATTCACTACGCCACCTAGCCACCCCTGAACTCAGGTTTTCTTCGCAGAAAAGAGTGAGTTTGGAGGCAGAGAGGAATCTTTGGAGACAGAAAGATGGGCCAGAGCGTGGGACACTTAACAGGAAGTCTCCAACACAATGGAGACATCCCTGGTGAGCACAGACCATCCAAAAGAAATGACTCACATCTAGAGGTAGGGGAATGTAATATTGGAAAAATACTTCAATCTGTTTCCCAATAGCTTTCACCTGCTCATGAAGCAGCTTCTAATTTTTTCTTCCCTTCCTGACTATTGACCCAGGGGTACTCAGATTGTGGAAACAGCTGCAATCAAAAGTTCTGGGAAGGACTGGGAAAACTTGATTCAGTCCCTGGCTCTGCCACTAATTAGCTGTATGACTGGGTAAGTAATTTACCTTCCCTGGGCCTCAGTTTCCTTATTTGTAAAATGAAAGGGTTGGTGATTGGTGAAAAGGGCCTTGGATTAGGAGTGAGAAGACCTGGTTTTGAGTCCTAGCTAGCTCTTCCACTAATTCTATTTTGGGTAAATCACTTCCACTTTCTAGCCTTCAGTATTTTTTTTTTCTCCATAAAATGAGAACATTGGATGGGGTGGCTAGGTGTAGCAGTGAATAGAGCACTGGCTCTGGAGTCAGAAGGACCTGAGTTCAAATCTACCCTCAGACACTTAGCACTTACTAGTGTGAACTTGGGCAAGTCACTTAACCCCAATTGCCCTGCTTCCCCTCCCCCCCCCAATGAGAACACTGGACTAGAGCAGAGGTAGCAACCTCATAGCCCTGGCCTGCAGAACTCCCAAATGCAGCCCAAGTTAGGTAAAAATGTATTTGGGAAATGTTTAACAAAATATATAAAAATATAATACAATGTAGAGAAGGTCAGTTTGTGGTTTTCTAAGTCAACATATGACCCACAGGCATCTGCTTGAGTTTGACATCACCAGCCTCCACCATCTCTAAGGCATTCTCTAATTCTAGAAATCTCTGAACTTGTATTTAGATCAAAGCATTAGAGATTAAGAGTTGGAAGGGGCCTGAGAGGTGATCTACTCCAACCCTTACAGGAAAGATATCCCCATTGCCATGTAACCGAACTCATGGTCAATCCAGACTCGTCCTGAAGACCTCCAATGCTAGATGGCACAATGCATAGAATGCCAGACCTAGAGTCAGGAAGCCTTGAGTTCAAATCAGGCCTCAGACACTTACTAGTTGGGTGACCCAGGGCAAGTCACTTCACCCTGGTTGCCTCAGTTTCCTCATCTGTAATATGAGCTGGATAAGGAAATGACAAACCACTTCAGTATCTTTGCCAAGAAAACCCCAAATGGGGTCACAAAGAGTTGGACACTACTGAAAATAAATGAACAATAACAAAATGTGGGAGAACATACTCTTTCTAGGCAGCCATTCCACCTTTGGATGGTTCTCATTATTAGGAAATTTCTCCTGGTCAAGTCTTAATTTCTCTTTGCGACTTGCACCCAGTCACTCTGGGGCCAAACAGGACACATCTAGTCCCTCTTCCATAAGACAGCCTGGACCCTTGAGTCTTCTCTTCCACAGGCTAAATATACTCAGTTTTTAACATGGATCTTCATATGATATGGACTCAATTAAATATCTGCCACCGTCCTGGTTGCCTTCCTTCTGATCACTTTCTTTTTGGGCTAGGTTTCCTCGTCTCACTCAGGCTCAAAGAGCAAGGACCTCTCATAGGCTTAGTCCTACTAGTGATCATCATGGGAGTTTTGACTTGCTCGATTTGTGACCCCAGTCTACTTGCCTCTCCTTAGGCAATCTGGGGACACTCAGCTCTGAGGTGCCTGACTCTATTAATACCAGACTTAGTGTGGACAGCTCATCTGCATATCCCACTGTGGCTCAGAATTATGGAGCTTCAGAGACCTGGCATCCCTAACTTTCCAGTGGGTAGGACTGCAGCAGGCATTCTGATCGCTTTCTGGCTTACCAATATCCTTCATAAATTGTGGTAACTAGAACTGAGCACAATATCCTGGATGAAGTTTGATAAGGACTGACTACCATGAGACTATCACCTCCCTGTTCCTGAAAGCCATATGTCTCTTATTGCAACCCCAGAATGCATTAGCTTAAAGAAGAAACAAAAACAAAAAAATCCTGCCACATTTCAGTACTGACTCATCCTGACCTTGTGGTCCACTAAAACCCTCAGATTCTTTTCTGCTATCAAATCATAACTCCCCCATTTTACACTGATAAAATTTTTTTGGCAGGGAGGGATTTAGATGAAGATTTCATATGTAAACCCATTGAATTTCATCTTGTAGTGAAGATGTCTAAAGATCCTTTCTGCCCTGAGATTCTGTGATTCTGACACCAAACCATTGGATGTTAGTGCTGCTGAGGAAGGTAATACAGATAAATGTGAAGAAATGAGTGCCTTGAGAAAATGAGGACAATCTCTTTGGGATTTCCTACCTCCTCTATTTTCCCTGCCTTACTCAATCCTTTCTCTAAAGGAGCATAGTGGTGGTGAGGACTTCTTCTATAACGTCATGCTGCCCAGTCCAAGTACTTTCATCCTTTCACCTGAGTAGCCAGGACCAGGGCCCTGAGTCTCAGTCCTAGATGTGGTTATGGCAGCTGCCATGATCTCTGGGACTAATCAGAAATCTGTTTCCCGTTTTCCATTAGCTAGATTCTCACCTGGCCATAACATGTGGTCAGCCACCATATTGTTTCAGGAATAAATTCTAGTTCAAGATTCTTTCGTGTAGAATCCAAATTTCCTTCCAACTTCTTCATGACTCAAACACTCCCTCATCACTCTCATCATCAACAGGAATGAGGGTTGGGGGCGTTCTTCCCGCGGGGATTTTCAGATGCCTGACACATAATTCAATTGGAGACATTTAAGCATTGCTGCTTTGGAAAGCAATTTGTGAGTACAGGTGAGACAGATGACTGTATCAAGTGGAATGTAGGAGGGAAGGAGGAAGGGAGAGAAGAGGAGAGACAGTGAAAGAGAGGGAGAGAGGGAGGGAGGGAGGATAGGGGAGAGAGACAGAGACAGACAGACAGAGAGACAGAGACAGAGAGAAACAGATACAGAGAGAGACAGAGAGAGACAGAGAGAGCAAGACAAACAGAGAGACAGAAAAAGATAGTCAGAGACAGAGACTCAGATATAGAATCAGAGAGACAGAGAGATGGAGACAGAGATAGAGAGAGGGAGGAAGACAGAAACAGAGACAGAGAGAGGATTGGGGTGGGAGGGAAAATACAAATATAAAAATATGGATTGAGAAATTTTTGGATTTCTTTTTTTGTTTGTTTGTTTTTGCTTTTTGGAGGGCAATTGGGGTTAAGTGACTTGCCCAGGGTCACACAGCTAGTAAGTATCTGAGGTCAGATTAGAACTCCAGTATCGGTGCTCTATTCACTGTGCCACCTAGCCACCCTAGTTTTTGCATTTCTAAAGAACTATCCAATTAGTTCAGGAAGGAGAGTAAGGATAAGGCTCCATCTCCACAGTGCCCCCTAGCCCCAGAATCACTTTTCTTCCCTCCTCTCCACCACTTCTTCAATGCAAAAGGAGAACCAAGAATAAAACTTGGAGAAAGAGGTTGTTCCAGTGGGATGCAGAGAGGGGACAGACCTATTGAGGTAGGACAAGCTAGTCAGAGAGTCCCAGAAGTAGGCCACAGGAAAGACTCTGGACAGGTGGATGGAATGTCTGTGGAGTTTGATCCAATCCAATCCAACAAGCTTTTATTAAGCACCTACAGTCACTGTGCTAGTCACAAGATGTTGTCCCCATTCTCAAGAAGCTTATATTCTCCTTGGACATAATGTCTGATTCCCTAAGTATATGGATGATGATTTGAAGAAGAAGAAATCATTAACAGCTAGGAGAATCAGGAAAGGCTTCCTGTGGGGGGAATCTGGTCCAGGGCAGCAAAGGGAAGGCAGACACCTGGCATTGAGCAGAGGGGAGTCAGTTATGGTGCCTGACTTTGTGGGGCAGTACTCTGGCCCCTAGGGAGAAGGGAAGTGAGCTGTCCAAAGTCATACAGGCAACAAGGAGCGGCAGGTTTGACCTCTGCTCTTCTGCTCCTAGGGTGAGTTAGGTATCATAATGGATAGTGTGTAGGATCCGGAGTCAGGAAGATCTGAGTTAAAATCTGGACTCTGACACTTACTAGTTGTATGACACTGGGCAAGTCACCTAACACTTATCTGCTTCAATTTCCTCAACGCTAAAATAGGAATAATAATAGCAGAGGCATTATGTGGGTCAGATGATGCAATATTTATAAAGCATTTAGCACATCTCCTGCCACAACGGAGGCTCTTAATAAATGTTTGTTGCTATCTTTTCTTCCATTTCTCTCACCTGAACTCCAGGTTGCTTTTCATTTGCATAAAATTTTTTGGGGGGGGGTTCTAGTAACTGTGAACTCATAGACTACATATTTTCTGAGGTTCTTTTCTAATGTGGGAACCTGAAGTGTGACATGATTGCCCAGGGAGGTCAAGGTCTGGTGCCCAGATGCCTGTTTTTCTCTTTCCTAGCTCCCCTTCCTCAGGACTGTCTTGCAAAGAAAGGTCCCTTCCCGTAAACTTTGGGAAGTAATGAATACCGATATCACAAATGGAGTTCCATCCATCCATCCATCCATCCATCCACCCATCCATCCATCCACAAGCTCTTATTAATTGCTTACTAAGAGTCAATAACTCTACTAAGTAATGACAAAAATGTCCAGATCCTGCCCTCAAGAAGCTTAATGGGAGAAACAACATACATGTATAATACGAATAATGTTGTTGCTCAGTCATTTTTAGTCATGTCCAGCCCTTCAGGACCCAATTTGGAATTTTCTTAGCAAAGTTACTGGAGTGGTTTGCCATTTCCTTCTCCAGCTCATTTTACAGATGAGGAAGCTGAGGCAAGCAGGGTGAAGTGACTTGCCCAGGGTCACACAGCTAGTAAGTGTCTGAGGCCAGAATTGAACTCAGAAAGATGGATCTTTCTGACTCCAGAGCCAGTGCTCTCTCCACTGTGCCACCTTGTGTCTCTAATTCTAATAGTAATTATTGTAATAAGAATGTTCTAATATATTCAAGATCAAAGACCACTGCAATTACTTTCAGCTCTGGGGTGTCTACAGTGCCACCCTTGCCCAAGCTTATTCACTGTGGCCTAAGGCTCAGGGGGCAGGGGCAGGCCCAGGGAAGGTGAGAACATACTTAGTATTCTGCCCCACTCGGGAGCTAGGAAATGCTTAACCAGGAGAGGATGCTGGTGACAGGAATCCTAAAGAGCTGCAGTTTGGAAGGGGAGGAAGAGGGCAGAGCAGCCTGAGACGGAGCAGGAGAGAGATTTTTCAGTCTCTGGCCTTGAATCCTTATTGAGTCTCTTCATGCATCAAATGGAGGATGCGATGAGATCTCCTCTGAAGTTCTTTCCAGCTAGTATTTATTTAGTGTTTTAAGGTTCTCAGATGGATGTACTAATGTGACATCATTTTATCTTCACTACAACTCTGGGAAGAAGGCGCCATTATTATCTCTTTTGCAGATGAGGAAGTTGAGGCAGACAGAGGTTGATATTTTTTTAGGACTAAACAGCTAATAAATGTCTGAGGCTGGATTTGAACTCAGATCTTTCTGTGTCACCTGGTTGCCTCCATACATGATCTCATGCTCCTATGGATGAATAACGTGGGAACCACTGATAGCTTCTAGAAGGAAGAGAGTAGAGGCAGATGGGTGGCTCAGTGGATAGAGTGCTGGGCCTGAGTTCCTTAACCTCTGCTTGCCTTCATCCACCAGAGAAGGAAATGGCAAACCACTCCAGTGTCTTTGCCAAGAAAACCCCAAATGGGGTCACGAACAGTCAGACACAACTAAAGAACAACAAATAAAGAAGAGAACGAGGATTAGTGTAATCAGGAGTGATAGTACTCAGTTTACAAGCTACTTTAGAGGGTTTTAAGCAGGGTCCCCCCTTTAGGAACTTCTCAGGGTTCCTGGCTCTAAACTTGTTTTGATTTACATATCAATGTGTGCTGGTACCCACTTATCAATAGCAAATTTATTGCTAGAACCCATGTTTGGTTCAGTTATGCTAAAGGGAAGCCAGTACTGAGGTGACTGAAATTTTGGTGGTCTTAGAGAAACAGCCACTTATGGAAGAAGCCCCGATCCTAAGAGCCAGGGGAATATTAATCAGGATTAGGGAGCTGGAACACAACAGAGCTCGGAGGGGAGTGGATGGTACAGTCTCACAATCCTTCTGTAAGAGTAGCTCTATCTTTCATGCCAAGTCACCCCGTCTCACTCCGCCAGGCTCCCTGGGCACACGGGCCATTACTCTCTGGGAGAGCTCAGTCATGTAATGTAATATTACTGAACTATAGACTCTCAGAGCAGGCAGACACCTCACCGGCCAGTTACTGCAGCCATAACCTGAGTGAGAATCCCCTCTATAGCCTGTCTGATGAGTGGGTATCAAGCCTCTGCCCAAGACCATCAATCAATCAACAAGGATTTATGAAGCTCTTACTGTGGTCTGGGCACTGAGTTAAACTCTTGTGGGGAATACAAAGACAAAAGTGAAATGGTTTCTGCTTTCATCTGACTGGCCCGTGATTTTATTGGTATTGTGATCTCCTGAATGAGGACACTTCCTCTACCAAGGAAGGTCAGCACATTTTCTGCAATTTACAGTCTTAGAGAGTTGCCTAGAGCTCTGAGAGATTAAATGACTTAGCCAGTAGTCATCAGAGGTGGGGGTTTGAACCTAGGTCTCCCAGGCTCCAAAGCCAACTCTCTATTTACTATGCCATGATACTTCTCAGAAGTTACACATGATACATAGAAAATTAATGCAAAATAGTTTTGAAAAGAAGTGCAGCTGAGACAATCAGATAGATGGATGGATGGATTCATAGTTAGATAGGTAGATAGATACATAGATAGATGGGTAGGTAGATGGATGAATAGATGGATAGATAGATAGATGGATAGATGGGTGGATAGATGTATAGATAGATGGGTAGATAGATGAATAGATGGATAGATAGGTTGATGGATAGATGTATAGATAGAAGGGCAGGTAGATAGACGGATAGATGAATGGATAGATGGATAGATAGATGGATAGATGCGTAGATAGATGGGCAGGTAGATGGATGGAAAGTTAGGTAAATCGCAAATTTATTAAGTGCCTACTATGTGCCAGGTGCTGTGCTAAGTGCTGAGGATACAAATATAAGGAAACAAGGTATTCCCTACTTTCAAGGAGACTCCATTCAAATGGGGAAGACAACACATGAAGAGGAGCTAGAAATTGGTTTTCGTGCACATGTGTGGTGGCCTCAAGAGGGACAATGTTTCCGTGGAAGTGAAATCCAGAGAGTTAGTTCACCTGAGAATGATCCGGAAAGACTTCATTGTAGAAGGTAGAACTTGAGTTGACTTTTGAAGGAAACCAGGGATCCTAGAGGTAAGAGGAGGGAGTGCATGCCAAGTATGAAGGAAAACTAATGCAAAACATAGAGAAAGGAGGTGGCCTGTTGTAGCTATGGACTAGCGAGTAGGCCAGCATGACTGGATTCTGGAATGTGAAGAAGGGACCAATGTGCAAGAATGTAAGACAGACAGGAAGGCGTCCAGGTGAGAAGAGATTTCACTGTCAGAGGAGCTCATCATAGACAGAGCTGGTAGAGACCTTAGAAGCCATTTTTCATTTTTCAGCAGAAGAAACTGAGGCCCTAAAAGAAGAGGATGTGTTCAGGAGCTCAGCCTCTGAAGCCAGGTCTCCTGAATTCCAGCATAGGGCTCCTTCTTTTCCATCATGCTGACTCTAGGAGGATGTTTTACTTAATAAATAAAGCATATGTGTCCTTCTCATCCTTCATTTTTTGGGGGAGAGTATAATGTCCTTTTCTTTGATCCCCAAGGGGAATGATATTTTCTGCTGTTTCTCAGCTGGTAATGAAGCCCAGGCATTGTTAGCCAGCTGGGACTGCAGCCAGACAGCCGGTCTCTGGGAGGATGATACATGGCCATCAATCTGGGCATTTTATAACAGGATTGTGGATAAATGGGACCCTGGCCTGGGTGTTTCAAGAGTAGGGTTCTGATCCTGGCTCCAATGCTGGCCATGTGACCTTCAGTAAAGGACTTTGACTTCCCTATCCAGAACCAGTCAGGGATTGTGTCTCCTAAGAGACTCACGTGGTTGAGAGAATGCTGGCCTTGGAGTCAGAAAGGCTTGAGTTCTGGTCATGCTTCTGATACTTAGTAGTGTTATGATCACAGGCAAGTTGCTTGAACTTCCTGAGGTGACTCTCTAAAGACTTAACTAGTGAATTATAGACAAGTTTCAGTTAGTAGGAGGTTCCCATGTCACTGGGCAGTAAGGTGACACAGTAGATAAGGGACGGAGCCTGGAGTCAGGAGGGCATGAGTTTAAATCCAACCTCAGACACTTACTAGCTGTGTGACCCTGGTCAAGTCACTTAACCCTGTTTTCCTCAGTTTCCTCATCTATAAAATGAGTTGAAGAAGGAAATAATGAACCCCTTCAGTATCTCTGCCAAGAAAACCCCAAATGGGGTCACGAAGAGTTGGATACAACTGAAAAACAACTGAACAACAACAAGAACCGAAGTCTCAGATCCTTGACAAGATATACTGAAGAAAGAATCCCAAGTCCTTCTGGAGATGTTCTAAAAATCAGTGGGAGGCCAATCTGATCTGCGTTTAGTCAGTCTGGGATAATAAGCTAGGTGACTACTATCCTCTCTGGGTGATGTAAACCATGGAAGACTTGAGAGCTGGGGAGCACAGACTCCATCTTTGGGAACCAGGGAGCACGGACTCTCACCTTGGGAACTGGGGAGTGTGGACTCTGTCCTTGTGATCAGATACCATGGTGCAGCCTTCCATTCCCCACAGGAATCCTGACAATATCCCTGGCAGGTGTTTGTACAGCTTCTTCTTGAACACTTCTGGGGATGGTGAGATCATTATCTCCTGAGGCAATCCTTTCTATTTCTTGGCAATCTTGATTATTAGGAAGGTCTCCTTTACATTGAGAATATCTCAAACTAAGGCCTTCCAGGCTCGAAGGCCAGTTCTGTATTTACTATGTCATGATACTTTTTATAAGCAAGTGTGTATAAACATTTTTACATATACATGCACATACACATATACATGTACATGGATGTGCACACACACACACACACACACAGCAAGGCAGCTTTTGGAAAGGAGCTGCAATATGCCTCCCTATCATGACTTCTCCAGACAGATCCAGAGAAAGCCAGGAAGCCAAACTTGAGGAGAGAGATTGGTACAGGGACACTTAGAAAGGGAATTGAAGAGATATATGTTTCAGTCCTAGGTTGGTATGCAACTTCGAGAAAGTAACTTCTACTCTCTGGGCCTCAGTTTCCTCATCTGTGAAGTGGGAGTAGAAAAATGTAAACTTTCTGCCTCATTGAGATTTGTCGGGAGGATCCGATGATACAATGACAGGGAAAGTGCCTTTGTAGGGGGAAAATTCAGGCAAAGTCTTGGCAAAGACTGAGTTTCCCAAGGAGAGGGATTCTGTTCTCTTTTTGGTGTCTCTCCCTAACTTCATAGACAAATGCTAGGACCTTCATGTGGTCAATGTTCAGTGAATATTAATTCATTGAACGAAAAAATGAATGAAAATGGACTGTCATACTTTAGGAAATAGTAATTTAGGCCACACCCATGTGTCAGTTAATTGGAATAACAGATAGAGATCTGTACTGGGAGTCAAGAAAACCTGAGTTCAAATCCTGCCTCAGATACTTACTATCTAGTTATCTGACTGTGGGCAAGTTACTTAGTCTCTGCCTGCCTCAGTTTCTTCTCCTGCAAGATGGGGATGATAACAACACCTACTCCCCATCATTGTGAGGATAAGAAAAATGAGATGTTTATAAGGTACTTTGAAAATCATAAAGTGCTACATAAATGCTATTTTTATTATTAATATTTTCATGTGCCAAAATGAAAGGCCCTTTGTCTGGGTCAAAGTCCAGTCCCAGATTGACTCAGAATTTGACAGAAACCTGGGGGATGAGGGGCTTGGGTTCTAACTTGGCCTTTGTCATTGACTTATTAAGTTGTCATAGATAAACCAAATGGATTTAGAAATGTGGGGGTGGGGTGGGAAGTGGGAAAGATTGGGCCCTCCAGGATGGCTTCCATGGAGACTTACACACTCAGAATCTCAGAGCTGGAGTTAGTCAGTCGATAAATATTTGTGAAATGCCTACTTTGTTCCAGGCATTCTGCTAAGAGTTATGGATGCAAAGAAAGGAAAAAATAGCCCCTTCCCTCAAGGAGTTGGCATTTTAATAAGGGAAACATGTAAATAATTATGTGAGTACAAAGTCAATTAGCATTTATTAAGTGCCTACCATGTAGGGTAACTGTGTGATGAAGTGGATAGAGCTCAGGCTCTGGAATCAGGAAAACTCATCTTCCAGAGTTCAAATCCATTCTCAGACGCTTATTAGCTGTGTGATCCTGGCCAAGTCACTGAATCCTGTTTGCCTCAGTTTTCTCATCTGTAAAATGAGCTAGAGAAGAAAATGGCAAACCACTCTAGTATCTTTGCCAAGGAAACACTAAATGGGGACACAGAGTCATAAACAACTGAAAACAACACAGCAATGACAACACGTAACAGGTACAATGCTGGGAATGTGAAGAAAGGCAAAACCATTCTCTCTTCTCAGGGAACTAACAGTCTAATGAAGGAGACAACATGCAAACAAGTGTCTACAGACAGGTAATTGGAGATGATCAACGGAGGAGAGACATCAGCATTAAGGAGGATTGGGAAAGGCTTCCTCTGGAAGATGGGACAAAGGAGATGGGAGGTAATGATGTTGGAGGGGAGGTACCAGCTGTGGAAGGAGCCTTGGAGATGACCTATATCACCTTTATTATATGGATGGGGAAACTGAGGCTCAAGATAAGAAAGGGAATTAGACTCACTGTCATCTTCATTAATAATAGTTCATATTTTTTATAGCAATTTAAGGCTTAAAATCCTTTCCCTAAATAGATTAATGAGGTAGGTAGTATAAGTTTTATTATCTCCATTTTGTAGATGGAAAATAAGACTCAGAAAAATGATATGACTTGCCAACAACTACTGTCAGAGGCAAGATTCAATACTAGCTTTTTTCTCTCGGGCTAGTGTTCTTTTCACTACAATTCAATGTACCTTAAAGACTCACAGATTATTAGAGCTTAGTATGTGGAATGCCAGAGTTGGGAGAGACATTAGAACATGGAATGTAAGAGCTGGAAGGGCCCTTAGAACATGGAATGTTAGAGATGGGAGAAGCCAGAGCTGGAATAGACTTTAGAAGCTAGAGCCATTAGGGTTATAAGGGGCCTTAGAGAGTAGCCATCTAGTTTACCCACCTCATTTCACAGATGAAGAACTGATAACCAGAATGGTCAGAGACTCACCTGAAGTCCCACTGAGTCCTACATTGAGTCATTGGCAGAGGTGGCATTAGAACTCAGATCTCCTGACTCCCAAGTCTAGGTGTCTTTCCTTTTCCTGCACAGGACTTTAAGAAGTCTTCCCTAAGGGAGAGCAAGGGGGGGGGGGGAGGTATGTGTAGAGCTGTGTTGGAGGGAGGGCTGAGTCAGAGAGAATGGTCAGTGGGCTAGATGGCTTGCCTTGTCTGGTGGGTATCACTGATGTGCCCAGGTTCTGGTAAGCAGCTGCTGCTTCTCTTCGGAAGGGGCCATCGACAGCAAGGTAGGGGGCTTACAAGGTTGAGAGTTCCTCCTCTCCCACCTTGGTGTATCCTCAGAGACTTCTCCGAAGCCTGTTCTTGTCTCTCTTCATTCCCACACCCACGCTGAAGAACAAAGCACTTTCCAGCTGACTGCTGCCTCTGTTTGCTGAGACAAGCGTTGTACGTCTCAATTTTTATCTCATGAAAATGAAATAAAAATGGTGTAATAGATCCCAAAGAGACAATATTTGAGAGAGTGACTGACTCAACTCCCTTGCTTTGAGGCTTTGCCCTCCCTTTCTCTTCCTTACTTTTTCTTCTTTTCCCTCCCCCTCCTTCCCCTGTAGTTCTCCCTCCACTAGAGTTGATGCCTGTGGAGATACAAGAATACCCCCCTCTCCAAAGCCTTCAAAGTTCAGTCACAGATTTGACATTTGAAAAAAAAAAACCACACACAGGGATTCAAACTTCAGTGGAGAAGGGTTTGGGAAAGTCCTAGGTGCTTGTTGCCAACTCACTCCCCAGATGCCTTCACATTTCTCTCTTGATGTTTTCTTTCTTGACTGAACTCAAGATCTTTTCCTTCTCAATTCGAGGAAATTCATTATTCAATGGATAGCATGGAAAGGAACTTGGTTTGGAAGTCAGTAGTCCTGTGTTCTAATGCTGGCCCTGTAGTAATTTTCTCTGAGTCTTTAACCAACTCATACTCCCTCTCTGAATCTCAGTGGACAAAATCATTTCTTTTAGTCATAAGAAGCTAGAGTTATTGGACTTAGGTATGAAAGGGATCTTGGTGATCATTTTACCCAGCTTCTGGTCTGAGAACAGTTCAGACCCTCCATTCCTGGGATAGCCATGGATGCTCTAAGGAGACCAAGACGTGAGTTGGCCAGAGTCTCTCAGAACAGGCTATCATAGAATCATGAGCTAAGAGAGTGCCATGGGCCCTGACAAAGAAAGAGCTTCTTAGATTCAGATGGTGAAGAAATCTCTGTGATCTTCTAGTTCTCAGGTGTAGGAGTTAGAATCATAGACTCATGAAGAGGCTATTAGAGTGGGAAGAGGCCATGGAAATGATCAAGCTCCTGAGTGGTTAGAGCACTGGGTATTGAGTCATGAAGACCTGAGTTCGAATCCTTCTTCAGATACTTACTGGTTGTATGATCCTGGGCAAATCACTTAGCCTTTCTCAGTCTCAGTTTACTTATTTTAAAATGAGGAGGGGAGATTTAATGGTCTCTCACTCCCCTTTCAGTTCTAAGTCAATGATCTTCTAAGAGCTTGACTTTCTAGCTAGTACAAGCTCCACAAAGCTGGAACAGGAAGGAGCATATTCCCCCATCATTGGAGGGCTTTAAGCAGAGACTGTATGACTACCTGTTAGGTACGTTGTAGTGGGTATTCTTTTTCAGGTAGAAGTAGGACTAGATGACCACTGAGGTGTCCTCCAACTTAAAAATTCTGTGATTAGATCCATTTTATAGATGGGAAAACTGAGGCCCAGAAGGGAAAGGGGTCTTGGACATGGTCACATAGAAAGTGACACCTTCCCCTTCCCAGAAGGCAGAGCTTGGCCTTGAATTCATGTTTTCTGACTTCAAATCCAGTGCACTTTTAGACCTAGAAATAACCTTAGAAACCATCTAATCCAATGCCTTCAGGTATTGCTGGAAGAAATTGAAGTCCAGGGGGAGGAATGTGTACGAGGTCACTTGACTAATGAGCAACACCTCAAAGCATCAAACTTATGTTAGGCTTTATTAGTAGAGTGAGTGTCAGTATAGTCAACAAACATTTATCAAGCTCCTTCTGTGTGCCAGGCACTGTGTCTAGAATGAAGGAGATTTTTGCTAACAATTTCCTATCATTCTCTGCCATGGTCAGGCCATGTATAGAGTGTTTCATCCAATTCTGGGTCCTTTGTTTTGGGAAGGACTTAAACCAGAACACATCCAGAGGAGAGTTTACACTGGAGACAATGCCATTAGTAGAAAAATGAGGATTTTGGTCTAGGGAAGACTAAATTTTATAAGGATACAATCAAAGCCTACTAGTATGTGAAGGGCTCTCATGTCATAGAGGGATTAGATTTTATCTCCTTTCAGTTCTACCTCTTGAAATCTCTAGCATTCATCAAGGCTCAGCTCAGGGACCACCTCCTTCATTTCCTGCTCCCCCCAGTCATTAGTGCCCTCTCCTCACAATTTTGTATGATTTGCTTTCACTCATCTATGCATGTGTTTTGTTCCCCCAACAACAGCAAACATCAGTAGCCTGGCATGTTACAGGCACTGTGTTAAACACCAGGGATACAAAAAGGGGCAGAAGACATTCCTTTCTCTCGAGGAGCTCATAGTCTAATTTGGGAGATAAAGTACAAACAACAATGGAAAAACAAGCTAAATACAAGATGAATTGGAGATACATCAGCAGAGGGAAGACACTGGCATTAAGGAGGATCAACAAAGGCTTCTTGTAGCAGATAGGGGTTTAGCTGAGATCTGGAGGATGCCAAGGACGCCAGGAGGCAGAGATAGGGAGGGAGAGCATTCCAGGACTGGGGGGCGAAGAGAGTCAAGGAGAATGACCAGGGTTGGGAGTGTCTTGCTTGAGGAACAACAATGTTGTTGTCATTGTGTGGGAGAGTAAGGTATCAAAAGACTTCAAAGGAGGGAAGGTCCAAGTTATGAAGGACTTTAAAAGCTAAACAGAGAATTTTATACTTGACCCTGGAGATGAGAGGGATCCACTGGAGTTTGAGTGACATACACCTATAGCAAGTGCTTAACAATTAATTGAATTAAATTGGATAGAAAGCTGAGCCAGGAGTCAGAAGGACCTGAGTTCAAATCCATCCTTAGACACTTCCTAGCTGTGTGACCATAGGCAAGTCACTTAATCTCTGTTTGCCTCAGTTTCCTCAATTGTAAAATGAGCATAATAGCAGAACCTTCCTTGAAGAGTTGTTGGGAGGATCAAATGAGATAATATTTGTAAAGCGCTTGGCACAGTACCTGGTGCATAGAAGGCACTATATAAATGTCTATCCCTTCTTTCCCCCTCCTTCCTTTTCTTTCCCCTTCCTTTTCCCTTTCTTTTTTTCCTTCATCTACCCCTTTCTCATCTCCTCCCTTTTCCCTTTCTCATTCCCTCTTCTCTTCCTCTTCTTTCCCCCTTTCTTTTTTTTTCTTTCTGTTTCCCCTTTCTTTTCCCTTTCCCTTTCTCCTTCTCCTCCCCCTTCTGCTTCCTTTTCCCTTTGTCCTTCTCCTTCCCCTTCCCTTTCCTTTCCCTGAATTGATTGGCTCCAGAGGACTGAATTAGGAGCCAGGGTAGAAGTAACAAGGAAACTATGTCAGGAGTCCTTAATCTGAAGTCCATAAACTTGCTTTCAAAAATACTTTGATAACTGAGTTTTGACATAATTGATTTCCTTTGCAACCCTGTGTATTTCATCATATGCATTTAAAAACATTAGGTGTTGATAGGTTTCCCCAAACTGCCTGAGGGGTCCATGATGCGCAAACCAGGTTAAAAAGCCCTGGTCTATGCAATAAGAAAACATTCTAACAATCATAACTATGCAAAATTGTCTGATGGTGTAGTAGGGTCTCTGCTCACTGGAAGACTTTAAGATGAGGTTGGATGACCGTATATTGAAATATTGGATTCCTTTTCCAGGTTGGGGGCAGAGACAAGTAGGCTCCCTTGTAAGATTCTATAATTCTGCTCTTCCTCCAACTGCCTCAGTCTGCTCCCCATGCCCAGCATTCATACTGTTGCTTGGTTCTCCCATAGGTTCATTCCATCTATCATAGGTGGTAGCAGAGGGAAGTCTTCGAAGGCAGATGCTTGGGAGCAGGGAAGGGGGTGACTTCTGAGAAGGCTAATTCTTTACAGGCAGAGAGGGGGAAAGAACTAATTTTGCAAAAGAGGAGACTCAGGCAAGGAGGGAATGGAGTCAGATGCTGGAGAAAGATTGGAAGGGATGCAGAGCTGATCGGATTTTGTTCCAGCTTTGGGCATGTGCTAATTGTCCTGCTCCTGGTTCCATCCCTGGATCATGGGGGTCCATCGCCCTTCAGTTCGTCGGGGGGCAAACCTTCCTTGCCTGCCTCTCTCAGGGATAGCATTTCTCATTAAAGCCTTCGCAATCGCTTTTCATGTAATGATCTCGCCTCCCTCCTCTCCACTTTAGCTCTTCACTCTCTCCTCAGCCAAGAAGTATTTAAAAGGGAAAAACTTTAAATTAAGTTTGGGAGAGTTTAAATAAAAGAGAACAAAGCACCACCATTATCTCAGGTAAAGGAAAAAACAGGCTTCTGGCTCCAGAGTGGGAATGTGGGATCTTCCTCATCTCGGAGTGAGAGAGTGATGGGGGACATTTTCTCTTTCTCCCGTCCCTTCCAAGCTGTGCACCAGGTTAATTGAACAGAAGGCGCTGGCGTCCTGGGTCTAGAGCCTCCTTCCCCAATGACCAAGCATTAACATTCTCATCTCAGCCTCTCCCCTGGCCTGGGAACACCAGTGCCAATTTGCACAAATTCAATTCCATCTCGTGGCAGCCAGAGGCTGCAGTGAAGTGTGGGAGGTGCCCCTGGGCCCATCCATTATCCCCCAGGCAGCCTGGCAGCTCTGTGGAATGCCAAGGCTTAGGAAGCTCCACTTAGGAGGGATAAAGGGAGAGAATGAGCCCAGCCTGTCAGCTAGACTGCATGCTCAGACACTGACCTTCCTGAAGGGCAGGGCTGAGTACGTCAGTCACCCTCCAACCCTCCCACCACCCCCTCAACTCAATAAACTCCACTGGCTCCCTATCACCTCACGGATCAAATATCAAATCCTCTGTATGACTTTTAAAGCTCTTTATAACCTGGCATCCTCCCCATCTCCCACCCCCCACCCTTCCAGTCTTCTTATACCTCCCGCCCTGCCAGATCTAGTAGAGGTCAGGGACAGTGCCTTCCTCGCTATTCCTCCCTCTCAAAACCCAGTCATTTCCACTGGCTGTCCCCTAGGCCTTCAGTGCTCTCCCTCCTCATCT
Source organism: Pseudochirops corinnae (assembly GCA_028646515.1). NCBI lineage: Eukaryota > Metazoa > Chordata > Mammalia > Diprotodontia > Pseudocheiridae > Pseudochirops > Pseudochirops corinnae. The sequence goes on along the minus strand of CM053588.1, from coordinate 73,187,525 downwards.
CCCCCTACTAGCTTCCTTCAAATACCATCTAAAATCCCACCTTCTCCAGGAAGCCTTTCCTAACCCCTCTTAATTCCAGTGCCTTCCTTATATTTATCATGTCTATGACTTCTTTGTATCTAGTCATTTTCATAAACTATAAGCTTCTTGGGAACAGAGATCTTTTTGAACTTTTTTTTTTTGGAGGGGAGAAGGCAGGGCAGTTGGGGTTAAGTGACTCAGCCAAGGTCACATGGCTAGTAAGTGCTTAAGTGTCTGAGGCCAGATTTGAACTCAGATTGTCCTGAATCCGGGCCTGGTACTATATACACTGTATCACCCACCTGCCTAGTAGGCACCATCAATTTATTGATTGACTAACTGACCTGAATGCTCTACATCTGAGCTCCCTTAGGCTTTTCTGACAGAGAGGATTTAGGCATTAATCACTGAGTTATTATTCAATGTGGCATATAGCAGCCCCATGCTAAGCACTATAAAGGTATGTAGTCCTTGACCAATTGATGTTAACCAAAGCTGGAAGGGATCTTGAGGTCCTTGAATCTAACCATTTTGTTTTAAAGATGAAGCAGTTGAGGCCCAGAGAAGGAAAGCAACTTGACCAAGGTAACACAGCTGTTTGGGTAGAACTGAGCCTTACTGACACCCAGTCCAAGTTCTTTTCAAGTTACATTCGATTTGATTTTTTCAATTAACAAGCATTTCTTTTCCTCTCCCAGTCCTCAAATGGAAAGGGAGGGGAGAACAAGAACTTTGTAACAAACATGCCTATTCTAGTAAAAATGAATCCTGTGTTAGTTATGTTTAAAAATATGTCTCATTCTAAATCTTGCGTCCATTCATTCCCTCTCTGGCAGGAGGTGGGAAGCTTTCTTTCTCATGAGTCCTCTGGAATCATGGGTGGTCATTGCATGGATCAGAATTCTTGTAGCTTTCAAAGGTGTTCATCTCTCCAGAACTATGGTTGTGGCATCATTTATTCTCTTGGTTCTGCTCACATTGTCTCTCACTCATTCATAATGGGCAATGCCAACCAGGGAAGATGTCTTGGAAAGAGATACACCTTGAGTTTTGGTTTGAAGAAGGTGGAGAGAAATATGAGTGTGTGTGTGTGTATTTGTGTGTGTGTGTGTGTGTGTGTGTGTGTGTGTGTGTGCAAGGGATTCTTTGAAGGTCAGGGCTGCTTGGCCAAATCCCACTTAAGGTCATCAGACTTAGCTTATGTCCACACTGAGATCCCAATCAAACTCTCTGGCTCCCATCACTCAACAGCCAGGGGCTCCTTGCCCAGAGGTGGTTTCCTCTATCACCCTTCCTGCTTTGTTGTTGTTATTTTTTGTCCTGGATTCTTAAAGGGGAACACAACGCCAGGAAGATATTGCCATGATCTGCAAGTGAATTGAATTTAAGTGAGGGAGGGTCCTGCAAGGTCACCAGCCTCACTTTCTCTTCTGAAGCCACCTGGGTGTATACACACACACACACACACACACACACACACACATACATATAGGCTTGTGGCCTAATTTATTATCTTGGTTCAATATATATGTATATATGTATGTATGTATACTTATATATGTAGATAGATAGATAGATAGATAGATAGATAGATAGATAGATAGATATAGATATAGATATATAGATCAGGATGACTAGAGATGGCCCTTTCTGATTTACTTAGAGCCATGACCTAGGATACCCTTCCTCCTCCCCTGATCTTCCACCCCCTGCCCAAAAATTTGATATTGGAGTAAAGAAATAACATTTCCTCACATGTAGCTCTTAATTATAACTGTGTTCTATCTCTAGGGCTTATCTGACTGAAAACAGGCAAACTGGGACAATATGTCACACGCGCACGTACACACACACACACACACACACACACACACACACCATATATTCTCCAGATATACACATCACTCTTTTTCCCAATCATACCCAGTTGCAAACCCCTGTGCAACAAACCACAGGTGCAGAGCTGGAAGGATGGGGGAAAGTTACAGGGAGGTAGATTTGGACGTCATGTAAGGAAAAAAACCCTTCGGTCAGAGCCATCCCAAAGTGGGATACAGGCCTCCTCAGGAGGAGGTAGGGAGTTTCCCTTTGCGGGGTAGAAATGGCATGGTTGGTTATCAATCGGATCCTGACTGGCTCTGTGTAGTTGTGACATCATTCCTTCCAGAGGTGAGAACCCATGATCTTCCTATTCTTCAAGTAGGAGAGCTCCTGGCCCCTTGGATTGACTGACCTCCTTCCCAGACCCCTGTCCCATCCTTTTATCATTCTCAGACCATCATGATATGACCTGCTCAATGTAGGATACAAGCAAATTCATAATTAGCTGGCTTGTGACTAATAAAGATGCTTAATTCAGTCAGAGATGAACTCCCAGCTGAAAGCTGACATTCAGGGTATGTTTTTTCCTTTCACACTAAAAATACTTAGCTCTGTAATCAGTGACTTCCTTCCCTCTTGCTCCCTGACTCTGTGGAGGTGACTTTGTTCAAACCAGCTTGTTTTAAGTTCAAACTCTGAGCAATCTTTTTGGCTGGGGCAGCCATAGGCAGAAGAAGCCTGTGAGATAAAACAAAGGATCCTTAGACCATGCCTTGTATGGGATATGTTCTGTCCTGAGAGACCTTCTCTTCTGCTTTTCTACTTTTGGATAAACCTGGATATGAGTTCTGTCTGCCTCTGCTGTTGGCTACATGGATGACCTTGTATAAATCACATGACATATATGAGCCTCTTTTAAAAAAGTAAATTTACTTGCTCTCTCTTTTTTGTTTTGTTTTGTTTCTTCTTCCTTGTTGTCCATTCCATTGGTTATAATTCTTCTTTACAATTTGACTAATGTTTAATGTGAAGGTATCTATAGAACCTGTATCGGATTGCTTTCGCCATTGGGGAGGGAAGGGGGGAGGAGAAGGAAGGCGAGAA
>CM053588.1:73137440-73184479 GCA_028646515.1 Pseudochirops corinnae | reverse complement strand
TTCCTAGGTCTGTCCTCTAGGTATATGTCGCATCCCTTCTCCATGTGATAGCTCTTTAAATACATGAAGAGTTATCATGTCCCTCACCCTCCAATCTTCTTTTCTCAGCAGGTTAGACATCCCTAGTTTTTTTTCAGTTGGTCCTCATGTGGCTTTATCATCCAAAGGTCAAATGGGCTGTCTTGGGTTGACCTCCACTGGAGGTCTTTAACCAAAGGTTGGAGAACTACTCATCATGTATGTCTTTGGGGGCATTCTTGATTAGGATGGACCAGATGACTTCTGAAATTTTGTCCACCTCTGGAATTCTGATTCTGTGATTACCATAGGAAAGATAATAGATATACATGAGGCTGGAATGGAAGATATGTGGGACAGAAATGGAACTCGCATGGGAGAACCATGGGATAAAAATAGGACAGATAGAGGAGGAATATAACATTCATAGGACAAACATGGTGCATTTATAGAAATACAAAGAACATATAAAAGCCAGGAAGAGGTGAGGCATATTGCAGACACTGGCCTGGATTGAACTTGATATGATCCTCTGACTCCATTATATAGTCTTGACTTTCTAAATGGGCCTGAATTGAGAGTCAGAAGTCCTGGGTTCAAATCCTACTTTGACACATGACCTACATGAAGTTACCCAAGTCTTTTAATCTCTCTGAGTCCTAGGAATGGGAGTCTGGAGACCTTTGTTTAAGACATTACCTCTATGAGACTATTTCCCCAACTGCAAAAGGGGGCTAATATTCCCTTCCTACTCTTCTTCCCTTATGTGGTCGGTGTGAGGAAAGCACTTTGGAAATGCCATAGGAAGGTAAATTATTATTTTTATTGTTATTTCTACAACATAGGAAAAGAAATTGAGGCCCAGTGAAGGGTCTAGGAAGTAGCAGAACCAGAGCCCGGTTCTCCTGATTCGGCACTTTGGGAGATTAGATTTTTGTGGAAAAGTTGATGACTCTGCCCGGAGTCAAAGAAAGATGAAATGAGTACTGAGTTTAGAAGTCACAAGAGCTGGGTTCAAATCCTGTTACTGAGTGATCCTAAAAAAGTCATTGAACCTCTCTGGGTCTCAGTTTCCTCATCTGTAAAGTGAGGGCTTAGACTAGATGAAGTCTCTTTCAGCTGTAGCTCTATGGTCTTTCTAGCTCTATAGTCTTTCTATGGTCTTTCTCGCCTGAGAAGGGCCTCACTGGTCAGAAGCTCTGGGATGTCAGGGAATCTGAATCTGCTGGAGCTCCCCAGTAAGCCTAAGGGAAGTTGTTCTCTCTGAAATGAAAGTTTATCTGGCACAAGACACATGAGCCTCACTCCAGAAAAGCCCCAGTAAAATAAATCTAATTAAATCTGTTACTGTTCACAGAGACTAGTTTTGTGGGCAATTGACCTGTTTTATTTATTATGTAAACCATCATGAAAGCCAAACTCCATATTATTTATGTTAATGGAAGGGAATAGGTAATAAATCCCCAAGGAGGCTGTGGCGGGCAGAGCAGATGGTGGCTGGTGGCACTTTGATGGCTGCGTTCTGGAGGAGCAGGCTCCCAGACACTCCTTCTCCTCCACCCATGGCCCTTGGGCTCATGAGGCCATGTCCTGAGGAACACTGCCAAGGGCACTGGAAGCCTTTGGATGCAGTGGAAAGACCAGGATTTGGGCTCTATCTCTACCAGTGACTTCCTGTGGGACTTTTTGAGCCTCAGTTTTTAAATGTAGAGAATGAGTATAGTGATATTTTCACTGCCTACCAAGAGGATCAGATGAGATAAGAGGTATAACAATGTTTGTAACCAATGCTCAGGAAGCTGCTTGGTGTAGCGGATGGGGAGAGAGGATCTAGGAGTCAGGAACAATTGTGTTCAAACCCTGCCTCTGACCGATATTTTCTGTGGGATCTCAAACAAATCCCTTAACTTCTCAGTACCTTGGGCAGTATCCAAAGACTTCAGTGTTACAGGAAAACAGTAGATATGCATTGGTTGAGTCTCTTCACCACAAGTTCTCTATACTATATAGGGGAACATTGATATTAAACGAGGGCTATTTGAAGTAATAGGATATTTAGCTTGGAGAAGAGAAGACTAGGGATGAGGGGGGGGACATACATGATAACTGTTTTCAATTATCTGAAGGGTTGGCATGGGTAGAAGGATTAGACTTGTTTTAATCTCCCTCTCCCTAGAGTGGCCTGCTGCCTTTCCCCATGAGGTCAGTTTACACTGGAATATCTCTCCTCAAGGCTTGCTTCCCTTCTCCCATTGTTTGGTGAGGAACCTCTATTCCTTTATTCTCCTCTTGACCCTATTCCTGGTTCTCTGGAGTTGAAAACCATGTCCCTACATTGGGTCCCTTCATCCTCCTTCCCCCAGCTTTTTAGCTCCCTTAGGCTTGGACTTTGTGTGTTATCTTCCCCCATCACAAAGTAAGTACCTTGAGGGCAGTGGCTGTACTTAATTTTGCTTGTTTTTCTAGCCTCAGTATTTAGTATAGTGCCTGGTATATTGTAAATACAACAAATTTTTTCTTCCTTCCTTTCTTCCTTTTATCCATCCATCCATCCTTTCTTCCTTCCTTCCTTCCTTCCTTCCTGCCTGCCTGCCTGCCTGCCTGCCTGCCTTCCTCTTGAGCCCAGAATGAATTATGGGGAAGCAGACTACAGCCCCTAGTTCAAGGAATAAACAATCAGAGCTATCCAACAATGAACTGGCTATTTGATTAAGTAGTGAGTTCTTTGTCACTGGAGGTATTCAAAACAAGGCTAGATGACCCCTTCACAGGAATGCTGCAGAGAAGATTCATGCTTAGGTTTAGGCTCTTGCCATGAAGGCCCCTCTAGCTCTGGAACTATATGATTTAGTAATAATACCAGTGATGGTGGTGATGAAAATCCTTCAATCAATATGCATTTATCAGGCACCTCCTTGTGTCAAATACTGTACTAGGTGCTGGGGATACAAATACAAAACAATGAAACCTACTTTCAAGGAGTTTACATTGTAACATGGAAGGCAACACACACACACACACACACACACACACATATATATACAAATGTACATATGCAGATGATGATGAGAAGGATACATACATACATGTATATTTCATATCCTACCTCCATACCCTTGCACAGGCTGTGCACCCTTCCCTAGAATTAGCTTCTTTCATAATCAACTTAAATGTCTCCTTCTTACATGAAGCAGGCTAGATGGCTCATTGGATAGAGAGGGCTAGGACTCAGGAAGATCTGAGTTTGAAACCCATCTCAGGCTCTTGTAAATTGTGTGACCTTAAATAAGTTACTTAATCTCTTTCAGCTTCAGTTTCCTTATCTGTAAAACAAAGATAATAATAACATTTCCTTCCCTGGGTTGTTGAAAGAATCAAATGAGATAATGTGTAAAATGCTTTGCAAACCTTCAAGTGTTCTATAAATAGTATTATTTTGAACCCTTTCCTGACTGTTGCCCCAGTTGTTAGAGCCTCTCAATTTTACCTCATATTTACTTTTTATATATTTTGCATTTAATTAGTGATGTATGTGTTGTTTCCCCCAATAGACTGTAAACTTGTTGTGGGTAGGAATCGTTCCATTTTTGTTCCTAGATGATGGCATGCAGTAGGTGCTTAATAAGTGCTTGTTGAGTGGATGAATGAATGAATCGGATTGTACACACAGCCTGGGACCCTGTGAAGCTCAGCGCACTGGCAAGGGAGAGATCAATTATGGAAGGGCAACCTTCATTCTCATGCTGTATACCATTCTATCCTCTCTCTTCACCAGCAATCTGACAATGAATAATGGCTAACATTTATATAGCACATCCTGTGAGCCAGGCATGGTGCTAGCCCTTCACAATTTTTATCTCATTGGATCCTCACAACAACCCTGGGAGAGAGGTGCTATTATCATCCGAATTTTACTTTTTTATATCCTCAGTTTCCTCAATTGAGGAAATGGAGGTAGATAGAGGTTAAGGGACCTGTCCAGGATCATGCAACTAGTACTTGAGGCTGGATTTGAACTCGCGTCTACCCCACTCCAGGCCCCACCCAGCTGCCCATGACCTGGAAATCAGAGGATAATAAGCCCAAGTTCTGGTGTTGTCATATGCTAACTATGTGACTTTGGGCCCGTGAAAATATCTCTTCAAGCCTCTATTTCTTCAGTTGTAAGATGGAGATAATAAGAAAACCCATTTCTAAAGCATTTTTACAAAGCTCTTTCCTAACAACAATCCTGGGAGGGTTGTGTGTGTGCCATACCAAGAGGGCTGCACAGAGGAAACACTTACCAAACGGTGCTGAATTGAACCTGTGCTTTAGAGGTAAGGGAGCTCTTTCTCTGCCCACTGCTGGGGCTGAGAACAAGCTGGCCATAGATCCTTTTCTGACTGATGGGATTTCAACAAGGACGGGAGAGCAAGGACCAAGTGTTGGCCATCTAAGCACGAGTAGTTTCTGGCTGTGCCTGGCAGCTTCTTGTTTGATAAATTGAATAGCAACAAGAAATGTTTACAGCAGGAGGGGAAGAGCATAATAAACCTTTTAAAGAAAGAAAGAAATGTCCAGAACAGAAGGCTCAGAATGAAGGAGGAGAGGGATGCAAGAAAGAAGTCTGCAAGCACCTTGCATCCTAAGGAATGGTGCCCAGATCAACCTAGCCCTTGGAGTTCAGCCTGCCCTGGCTCCTGAAGGGGATCCTGGCATTCCACTCAATGGTATCTGGGTTCTTTTTCCTTCTGCCCTAAACAAGTGCTTACCTGCTACAGGTGGGCAGTCAAGAGAAGAGTTTAATCCCCACAGTTTGTTCCTTTTCCAAACCAAACATAATGAAGCTGGAGAGGTACCAGAGGAAGGCAATGAAAATCATTCATTCATTCAATCATTCTTTTACTTGTTGGCTGTTTGCATTCACCAATAAACATTGATCAAGGATCTATTATATGCAATGTATTGTGTTACATACTGGTGGAAATTCAGTTAAATAAGACAAGGTCTTCACTCTCATGGAGCTCATGGAGGGGAGATGAGACAAGAACATGAACAGTACTAATACAGATTAGGATATGATAAATATGTAAGAAAAGTGCAAAGGGTTGTGGGATCAGATAGATAGGAGATGACCATGGGGGCGTGTGTAATAGCCAAAGGTTTCATGGTGAAGGTGGTACTCAAGCTGGACCTTGAAGCTCACAGGATCACAGAGAATTATAGAATTAGAGGTGGAAAGGACCTCAGAGGCCATCCAGCACACCCTCATCATCTTAACAAGTCAGCAGGTGAAGGTAAGAGGAGATGGGCATTTCAAATATGGGACTGTAGGATTCCAATCTAGATAGGACATTTAAAGACCATCTAAATCAGTGATGTCAAGTAGAAACAGATCTCTGTTGGGACATACTGACTTAGAAAACTCCAAATGAACATCACTTGTGTTGTATTAAATTTTTTTTATTTATTTTGTTAAATATTTCCCAATTTTATTTTAATCTGGTTCCCTACTGCACTCAGGAGTTTGGCAGCATTTGACATCTCTGACCAATCCTTTCCTTTAAAGCAGTGGTTCTCAACCTTCCTAATGCAGAGACCCTTTAATACTAGTATATGGGCATATCTGCATGTGGGTGGACCCGCCTGGAGACGGATAGATGAGCGGTGTCTCAGTTCCTAAGACCATCGGAAATATGTGTTTTCCGATGACCTTAGGTGACCCCTTGAAAGGGTCGTTTGACCCCCAATGGGGTCGCGACCCACAGGTTGAGAAACACTGCAAAGGGAACTAGATTCCAGAGAGGGGCCTTGCCCAAGGTCATACAGCTAGAGAGAGGCTGAGACAGAATTTATATTCAGGTTCTCCACCTTCACCTAAATGTAGCATTCCCTCCACCAGACCTCAGAGCATGGATTCTTAAACTGGGGTCTGTGAACTTGTTTTTTTATATATATGCCAATAATTGCATCTCAATATAGTTAATTTCTTTATAATCCTATGTGTTTTATTTTGTGCATTTAAAAATATTATTCTGAGAAGGTGTCTATAGGCTTCATCTTATGGCCAATGGAGTCCATGACACAAAGAACGTTAAGAACCCTGGCCATAGAGGGAATGGGTATGAGTAGAGACATGAGCCAAGGATGATTCAAGGGACAGCTATTAGTCCAGTCTGGATGGAGTGTGGGAGGTCAAGTAAAGTGAGATTTTATACACACACACACACACACACACACACACACACACATATGTATATAAAACTTTGTAAGCCTTAAAAGGCTAATATATATTATACATTTTATCATTATAAATGCTTATCGTTATTACTGTTGTTACTAGCATCATATGTAAGGGAAATAGTAGGCACTAGGGATAGAATATTAGAATGGGACCAGATTGTAGACAGCTTTGAATCTAAAGATCTAAAGATATTTATTTGGTAGGTGACAAGGAACTGCTGAAGGGTCTTGAGGTGAAGAATGAGATGAAATATTCATTTTAAGATATACATTGAGGGTCAATAAGCCCAAAGACCATAACTACTGGAGTAAGGTCTTGCCAATCAACTGAAATTGCTGGTAAAATTGCAAAGCAATTGGGCAGGAATTAGGTTTAGACTAAGATCTCACACAATACGTCACAATGTTCCAAAAGAATACATGACCTAGATCACATCATAAATATATTAGAGGAGTAGGGAAGAAATTTTTTTTTTATAGCTATGGATAGAAGAAAAATTTACAATCAGATAAAGATACAGTGGATCAGTTAGAAAGTCAATCAATAAACATGAGCAAGTGTCTGCTATGCGCCAGACATTGTGCTAAGAACTGGGGATGCAAATATGAAAAAAGATATAGTTCCTACCCTCAATGAACTTACAATTTAATGGGGAAAGACAACACACAAAAGGAAAGTTGAAAAGCAGGGTGGAGGAATGAAAGAAAAATCCAAAGGAATGCAGAAATACAATAATCATAGAAAAGAGAATGGAGAATTTTGATGGCACAATGCTGAAAATTTTTTGTACAAACAAAATGCAATTAAGAGGGAAATAGTTAATTGGTTAAAAAAATCTTTGCAGCGAGTTTCTCTTATAATAGTCTGATATCCAAAATATAAGAACTCAATTCAAATATATAAAAATGTTAGCCATTTTTCAATATACAAATGGTTAAAGAATATGAACAGACAGTTCTCAAAAGAAGAAATCTAATTGATCAACAACCATATGAAAAATGCTCTAAATCCTCATTAATTAGAGAAATGCAAATTAAAACAACTCAGATTTTTTACCTCACACCAGTTGGATTGGAAAAGATGACAAAAAAAGAAAAATACCAGATGTTGGGGGGGTTGTGGGACCAGAATAAGGCAATGAAAGTAATTCATTCATTCAATCATTCCTTCATTTGTTGGTTGTTTGCATTTACCAATAAATATTGATCAAGAGTCTATTACACACAATGTAGTATGATAGACACTGGTGGAAATTCACAGATCAACAAGACAAGGTCCCCACTCTCATGGGGCTCATGATCAAGGAGGGGAGATGAGACAAGAACACAAACAATCCTAATGCAATTTAGAATATGATAAATGTGTAAGAAAAGTGCAAAGGTTTATGGGATCAGATGAATTGGAGTTGACTACTGGTGGACCTGTGAATTGGTCTAGATATTCTAGAAAGCGATTTGATCTATGTCCAAAAAGTCACTGTGCATGACCTTTGGTTCAGCTTTATCACTACTAGGTTTATACCTCAAAGATGTTGTTCTTGTTGTTTGTCCTTCGTTCTAGAAGAGGACCAATGATATCATGATGATCATGTCTTGACTTGCATGTGAACTGGATTTAAGTTATCTTGTCTCTCCTCCAAAGTTATGGAAACAACAAGTTAAACAATTGGTGATGACATTAAATGGGCATTGCCTCAGACCAACTGAGACCTGGGAAACACCTCAGGGAGAAAAAAGGCTACTATGTGCAACATTTTTAATAGAAACTCTTTTATGTAAAGAACTAGAAACAAAGAACTAGAAACAAAGGAGGTAGGAGCGGCTAGGTGGTGCAGTGAATAGAGTACCAGCCCTGGAGTCAGGAGGATCTGAGTTCAAATCCAGCCTCAGACACTTAACACAGAACTAGCCAGTTTGGCCTTGGGTAAATCACTTAACCCCAATTACCCTACCTTCCCTCCTCCCCCCCCCCCAAAAAAAGCAAAAAAATTAAAACAAAGGAGGTGCCTATCAATGGGGAAGGGGCTGAACAAGTTATGGTATATAAATATAATGTAATATTATTTTGCTAAATGAAATGATGAAAGAGATAGTTTCAGAAAAACCTAGAAAAATTTGTATGAACAGATGCAGAGTGAAGTGAGAAGAACCAGGAGGACAATGTGTATAGTAACAATAAAATTGGAAAGACTTAGGAATTCTGATCAATTTCTGAGGATTGAAGATGAAACATGCTACTCACCTCCTTGGCAGAGGGGTGATGAACCAACAGCACATTTGATGTACGTTTCTGTACAAACCACAGGTATGTATTTGCTTTTATTTGTTTGTTACAAGGATTGCATTTTTCCTTTTGTATGTGCTCATGGTGGTAGGGCCGAAGTTGAAGTGAGGGAAAGCTAGAGATGGGGATGTTAAAAATAAAATAAAATAAAAAAAATAAAAGAGAGGGCATTGAAGCAGTTAAAAATATGTAGAAGGGAATAGAAGGAAATTCAGAGTGAAACATAGACCAACAAGCAACTTACTATCTTATTTTTTAAGAATCCAGTTCTATATAATTGAGCTACATTATTATCTTTTTATGTTCCACATTGTATGTAGACAGTTTCCCTGTCTCTTGGAGCAATGGATAGAGCCCTGGGCCTGGAGTCAAGGAGCCTAGTGTTCAAATGTGACTCAGAAACTTAGTAGCTATCTTACTAAGTTTACCGCAGCTTCTTTATCTGTAAAATAAGGATAATAATAATAATAACAACAACAACCACAATCTCTACCTCCCAGGGTTGTTGTGAGGATCAAATGAGATAATAATTGTAAAGTGCTTAGCACCGTGCCACAGAATGTCACATACATAGTAAGTGCTATATAAAGGTTAGTTATTTTTATTATTATTGGGGCAGTTAGGTGATATAGTGGATAGAGTCCAGGGCCTGGAGTCAGGAAGACTCCTCTTTGTGAGTTCAAATCTGGCCACAGACACTTACTAGTTGTGTGACCCTGACCAAATCACTTCACCCTGTTTGCCTCAGTTTCCTTATCTGTAAAATGATGTGGAGAAGGAAATGGCAAACGACTCTAGTACATTTGCCAAGAAAACTCCAAATGGGGTCACAGAGAGACACAACTGAAATGATTGAACAACAATTATTATTATCTTTCTCTTTGTTCATTAAACTTAGAATACAAAAGAAAAGGGAATAAAACTAATGACCCATTGAAGAGCCACTGCTGCCTGCAATGGCCTTTGCCATTCAGGAGACTCACAGTCAGGCACCATCAGAGATGGAGGGGGAATTGGAGGAAATTGAAGCCCAGAGAGGGGAAGGAATTGCCCAAGGTCATGTAGGAAATGAGTATCAGAGTCCAGACTTGAAACTATACTTCTCCTGGGTCTTGGGGGCTCTTTTCACAATGCTACACATAAGGTCAGGCTCAGCCTGTGCAATCTACCCTTCAAGTTCCAGCACAGTTGCAGGAAATGAATTCCAGGCATGGATATAGACCTCAGGCTCTTTGTCATCTCTCTGCTTTCATCAACAATGTCCCAGCCATCTTCTGGAGCCAAAGCAGTCCAGGTGGCTGGCACTCCACTATTTCCTCTGTCTTCTCAGTGCAAACATTCACATCTTTGAAGCTCACATTCATATTGTACAACTTCATAGATGCAGCTGCATGTCACAGAATAGACCAAATCACAAGCACATCAACTCCTACCAACCCAGCTCCAGCCACATGCAAGGTAGCTTTGTATTTTAGAAAGAATCCTGGAGGGTGGAGTGAGAATAAGACCTGGGCTTTATTCTTGTTTCTACTATTGGAGGCAGTGTAGGGTAGTGTAAAGGAAGTCTTTGCTTCTGGAGTCTGAAGAGCTGGCTTTGCTTGCCTTTTCCTGACTGACCTTGGCAGTCATCTGTATAATGGGGACAATATCAATTCTATCACCCACCTCCCAGGGCTCTTGTAAGGAGAGAGCTTTGTAAAGCTGGAAGTACTCTAGAAATAGGAAGCTGTTATTCACCTAGTTCACATGGGCACATATGACTGACCTGTAAGGTCAGTAATCCTGTTCTCTTTGGGCAAAGCCTCATTGCACAGGCTAGGTGATTGGCAGAGGAACCAGGGCTGTGTTACTGATGCCATCTGGTCTTGGTGGATGATGTGTCCTGTCTCAGATGTGGGTTTCTCTGGGTAAAGGGGTAGAGAAATGGTCTATACCAGAGGGCCACAGGAAGAGAAGAAGCCTTGCTGAGCTTCGATTATGTAGGTGGGTGAGAGCAATGAACCTCTGGACCTTAGTTCCATCTGGATGCAAATTCATATATGAATCCCCCCTGTGCCATTCCACTGGTGGGTGCCCTTCTGTTCCTTCTTAAGTAAAGCCCCAAATGTTAGTCCCAGCTTGGGACTTGCATGAACCACTGTTTAAATAGTGAGAGATTAGTTTTCAGATTGATAAATAAACCACATCTGGAGTATGTGAACACTGAGCCGCTTTCCCCACCAGTGGGCTTTGCTGGGCAGCTGTTTCTATCTATCCATATCCCTGTCTGGAAGGATTAGAATTGGAGCTCCAAGTCAGGGCTGGCAGCAGAGAAGGGCTCCTTCTCCAGATCATCTTTAGGGCTCCCTCTGTGCTTCCCAGCTGGACCAGCATTAATCCGTTCCAGAACCACGTGGCCCCTAGCGTGGAGTTCTTAAGGATAAGAAATGCAAGAATCCTGCTAGGCCCTGAAGCCAGCCTTTGTCATAGGATATTGGAGGGGTCTTGGAAAGCATCTAGTCCACCCTTCTCCTTTTACAGATGAGGAAACTGAGGCCTGGACAAGGGAAATGACTTACATTAGAGTCCTTGTCACTCTAGGCCATTCCATTGCCCAACCCCCTCCTCCAGCTTCAATTCTGTGTTTGTGATTCTTCTTTCCTAGGGCTTCCTTCCCCAAAGAGAAGACTGCCCCCACCATGCTGTCTGGCCTAGTGACACATGCCCAGGACCACCAGAGTAACACTGGATCACTGAGAAGACCAGTGGTGGTAGAAACATGCACCAAGTCACCTTTCCCACCCCCACCCCCATCCTCTACTCCTCTTTTACCACTTGCCTTTGTGTTCATAGAATCCTCCCCCATCATTAACAAACTTTTCTTCATCCCTGATCTATCCTTTTCATATTCCTCCCCTTTTCTAGTGTTTTCCGAAATCTAGATTTCTCTTGAAGATCAAATGTCCCCTGAAGCAGCCTATTGTAGGCTGGCTCTGACCCAAAGGCCAGGAGGAGCTGATATGCTCCTTGCTTCTACTGCCACTTTGGGAATCTCTGCCACCATCATTGGACAGAACCATCTCTCTTTCTTTAGAGCCCACTCCACTCGGTCTAGTTCCTTCTTACTGTCATCCATGGACTTTCAGATTACACTTCCCTTCTCCAAAAAGTTGAATACCTCGCTTACAGTCTTCTTTACCCTGATCCCATCCTCTGTCCTCTGTGAACATTCTGGTCCTACAGATCCTCAACCTCATTAACTCCTAAGACGGCTGTCTCTAATCTCCTTTAACTATAAGAAAGGGTGTGGGGGTATCTTCGAATTCCTCATCTATAGTGGAAATAACACTAAAGTCGTGATTATCGACCTTGTTGTTATATCCCAAATATCTGACTTGAAGGTGAAACTTCTTACATGTAGGGATAGTTCTTAATAAATGCCCTTCTTCCTTCCTTCCTTTCTTCCTTCCTTCCTTCCTTCCTAGCTTCCTTCCTTCCTTCCTTCTTTTCTCCCTCCTCTCTCTCCCTCTCTCTCTTACTTTCACTTACTCAAATGAATTTTCTGCAAGTGCTAGAATTCTATCCTTTTTGTTCCTTTTCCCTAAGGGAGGCAGGGTTCCTTGGGCTGCCTGTATGGCCCTCAGGGGAAGTGGGGAGAATTACAGCTGGGAGTCTGGGGACAGCATTGTTCCTTCCTTAAAGAGTTTTCCATTTTTTCTCTTTCCTGACACTTTTACCAGCTTTTATTTGCCCCATAAGAAAACCTGAAGGAACCTTTGGGCTGAGGAAATATGAGGAGGGACAATTTGTCCTTTTCTTCTTCTTCTCCCTTTGATGATTACTGGTTGGTTTTCTGGATTGGTTTCATAGAGTTGGGAAGGATCTTAGATATTATCTATTCCAACCTCCTCATTTTATAAAGGTAAAGACTGAGATCCAGAAGCTCAGATGGATAGAGCAACTTAAGAATAAGACTATTTAAGCTATAAGGTCCCTCAGAGATCAGCTCCATTGTTGTCCCCACTTAGAGTATCTAAGGTAGTGTCCCTGGCTTTAGACTCCTTGGGGTCCTTGATTCTAGACCCCTCTTGATACTCTGGAATCCTATTAGGAGGAAACTGGACTCCATAAAAGAAAAGTGATGCACCACTCTAAGGTCTCCCATGACAAGTTAGTGGCAGAGCTAGTTAGAATCTGGGTCTCTTAACCCCGTACCCAGGGCTTTTTGCTCTACTCCCCATTATTCTACCTTTCCTTGACCCACCAAGTGGTAATTAGAAAGTTTCTTCTGCGTTCCTAGTAGCAAAAGGAGGAGGGTCAAGATCCTTGGGGTTAGGCCTTCATTCCTGAGATCACCTTATATTTTCCTGTTGCAGAAACTTCAACCTTCCTGAAGGATCATGGGATTTAGATCTGGCAAGAATTTTAAATATCATCTAGAGCAGTGGTTCTCAAACTTCCTAATGCCGTGACCCTTTAATATAGTTTCTCATGTTGTTGTGACCCCCAACCATAAAATTGTTTTCGTAGCTACTTCATAACTGTAATTTTGCTACTGTTATGAATTGTAATGTAAATATCTGAAATGCAGGATGTATTTTCATTGTTACAAATTGAACATAACCCACAGGTTGAGAACCACTGATCTAGAGCAACCCTTCATGTTGCAGATGCAGAGATTGAGGCACAGGAAGGTTGTCCAAAGTCATGCAACTGAAAGAAGTAGAGACAAGACTAGAATCCAGGTCCTTTGACTCTGAAATCAGGCAGTACGAATGAGAACTGAAGATAGATTTTTGTCCTTTTGGTGAGAAATCACAATGATAAGTTTGGGGCCTTATTTAGGAATTAATCTAGTTAAGTGTTCTTGAGTGACAAATGCTGTTCTTCTTGAGTGACAAATGCTGTTTTAAAAATCCTATTTATAGGAGGGATGGGTTATGTGGAAGTAAGCATTGTACATTGGAAAGAATATTGAACTTGGAATCATGTGATCTGAGTTCAGATTCCTGGCTCTAACACTTACTACTTATGTGACTTTAGGAAACTTGCTAAATCTCTGGGCCTGAGTTTCTTATTTGTAAAAGTAAGGATGAACTAGATGATCTCCAATGCTTCTTCCTGCTCTACATCTGCAATTTCATTTTCTGTCCCCCTCTCCAATCCTAATCACCCTCTGACCCAAACAGGAACCATACCACCAATGACATCTGGTGGTCAGCACAGAGAACTGTCTAGCCACAAGTCTCTTCTGTACCACCTCCTTTCTACCCCTTCATAGGACTAAGCTCTGGCTGTGTGCTTCTTTGTGGTTCGCTAATAACAGATAAGTTAATTCTACATCATATAATCTCTTGGTTTTGCACAAATGCATAGCTATAATCTAAAATTTGGGAAGACTTCAATATTGTAACTAGGAATCCTTGGGCACCTGGGACAAATTCATTGGGAGGAGAAGTTATAGTGGAGGCAGCTGTGGTGAGGACAGCTTGATTTTGGTTATAATCACAGTGAGAAAAGGAGAAATTTGTCACTCAGAGTCTCCTTCCTCCAAAGTTCTCCCTCTCATTTCTTAGTATATCATTTCACCCCATGAATAGTTTCTTTTTCATCTATCAACTGGATGTAATATTTGCATTTTCATTATTCCATGCTGTTTCTCAAATGAATCTAACACAATAAAGTTTAGAATGCATAAATGTAAAATCTTTAACTTAGACTCAAAAAATAAATATCCAAATACATTCTCTGGGAGGGTGTGATCAGACAATTCATTCTGAAAAGCTTTGAGTGTTTTACTGGATTGTAAGCTCAATATGGGTCAACAGTGTGATGTAATAGCCAAAAAAGACTTGTAACCTGGAGGCTGCATTAATAGGTATCTGATGCTTAGAATGAGGGAATTGCTACATCCACTGAAATCTGTTCTAGTCAGATCTAATCTGAGGCATTATATCTAGTTCTGAGGATCACATTTAAGAAGAAAATTGGGAAACTGGAGTGCTATATGAGGATCAGTTGAAGAAGTGATATGTTTCAACTCTATTCTGGATTAATTACATCTTGTGGGCTCCTCTTCCCGTCCATCAAGTTCATAGTCAGGAACAGTCAACAAGAATTTACTGGGTATTTACTGTGTACTAGGCACTGTGTTAAGTTGCCGGGAGGAGGAGGAGACAAAGAAAGTCAAGAAACACAGCCCTTGCCCTCAAGGAGCTCATATTCTAATGGGAGACAATGTGCAAACAACTATTTATATAGGATATGTATGCAGTGTAAATGGGAGGTAACATGCAAACAAGATGTATGCAGTGTCAACAGGAGGAAATCTCTGCTATTGTGGTGGTCAGTATTGTTTCATCAGAAAACGCCTTGTGTAGAAGGTAGGATTTGAGCTGATTTTTGAAGAAATTCAGGGAAACTAAGAGCCAGAAGTGAAGGGGTAGAACATTCTAAGCATGGGGGACAGCTGTGCAAAGGTTGATTGGTTGGTTGTTGTCCTCTTTCTCAAAGACAGCAAAATGACATCAATATGTTAGGGTCAAGGTACAGTGTATCTGACTGTGGCCAGTCAGACCAATATGAGCTCAGAAGGCTCTGCCATGAGTCGGGCACAGATAGATCATGTGAACATTTAGAGTGGCAGTGTCTCTAAATTTGGTATGGATTCGAATATGGAGTGTCTTATGGGAGGAACTGGAAGAAGGCCAGTGTCATTGGATTGCAGAGTACATGGAGGGGAGCAAAGTATAAGAAGATGGAAAGGTAGGATGAAGCCAGGTTATAAAGGACTTTAAAAGCCAAACAGGATTTGTATTTGATCCTGGAGGTGATATGGAATCACTTTATTTGCATGGGGAGGGACAACAAAGTATGACATGGTCAGACTTGTGCTTTAGGAAAATCCCTTTGGCAGTTGAATGGAGGATGGATAGAGACTTGAGGCAGGAGGGTCAATTAGTTTGAGTGATGGGCAGTGAGGGCTTCTCCAGGTTGGCATAGCTCTCTAAGTGGAGAGAATATGTATATGAAAGTTGTTGTGAATTTAGAAATTACAAGACTTGGCAGTAATTGGATATATGGAGTAATTGAGAGGGGCAGAGGATGACACCTGGATTGTAAGCCTGGGTGACTGAGAGGATGGTGGTACTTTCAACAGTAATCAGGAAGTTTGGAAGGGGAGAAGATTTTGGAGTAAAGATAATGAGTTCTGTTTAGGACATGTTTGAATTTGAGATACTTGTGGGATGTACAGTTTGGTATGTCCAAGGGTATTTGGTGATTAGAGTCTGAAGGTCAGGAGATGGGAGGAATGAGAAAAGAAAAGGTTTACAATGAAAACAAATATGTTAATTATGGACCAGACATTATTAAAGAGATCCCAGGACAGGTAGATCTTGAGCAGGACATTTGGGGGTAGGATTGAGGGGAGATAGGAATGAGGGAAGTTACTGGGGAACAGGATTTATACTTACACAGCCAAATGAGTCCACATAGAGTATTGGTGGTTGAAGAGAGGTCCATCAAGGGAGGAGATAGGGATTTCCTGTCCTTCCCCCTGCTCCCTTCTCATGACCGACACCCTAGTCCAGGCTCCCATTGTCAATCTCTTGGACTATCATAGTATCCTCCTAACTAATCTCACTATCCCCTACTTTTCTCTCTCCAATCCATTCTAACCATATTGATGCATACACACAACCCTAACCAGTTATTTCCTCATTCATAAACCTTGGGATCATGGATTTAGTGCCAAGAGAATTCTCAGAGGTCACCCAATGCAACTCCTTTTACAAATCAGGAAATGTAGGCCCAGATAAGTAAAATAATTTGCCCAAGGTTACACAGAGAGTGGGATCACAGGGTCATAGATCATTGATCTGGAACTGGAAGGGCCCTCAGAGGCCAGCTAGCCTGATACCTTTATTTTACAGATGAAGGCACTACTGCCCAGGGGAGAGGGGGAGGTTTGAAGTTGCTTGTTGCAGGTCACTTAGTAAGTGGAAAATCTGGGATGTGAACCCAAGTCCTCTGATTCAAAATCCTGTATTATTTCTAACGTAATAAAATGACAATTGTTAATATTGATTTAGCATTGCTATGTGCCAAGTATTGTGTTAAGAGTCTTACAAATATTACTTCATTTAATCATTTCATCTCATTTAATTTTAATATAATTTAATTACAATCATTTAATTATCTCATTTTAATCACAACAACCCTGGGAGGTAGGTACTATTATTATCCCTATTTTACAGATAAAGAAAGCAAGATTAAGTGACTTGTCCAGGGTCACACAGATAGTAAGCATTTGAGGTCTGATTTGAACTCTAGCCTTCCTGACTTCAGCCCCAGCACTCTAGTCACTGAGGTGGTGGTGGTGGTGGCTGTTGGTGTTGCAGCAAACATTTTTCATAGCCCCTTAAGGTTTGCAAAGTACTTTACAGATGTATTTAATTTGATTTGTAAGGCACTGCCTTCAATGGTTCTCCACTGCCTGTAGCACAAAGTTCATACTCTTTAGTCTGGTGTTCAGGCCTGCCATAGTTTAACTTTAATTTACCTTTTCTCAATCTTATCTCACATAGCTCCTCATCAAGTAATCCATGCTTTAGCCAGGCTAGGGTACTTGCCATGCCCCATTTCATTTTTGTCTTTGAATACCCAGAACATATCATAATGCCTGGCACATAGTAGCTGCTTAAAAATGATCACTGATTGACTGGTTGGTTGACTGGCCATATTTCTGGGCTTTAGGCTCTATGGATCCATCCCTTCCATATTATACCCATCACTTGTCTAGCTCTACTTGTCAATCTCCTGCCAATTTTTCATGATCAGATCATAGGCCACTTCCTCCAGGAAGCCTTCTCTGTGGGAGATGATCTTTCATTATCATATAATGACTAATATGTATATAGCATTTTATAATTTACAAAGTGTTTTACATATATCATCATTTGATCTTCACAATAACCATACAAGGTAGGTGGCTTTATTATCTTTATTTTATAGATGAGGAAACTGAGGCTGAGAAAGGTTAAGTGACTTGTCCAAGGCCACTAAATGTCTGAGGCTGGATTTGAACTGAGGTTTTCCTCAAATCCACTGCACGTACTTCAGTGTCACACAGTACTTTGCCAGCAACTCTTTTTGTTCCTATCATGTTCTCTTGAGTTGTTTATCCATAGATTGTATCCCCAGTTAGACTGTAAGCTCCACGAGGGCAAGGATGATGTCTAACATTCCTTAGTATCAAGCATGGTGTCTTGCAAAGAATGGGCACTTGCTAAGAGTTTATTGAGTTGAACCAAATCATTCTGGTCCAGTCAGGGAGGCAGAGCGTGGGCTTGGCAAGACCAACGGCTAACATGACAATCTTCATTCCAAACCGCCACTTAAAATATCAGGCTGCCTTCATTCTGAAGCACAAATACGCCCATCAGTGGCCTCATGCACGGGTTGCAAGCTGTCTCTTCTATCAGGGGCATTAGAGAGAATTAGACTAATAGAATGTCATCTTTCCTGATGACAATTCTCCCCTCCTCAATCCTCTCCCCAATCCTAGCCTAGCCCAAAAATAGGAAGTAGCAATGGGGGATGGGTGAGGGGGTGTTGCCAAGCAAGGCCAAGTTGAACTCGGCTGGACAGGCTGAGGCTCTGGGATGGGGTTGGCTCTCTGTCTGGTGATTACCCATTATCTCCTGTCAATGGGCTGATAAACCGTTATCATGGAATTATCCTCCACTGGGCGCAGGCTTCAGTATGAAATCCATTACTGTCCGTCAAGCCCCATGGCTAATGGAAAAGAAAAAAATCCAGCTGCTCTATGCATTCGATTTGGGGCTGATCCTTTATCTGTCTATTACTTCTGCAATAAGGCCTTGTCATGGAACTGGGTTCATATGAAATGACAGGGAATCCTCAGTGGCACCATCCCAACAGGGAGCTAAGTAATCCTATCCTCCCCTCGACTAGCTTTTTGATGTGGTCCTGGAAAGAATAGAGAGGAAAAGTGACCCAGAAGAAGGGGATGCCTCTGTGATCTTTGCTTCCTTTGCCAGGGATTGCTTCCAAGGCTTCAAAGGTCCCCTGGGGTAATCCTCCTGAAGGGTGTCAATAGTGCTGGAGAACCATTGGTTCCTCAACGGTGCTGGTATGGGTGGGAGTCAGGAGGGAGGGCCTTCATCCCTATAAAATGAGGGGGTTAGATTGGGAGGGTTCAAATTCCCACTCAAGCCACTTACTACCCAAGTGACCTTGGTTCTAGTCCTGGTTTTGCCGTTCATTGTTCTTTGACCTTGGCAAAGGTTGGTTCCTGACGCTTCTTTAGATTCCTCATCTGCCAAAAGAAGTGATTGGACTGGCAGGATCTCAAATCCATGAATCCCAAGACTGGTTAGGACACTTGCTGCCTGGAGCCCATATGCTGCATCTGTCCTCACAGATGAAAATGGACTAAAGAGTGTGAAGAGAAAAAAAGAGGGAGGCTGTGGGATATAGAGGAAAAGAGAACTGGGATTGATGCCAGAGGACCTGGGTTCAAATTCTAGCACTTATTATCTGGATGACCTTGGAGGTCATTCAGCAATTTATGAGGGGATTGGAGTAGATGAATGCTAAGGCTCCTTCCAACTCTTACAACTATGACCATGTGAGAGATGTAGGTCATTGATATAGCAAAGAGATGAGGATTAGAAAATTCAAACTTACATGCAACTTGAGGGTAAAGCCAGGAGATGAGGGGGATCCTGAAGGTTTCTTCTAGCTCTAGGATTATAGTGGTCTTGGTTGAGGTAACAGGGCATGGTTCCAAAGGTCTGTTCCAGTTCAAGCAACTAGATGGCACAATGAATATAGCCCTTGGTCTGAGGTCAGAATGTTTGCTGTTGTTAAGTCTTGTAGATTGTGCCCACTCTCCCTGACTCCATTTGAGGTTTCCTTGGCAAAGATACTCGAATGGTTTGCCATTTCCTTCTCCAGCTCATTTTACAGATGAGGAAACTGAGGCAAACTGGCTTACATGACTTGCCCAGGGTCACATAGCTAGTTCGTGTCTGAGGCTGGATTTGAATAAGTCATCTCAACTGCAGGACCAGTGCTCTATCCACAGAGCCACCTAACTGCCCCTGAATTCAAGAAGATCTGAGTTCAAATTTAGCTTCGGACACCGACTAGCCCTGTGACCTGGGAAAGTCCCTTAATCTCTATTTTCCCTAGTTTCCTCATATGTAAAATAGAGATTGTAATAGTCCCTACCTCCCGGGGGTGTAGTGAGGATCAAATGGGATAATATCTTGTAAAGCACTTAGCACTGTGCCTGGCACAGAGTAGGAGCAATGTAAATGCTTATTCTCTTCTCTTCCTACTTAGAATTAGGTAGTCGTGCCTTTAAATTTTGCCTCAGGCACTCACTAGCTACGGGACCCTGGGCAAGTCAAATTAACCTCTTTGGGCCTTTGTTTTCTCATCTATAAAATAGGGATAATAATAGCACCTTTCTTACAGTGTAGGATCACATGAGATGACATATGGAGGCACTTTTTGAACCTCCAAGGGCTATATAAAAGAGCTATTATGCCCGTTTGCTTCTCTCTCACTGGTTGGTCAATCCATGAGCAAACAAGGGAAAAATGAAGATCATCGTGTGTCTGCTTCTTCAGTAGTAACAGAGGGGTTTGTTTGTTACGCCTTGAACCATACCAAACAGATGCCAATAACTCTAGGGCCCAACAAGATACCGGCCCCCTCCACCTCTCCTGAAAGTCCAATCAAAGCCAACCCCAGTCTTAGATTTCTTACTGTTATGATTGTGTCTTGTCAACTTCTCGGTCAGTGTCTTCACGACAGCAGGGGAATGTTAGAAATCAGAAGAAGAAAGACTCTAATCACAACGAATCATGGAATTTCCAAGCAGGGAGGAACATAGGACATCCTCTGGTCTAAACCATATGGGAACAAGAATGCCTTTTATAACATCTCCTGACAAGTGGCCATCTAGCCACTGCTTGGAGACTTCCAGTAAGTGGGAACTCACTCTATTGTGAGGCAGCCCATCCCACTTTTGGACAGCTCTAATGATTAGGAAGTTTTTTCTTACACAGAGCTGAAATCTGCCTTTTGGCAACTTCTGCCCATCATTCTAAGTTCTGTCCTCTGGGGTCAGACAGAACTTGATTAATGCTTCTTGCTTATGTCATTCCTTTAGGTATTGGAAGACAGCTATCATGTTCTACTTGCCCCATCTGAGTCTTCTCCAATCTAAATGTAGTGTTCTTATCCCAACTCAGCACTCTCAAGTTTCAGGTTGGGTCCTCAGGGGAGGATGATTCCCACATTCTAGGTACTCTGTGAATCCACACTCCCAAAACTATAATGTGAGCCCTGATCATGCAGTAGACAAAATTAGTTCAAAGACATTTACTGAGCACGTAACATTAGCTACAAAACATCCTCATCCCCCCCATTAACTTGGACTGTACTCTTTCTCACACACACACTAAAATAGCATCAGTAAGAAGAATGGGTACATAATGAGTATAATGATAGTGAAACACACCTGTGGGAAACACACATGGCCAAGAAAACTCACACCTTTGACTCTGTGAAGGTCTCTTTTCATGTTGTCCTCCTGAGGGCATAGCATCTGTACTGGGCTGGTCTACTCAGCTGAGTTCCTTGAGCTCATTCCTCTTTATAGCTCTACTCCCTACTGCCAGGGTAAATTCTTTCTCGAATCTAGAGCTGGCTCTTTCCCTACTGCAAGATATTAACCAAAATTGTTTCCTACCTCGTATCCTTTATTTTCTGCTCCCTGCTGGATATGGTGTATCCTATGTGCAGGGTTCTAAAGTGCCAAGGTTGATGGGCGAGCAGATAGACAAATCTGTCCTCTAACACACTTATTACCTCTAAATAGTACTACGGAAAAGACAAAGAGCAGCCCTCTATCGATGGGCATTCTTCAAGTGGTTCTCTTTTCTGAGGACAGGGCTCATACTCTTGAGAACTCTCCTAGTTGACAGGCTAGATTTTTTTTTTAAAGGGCATCAAGGTTGCTGCTGCTTCTTTGGAGCCAATTCCATCAAATTTTACTCATGAACTTCTTTTAAATCTCCTTGTCTTTTTTTCTCTGCTACATGCTTCTTTGCTATAATTATTTCAACTGATTTGAGGAGGGGAAGTCAATTGATTAGGCATGACTTGATTAACTCTCTTCTCCTTCCTCTCCCTCCCCATCCCCAATACAAACATTTCCAATTTCATCAATCAATCTTTATTTGGCATGGTCTCTTGTCCTTTCCTCCACCTAGTAACCCTACTTTGGACATGCCTCTGTTTGTTGATGTCATTTCTAAAATGCTGACTCCTTTTGTATTCTCCTTATCACCAGGAAAGGGAGTTTAGAATTCATTCCCCCAAGGCTGGTACTGAAGTGCCCAGCTTGTCAGATGCTGAGGCCATCATTGTGGAGCTAAATAGCAAAGGAAAAGCAGCTGTATGCCGAAGGCTACAGGGCAGGATGTCTGCCAGCTATTCTACAGGCCCCTCTAAAGGTGACAGGAAATCATCTCAGGGCTGCCATTGGTTTTCTTGGAGGTTGGAAATTGACCTGTTTAGTGGCCCATTTAACAGGAAGGAGCCAGTGTGAATACCAGTAGATAGGTCATCAATCAGATTCGGTCTCTTACTACTCGTGAGTTCCCTCCAGTCTATTTTGGAAAGAGTTTCATCAGGTCAAGAAGTGGGAAACAAGTATACCTATTCAGTTTGTGGGACACAGGTAGGTTGAGTCTGGGAAGATTTTAAGAATTCTCAGGTCAGAGATGGACAAGCCATGTTTGCCTTCTAGATGGGGCTAGCTACATAGGAGAATGCAGGCAGATAATGGTAGCTCCTTCCCCAACCTTTCTGGGTCAAGTGCCTTCCTATCTCCCAAAGCTCTGTTTTTTCTGTCTGGGGCTAGGCTGGCTGGAGGTCTACCCCACAGACAGTGAAGAGCACCCAGGGCATACAGCACTCTGGGAGCACCCTCAGACTCACAGAATCCTAGAATGGGGTGGGAGGGGAAAGACTTTCAAGAGCACCTAGGACATTCTCCTCGCTTCATGTAGAAAAATAGAGACCCAGAGAAGGTAAAAAGACTATTTCACAGTCACCATCTTCTTTGAGAGACTTGGGACAACCAGGACAGGAACCTAGGTCTCTTGACCTACATTTTTTTGTGAGCACTCTACTACCCTAAACTAGAAACTTGCTGAATGAACAAGGTCTGAGGAAAGGAGTAATAATATTAGTTTCCTGCTTCTCTTTACAGTTTCCTTTTCATATATCTCAGCACCCTGGATAGTGCTCACCCACATACCCACACCCATACATACATACACACACACATACACACACTACTCTTTAAACACACATGCATGTGCACATGGAAATTCACACACATGCACACTTATACATATACGTACCCACATACATTCAAACATATATTGGTGCACTTTTCTCTTTGTCACTGGAATAGCTTCTGTTGGATGGAGTCTCACCCTCCCTATATCTCCCACTGCACCTTGTTGAACTAATAGATTAATGAAGAGAGACCTGACAGTGGGGGAGGCGAGGCTGGGAGCCTTCCGGCTCAGGTGGTCCTCAAAGAGAACTTCCCAAACCCAATTAGTTGTTTTATTAAAGACAATTGGATTAGACATCTCCGCCTGCAGTAAACACCCACTTGGCTTGTGCTGGGGGAGTTTATTCATTTTTCATTAATGTGACCATTCAATTCTCAGTTGGCAGCCCTCAAAATGGTTTTTTTCTCCCAACTCAGACTGCCGTCCCTTCTCAACTGCCCACATCCCTTATCATTCAATTCATTCATGCATTCATTTACTCATTCATTCATTCATCAAAGCAAGTATTTAAATACCATCTATGTGCCCAGAACTGTGCTAGATGATACAAAGACCAAAATATGAAACAGCCCTGCCCTCAAAGAGCTTACATTCTTCTGGAGGTAAACAGTCTAAACAGGAAAATATATTTAGAATATATACAAAGGAATTTCCAGAGGCAGGGCATTAGCAAACGAGGGAGATAGCTTGGGATAGGTTATCTGTAAAAAAATTATAATTAATAATAAAAAGCCCAACATTTATATAGCACTTTCTATGTGCCAGGCACAGTGCTAAATGCTTTACAATTATTATCTCATTTGATCTTCACAACAACCCTGGGAGTTAAGTGCAATTATGATCCCCATTTTATAGTTGGGGAAACTGAGGCAAAGACTAAGGGACTTGCCCAAGGTCACACTGTTAGTAAGTATGGGGGGCTGGATTTGAACTCAGGTCTTCTTGACTTTAGGTCTGATGTTCTGTCCACTGCACCACCTAGTTATCCCTAAATGACCCTTAAGCGGAGATTTGAAGGAAGCCATGAGTTCTCTGTGGTGGAAGTGAGGACGGAGAGCATTCCAGACCTGGGGGACAGTCTGCATACACAAAGGCAGAGGTGGAGGTTAGAATGTTGCATTTAGTTAGGAGCATGGCATGCATGAAGGAGAGTTTTATGTGATAAACGTGGAAAGGTTAGTGGCTGCCGGATTTTGAACAACTCTGAGTCAAACTGAGATGTTTGCATTGTATCCTGGAGGCACAAGGGGGCCACTGGAACTTCTCAAGCAGGGCAGTGATATGATCAGCTGGTGTTTGAGGAATGTCAATTTGGCGGCTGATTGTAGGGTGGACTGGGGAGAGAAGGGATTGGAGGGAGGGAGAATAGATAAAAGGTTTCTTGCTATCCTGATTTTCCCCAGTCCTGTGACCTCAGGCAAGTTATTTCCCCCTTCTGGGTCTCAGTTTGCTACTGTACCAATGTGTGTGTGGGGGAAGCATGATTAATTTCTTCTTTCAATTTCCTAAAGTTCCCTTGATGTTACATCCAAGTGGCACTAAAGAGATTTTCTTCTGCTCAAGTTTGAACTTGGACCCCTTCCCAAGAAGCTGAAGAGCGAGGTTCTGGGGATGGATATATACCTGTTTGACCCATAACATCACAGAGCCAATATAGCCCCCTGGAAAGAGGTTAACTTTCAGTTTAGAGGACTTCTGCTCCTCATGGCCTGTTTGAATTTTGCCTGCCAGAGCCTCAGTTTCCCCTATCTGTACAATGAGAGGATTGAACTAGACAACTTCTAAGATCCCTTCTGGACTTAAATCTAAGAGCCTTTGACTTCTATGGAGGCAAGAGCCCCAGATGAGGTCAGACCTCAAGCACACCTGCCCCTGCCACAAAGCCTGATGCAATTCCCTACCAAAGATGCCAAAGAACTGTCACTCCAATCTGTTTTTTCAAATCCCCATTCCCCAGAGGCTCACAAGTTGCTGCCATTGTAACCAGCTGTATATTCCCTCCCGCAGCAGATATTAATTTGGGCAGTTATGGGAAAATCCATACCATGTGAGTTATCCTGGGTAGTGTGCCCTGGGGGGAGAGGCACAAAATCAATAGTGAGATATTGTCTTATTTAATGACTTCTGTAAATAGTGGCTGGGCCAGGCCCCAGGTGCAGGGATGGAGTGCGGGTCAACAATGACAGGAGGGGAGGTCAGCGGACTGCCGAGGCTGCTGCCGCCTGGGCTCCCTGTCCTACCAGGGCTCTGGCTGCTACTGCATGGGAATGCTGTGGGGGAGGGAGTGGAGCTCAAAGACCCTTGGGGGGATCTATTTTTAGCCTCCAAAAGCTGAGACTAATTGGCATTCACCACGTGTGCTATCAAAGTGTTTGGTAAATATTTATTAACACTCTTTTGCACAGCATTGCCTTCTCAGACACAGCTCCATATTCATGGGTACTTTCCATAGATTATACCTGCCAGGGGGACCTTTTCACCCACGTTTATGAATGTCAAGAAAGGCCCAGCAATCTCCTGGAAAATGAGTTTCCAGCATTGCCAAGCATGAGAGAACTGCAGCTACTCTCTACTCCAAATGGGTTGTATGGTGGTGCTCCCATCCCCCAGGATCTGAGGGGCAGCCCCTTCAATCTCTCCACTCCTGCCAAGAATCTGTCTGTTCCTGGCCCCTTAGTGAATGAAGATTCACAGACTTTTAAAGGGCTAGGAGGCATCTTAGAGCTTAGCTGTCCATCTCACTCATTTTATAGAGGTAAAGACTGAGGCCCAGAAAGGGACAGTCCATACAGCAAACCTCCTCTCTCTCCTCACATGGCCACCACCCTAAGTTCAGACCACATCATCTTTTACTGGACTATTGCAATGGCCTCCAGATTCTGCGCCATGCCTCAAGGCTCTCCCTTCTTTAATGTACTTTCCACACAGCAGTCAAAGAGCAGATCTAAGCAGTCACACTCCCCCCCCCCCAAGAAAATTCAGTGGCTCCCTATTACCCCAGGACCAAATACAAACTCTGCCATTTGGCACTTAAAGTCTCTTCCAAGCTGCTCCCCATTTATCTGTCCAGCATTCCTGTGCATTTACTTCACCTCACACAATCTGTGTTCTGGTCAGACCAGTCTATTTGCTGATTCTTGTACATCATATTCTGCATCTCTCACTTCTTTACCATCACAAAGGCATCTTTCCTGCCTCGTGCACAGATTCTACTTGCTCCTGCACTTTACAATCCCTTGCTTCTTTCATTGTTCAGCTCAAGTGCCAACTGTTCTTTTGAGTCCTATCCTTATTCCCTTCCCCTTTCCTGCCCCCACCCACTTGTTAGCTTCATTTCCTCTCCCTGAAATTACTACAAAGCCGTTTCTCTCAAGAAGATGCAACATTCTTGAGGGTAGGTAACTTGTTTCATTTTTTGTCTTTATACTTCATATCATCTACCACAGTGCTTGGCGCATAGTAGCAGGTGCTTGCTAAATGTGTGTTGATTGAATGAATGTGGGAGCAAAGTGAGGATCCAAACCTTGGTCTCTCTTATAAACATTCCTTAGATAATGAGATCAAATACCCAGAGCCCACAATTGTCAGGTCAAAGAATACTTTAGGTTACCCTTAGGTGTCTTGAACCTGTCTGTCAAGGCTGGCGCAAATTATTGACTTGATCAGTTTTGCTTCTGTCCACTAATGCCAGTGTCTTTCATTGCCATTTGGCAGCCCATGCTGACTCTAAAGGAAGGAAAGGAATTTCACAGGCAGACTTGGTGAGTGGTGGTATTCTGGACATTGAGAATGGCATGGGCAAAGGTAAAGATTGGGCATAGTTAGGTGGTGCAGTGGATAGAGTGCCTGGCCTGGAGTCAGGAAGACATCTTCATGAGTTCAAATCTGGCCTGAGATATTTATTAGCTGTGTGATCCTGGGAAAGTCACTTCACCCTGTTTGCCTCAATTTCCTCATCTGTAAAATGAGCTGGTGAAGGAAATGGCAAACCACTCCAGTATCTTTGCCAAGAAAACCCCAAATGGGCTCACAAAGAGTTGGACATGACTTAAAAATGACTGAACAACAACAAGGCATTGAAGGTTGGTTTTAGAAAGCACAGAGTTGAATGGTTTGATGAGTTTGTAGAGTACTTGTAGGAAAGGAATACAAGATAAGGTGGGAAAGGTGGCTAGGTTTTTGAGGACCTCAAAGGCCAGGGTGGATGCTCTAATACTCTGGTATAAATGAATGACTGAAAAAAGAACTTATTAAGTTCTTATATGGTTTGTCCTTCATTCTCAAAGAGGACCATGACATCAGAAAGATGATGACATGATTTGCAAATGAATTGGATGTGTGGAAGATTCAAGTAGAAGCAAGCAAAATGGTGCCTACCCTCAAAGAGTTTATATTCTAATGGATTTATATTCTAATACATTTGGGTTGTATGGGTGTTCAGAGAAGACTTCTGGTGTGAGGGCTTGCTGAGCCCTTTTCAGGGCTGCTCATCCACCTTTGGTGTCTACTTAGCACTCAACTCTCACTGTGGCTTTAAGAAACTGTAGCATGCTCAGTGGCCACACCCTGGTAAACCATCTCCGCAGATGGGCTAAATCAGGTTGAGGGTAACCAATGGGCCTTAAACCTGTCCATGATTTAGGGGATATCTGTCAAGTAGATGAAGACTTTTTGCAGCATAATGGATGGAGAACAATTTGTTCCAACCACCAGGAAGATGCTTAGAGCTTGCTCAGACATTGAAGATGCCAAGGTCATCCACTGCATCCTGGGTCATTGCCAGTGGTCTTTGTCTTGCCATTGGACTTCTGTTTCTCTGGAAGAGAGAGTGAGACAGAAAACTTCGTACAACTCTGTCTCACTTCAATCCAATTAACAAATGAGTCAAGATATCACTCCAGCGTGTCACTGACAAAGGACAAACAATAACAACAACAACATTCTAATAGATAAAGATTACCTTTATAAGGTAATGGTAGTCAGGGAAGAGTGTTTTGGTGAGCGAAGCCATAATGGAGTAGCAGGTCAGTTGGTAGAGCTGAAGCCTTATAAGAGGGGGGTGTCTCTTCATCTGCTGAGACAGCCTGCCCCTTTCTCATCTTCTCATTCTGTGGTGGGATTTCTGTCCTGTGTTAACATAAATCTGCTATGGAGGCTCCATAGAATGGATGGATGCCAGGATGTCAGAGGTCTTCTTTTATTGTTTGGAGTGACATGGCAGGTGACATGGCAGCCCTTCCAATCCCAACCTGGTCAACACAATCATGGTCTGCATCAAAAAAAGGCATAGATCCCAGAGAATAATGGAAATGAGAGTCTATGCCCTGGTCAGACCTCATCTAAAGCATAGAGTTGGGTTCTGGGTGCCATATTTTGGGAAGGGCATTGACAAAATGGAGAATATAACTGGAAGGAACTGGGGGATGTTTGGCCTGGAGAAAAAAAGACTTAAAGGGGATATGGTTTTCCTCAAATATTTAAAGGACTATCACAGGGAAGAAGGAGTAGACTTTTTTGGGTTGGTTCTTGAAGGGGAAAACTAGGAGCAATAGGTAGAAGCTATAGGGGGAAAGATTTTGGTTTGATATCAAGAAAAGCTTCCCATTGAGTTATTAATCAACCAATCAACCAACAAGCATTTGAGCACTTACTATATGCCAAGCATTGTACTAGGTGACAGGGATGCAAATAAACAAGCAAGGCCATCTTTACCCTCAAGGAGATTACATTCTACTTGGATCCATCACATATACAAAATAGAAGTATGCGTGTGTGTGTGTGTGTGTGTGTGTGTGTGTGTGTGTGTGTGTGTGTGTGTGTGCAATAACTTGGTAAATCAGGAAAGGCCTAGTGAAGGGATGGTTCTTGTAGGGAGGTAAGGGCTCTAAGGAGAGTAAGATAAGGAGGGAACAGTGGAGAACATCGTGTATGGTGAACAGCAAATAGACAAGTTTAGCTGGTGGATAGAATGTATGAGGAGGAGTGATGTATGATCAGCCTGCAAGGGTAGTTTGGAATCAGAATATGAAGGGATTTTAATGTCAAACAGAGGAGTCAGTAGGAGGCCCTGTATCTTCTTGAGGAAGGGAGTGACATGATCAGATCTGTGCTTTAAGAAAGCAACTTTGGCAACTATGTGCCAGATGACTAGAGGAGAACACAGAGGGACACCATTTATAAGTCGATTGCAGTGGTACAGGCAAAAGGGTGATAACGGTTTGAACTAGGGTAGATGTCATATGAATGCAGAAAGGGATGGATGCAAGAGACATTGAAGAAGTGCAATTGACAAGACTTGACAACTGATTAGATACTGGGAATGTGGTTGAGTGAGGAGTTAAGGATGATTCCTAGCTTATGAATCTGGGTGCCTGGAAAAAATGGTGCTACTTTTGACAGAAGTATGGAAATTAGGAGAAGGATGGATTTAAGGAGGACAGATTAGTGCTCTTTGGGATATACTGAATTTGAGAAGCTATGGGACATCTAAGTGGAAACATTAAGCAGACTGTTGGAGATTCAGGACTGGAGCTCAGGTGAAAGATGAAGGTTAAATAGGTGGGTTTAGGGATCATCTCTGTAGATATGATAGTTGAATCCATAGAAGCTGATTGCCAAGATGCCTGGGAGAGATTGTAGAGAAAGGAGACAGACCAAGAGAGAGCCCTGGAATACAACCATTAATAGAGTGTGGGAGGTGGATGATGAACCTACAAAGAACAATAAAGATTGGTCTGACAGCTTGAAGTACAGCAGAGCAGTGTCATGGAAACCCAGGGAGGAGAGAACCATCCAGAGGTGGTTCCTATTGTCAAACACTACAGAGAGGTCAACAAGGAAGAGAACTGAGAAAAGGCCAGTGAATTCAGCAATAAAGAGATCACTGGCTACCTTGGAGAAAGGAGTTTCCAAGAAGTAGTAAGGTTAGAAGCCAGCTTTCAAGAGCTTGAGAAGTGAGTGGGAAGTGAAGGGGAGGCAGGGAGTAGGGATTCTTGTGGGATTATGTTTGTTTTGTTTCAGAATTTGATTGTGAAAAGGAAGAGAGAAATAGAATAATAGCTTGAGGGGAAGGAAGGTTCCATTGCAAGTTTGTTAAAGGTGAGGGAGATCTGGATGTGTTTGTAGGTGGTAGGAAAGGAGCCAGTCAATAAGGAGAGACAAGATGAAAGAGAAAGACAGATACAGAGACAGAGAAAAAGACAAAGACATACAGAGACAGAAGCAAAAAGGCAGAAAGAAGCAGAAACAGTCAGACAGAAACAGAGACTAAGAGAGAGACAGAAAGAGGGGAAGACAGGAAGAGGGAAGAGGAGGGAGAGAGAATGATGGAAAGAGACAGGTTTCTCAAGAGATGAGAGGAAATTTGACCAAAGACCCAAGTAGAG
The DNA here is from genome assembly GCA_028646515.1 of Pseudochirops corinnae. Classification (NCBI taxonomy): domain Eukaryota; kingdom Metazoa; phylum Chordata; class Mammalia; order Diprotodontia; family Pseudocheiridae; genus Pseudochirops; species Pseudochirops corinnae. The sequence goes on along the minus strand of CM053588.1, from coordinate 73,154,177 downwards.
TCATCTAAATGCAGAATGGACTGCTTTGAGGGATAGTGGCTCACTCCTCACTGTTGACCTTCCAGTTGGGGTTGGACGATCAGAGATCTTGTAGAGAAGATTTCTGCTCACATAATCTTCTATAGGAGAGGCTGCTTGGTCTAGAACAGTGGTTCTCAACCTTCCTAATACAGAGACCCTTTAATACTTGTATGTAGGCATATCTGCATGTGGGCGGACTTGCCTGGAGATGGATAGAGGAGCGATGTCTCTGTTCCTAAGACCATCGGAAATATGTGTTTTCCAATGGCCTTAGGAGACCCCTGTGAAAGGGTCGTTCAACCCCCAAAGGGGTCACGACTCACAAGTTGAGAACCACTGGTCTAGAATAAGAGCTATATATCTAGAGTCATGAGAAGTGAGCTTAATGCTAGCTCTGCCATGTCTTAGATGTGTGACTATGGTTGTGCAGTTGGCCCTTCATTCTCAAAGAGGACCATGATGTGAGGAAGATGATTCCATGACTTGCAAGTGAATTGGATTTCAGTGAGGGAGGGCTGTGCAAAGTCACCATGGGCCAGTCACTAAATCTCTATGAGTCTCAGTGTCCTCATCTGTAAAATGGGAACTATTAATACTTGTGCTTCCTACCTCAGAGGGCATTTTTAAAAAAATGGAAACACCACACAAACATTAAAGGGTACTAAAATGTATTCCGCACATTCTTTTTCTGGACCAGATCTGTGATTTAATTGATATAATAGGGAACTCCGGGTGTGGAAATTCTTCATGTCAAGTCAACAAGCATTTATTATCTACATATGTCAGATGGATGTCATTGCAGATCATTACCTAATCTGAAACTTATAGCCTAACTGTTACCAGGGGCAAGGAGAGTAACTTGTCCAGAGCCAGACAGCTAGTCTGTGTCAGAGCAGAGACTTGACCAAGTCTTCTTAATTCCAAAACTGTCACTCTCTCTCCTTTCTGTACTTGTTAGGTATTTTGTAAATGTTTTTAGAGTTGAATGTGAGTTGCTACTACCAGGTATGCGCTGGATTTGATTAACTTTAGGATTCCTTTTACCCCTGAGATACTGTGATTTTGGAGGGTCAGAAGACCAGAGTTGGAATGCAGTAGGTGCTCAGGAATGATTTGCCAAATTATTGTTTGAAGCTCTATGTGTGGTGTTCATTGAGAAGTAATTCCCTGCCTGGCAGCCCCCCACCCTATGGCCCTTTTCAAAGGGCCTATGGCCCTTTTCTTCTCAGTTAGAGGGAAAGGGGCTCATCCTTCCAGCTGCTCTCTCTGAGGCAGCCCTTGCCATGTGGCTCAGCCAGCTACTCTACAGCAGGCCCTACTCACTATTCATGAACCAGGAGCCTTTGTGACTCTCATCACAAGACTACAATACCCTCCTGTCAGGAGCCTGGGGCTCTGTCTAGCTGAGAGAGGAAAAGAGGCACAGCTAAGGCCCCTTCTTGAGAAGCTCCCTTCCTGGCAGCAGGGGCAGCTGGGAGAGGAAGCAAGTAATTCCAATCCCAAGGTGGATACATAGGAGCCTCAGGGAACTAGCTTTGAGGTTGAAGTGTATCCTAGTGGTATAAGGGCTATCCTGGGTGCTGCAAGCACAGGAGAGAGGCAAGGAGAGGCTGAAGTAGGGGACAAGAAACTGTCCCTTCAGCTGTATTCCCATGAGATCAGGGAGTGACTAGCAGAAGGGTTTGCAGTGAGAGTGGCTGCAATGAGTGATGGATTTGGAGAGGCCTGAGAGGGAGAGGGAAGGAAGACTAGAAACTGTGCCTTATCATCCTCCAGACTGCACCCCGCCCACTCCCAACACAGTCATACTATATATCATTCTAGAGGGAAAGATGAATCACATTCTACCTGGTAGAGCATCTTTGAATTGTGGGCATCTGAGATCTTTCCTGACTTGTGTTTTAGGAGGAGATTACCCTAGAAGGCGCGGTGGTGGGAGGCACAGTATGTACACCCACATATATCATTTATGCACACATAACCCATTGCAGTCACAGAAACAGGAGAAGTCACATCTGGCATCTTCACAGTTAAGTGTGGCTCCGGAATAGAAGGCCCTGAGTTCAAATTTTGCCTCTGAAGCTTATTACCTATGTGACCCTGGGCAAGTCACTTAACCATAGATATTAATTATCTGTGTGACTCTGGGCAAGTCACCTAACCTTTGTCTGCCTCAGTTTCCTCAACTGTAAAATGGGGATCCTCATAGCACCAACCTCCCAGGTGTGTTGTGGAGGATAAAATGAGATAATATTTGTAAAGCACTTAGCACAATGCCTGGCATACAGTAGGAGCCTAATAAATGTTTGTTTCCTTCCTTTTCCATATCTGTTAGATGATGGGGTTGGACTGGGTGGCCTCTGAGGTATCTTTTAGCTCTAGGTCTAGGAAGGAGCCTGGTGCCTGAAACCTGGGCTGCAGTTCTGACACTGCTTCTAGTTAGTTCCCTGGGTGGCTTTCCTGCCACCATTTCAATATCCTCATCTATAAAACAAAGACAGTGGAGCAGTTGTTCTCAGAGGCCCGTCTGACTCTGGAGATCTGGGAGGGGTCCTGGATAGGCCCTTTGCTGGAGTGGTGGGTAGGGGTTTAGATTCAGGGAAGGTGGTCTTTGCCCTCCCTGGGCACAAAGCTTCTGTCTGGGAAGAGCTTTGCCCTCGTGACCGGTCCCTTTGAGTACTATTCCCATTCACTAACACCTAAGCCCTAGTCTTGGCTCCTTTCCTAATGAGTTATTTGGTGTTAGACCAGGAAGGCAGTGTGGTGCAATGGGAAGAGGCTTGACCTCTGCAATCCTTCCTTTCTCTAAATTTATGAACCTGTGTCATTGCTTCAAGTTTCTGGGCCTCGGTTCCCTTATCCCTAAAATGAGAGGCTTGGCCTAAATGGCCTGTGAAGTCTCTTTATCTTTTCTTTTAGGCTCCTTTCCCTTTCTTCTCCCACTGGGGAAAGGGCAAGGCAGGGCAGGTTTCCTCCAGGACACTGACACAGTAGCCTTTACTTTCAGGGCACTGATTGCCTTTCAAGCAATGGCTTACCATGCCTGTGAAGGGAAAGAGAGTTAGGAGGGGGGCATTTTTTCTGGGCTTAGCTCCCAGCTAGGAAGAGTGATAGTTTGTAGTTTTAATATGCACAGTCCCTAGCTCCAAGACAATTGTCCCAGTTAACAGAGAGATGATATTTCCCCTCTCATCTCTGTTAATTCGATGCTTCTGCTTAAGCTCGTAAAAAGTTTCCTAGAGAAGCAGTTGTGGGCCCTGGGTTCCTGATGGAGCCTGCTGAGGTGCTGTAATTAAGCTTTGATTAGCCAACTATAAATTCCCTTTTTGAAGCTGGCACAGGGCTCTGAGGGCAGCTGCAGGAAATCAGGGGCAGCCTCGGATAAGTATTGTGCCAGGCCGGCTGTGGCGTGTGTGTGTGTGTGTGTGTGTGTGTGTGTGTGTGTGTGTGTGTGTGTGTGTGTGTGTGTGTAGGGGGATGAGGAGGGGAGGCTACCTCCTGGACACCAATGGCCCAGATGTACTTCTGAACAGTTCAAGAAACAAAGTCTGATCCCTGAGCTTCAGATGCAGGCTGCTAGGAAGACACTTGTTTCTTTCCCCTTAGATAAGCAGAGGTGAAGAAAGGCTGAAACCAGTGGCTGTGAGCTGCATCAGCCAAGCCCATCAGCAGTTAGACCGGAGTTATGTACTAATGGACCTATAGAGACTGAAGATCAAATCCAGCCTATATTTCCCAAAAGCCTACTGTGTGCTGGTCTCAGCCTGCCAGCTACAAGGCTTCCCCCAGATACTAAAAGAGACAGAAGGAGCCCCCAGTATTTTTTTTTGGTTGGGAAGGTGGATGGACTAGGAATTACACAAGAAAAGAAAATGAGGAGGGGTTGCTATCTGCACCAATGGAAGGAAAGTCTCTTTACTGATGATACCAGAGATTCTTTCAACATTCAAGATACCTATCCTGGCATTCAAGGCCTTCTGCCCTCTAGCACCACTCTACCTCTCCAGTCAAATCTCACATTCATCTCCTCCAGACATTCTACAAATAAGCCAAACTGGGCAAATCTTTGCCTTCCAAACAAAGCTGTCCATCTTTGTGTCTTTGCCCATGACATTCCTGGTGCTCAGAACACCTCGTTCCTCTCCCACCAGGCCTCTCTTTTATTTATTCTATATTCCAGCCTGCTTGACAAGACTCTACTCCTTCCCCTCCAATAGGTCTTCAACATCTCTGCCTGTCTCTTTAAAAAGTTCCCTCTGCCTGGAATGCCCTCTCTCCCTTGTGTTACCTCTTATATACGGATTAAGTCTTTCAAATATCCACCCGGGTGCCCCCTTCTTTAGCAAACCTTTCATGATCCTGTTGGTAATAACTAATGTTCCTAGCTCTACTCTAGACAGAAAAAAGGTACCTTCCCCTTAAGCCTCTCTAAGTCTGGCCTAGGGGCATTTCTTTAAGACTTTGTTGAAGGCATTTGGCAGCTGTTGAGGACCATTGGTTCAGGAGCAGAACTCAGAGCTGTATTCAGATCCTTCCTGCCACCTCCCTCCAATTCAACTCCTGAACAACTGTGTATGTACATGTGGGTCAATTGCTCTAATTCTTTTACTTCCCCTTTCACTAAACCTAAAAAAAACTTCTGACTTCCTTCAGATGAACAGGTCCCAGTGTGGAAACTCCTTCCATATCTGAACAAAACTCTGTGACTCAGATGATGTAGTCTTAGACTGAGAGTTGTCTGAGACATAGAAGTTAAGTGACTTGTGTCATGTAATTCATAAAATGTCAGTGGTACGATCCAAATGCAGGTCTTTCTGATTCTAGGCAATTGGAATGGAATGTCAGATCCACAAGGACAGGGTTTCTCTCTCTCTCTCTCTCTCTCTCTCTCTCTGTCTCCCTCTCTGTCTGTCTGTATCTCTCCTTCTCCCTCTCTGTCTCTCTCCCTCTCTGTGTCTGTCTGTCTGTCTCTCTCTTTCCCCAGTGCCTAGCACAATCCCTGGGACATAGTAAGTGTTTTTTAAACCTTTGTGGAATGAAGCCTAGCAGTGTACCCATGGGACCATAGCCAATTGAAAACTTCCAGTGCCAAAGAGTCATCCCTGACTAGCTCCTTCTAGGCAGCTTGTCCTTCCTTCCCAGTTGGACTTGCTATTCCTTGCATTTTATGTGTCTTCCACCTCCTCAGCAGTCCTTACGGAATGGAAATGATCTTGGGTTCTTGAGGACTGAGCTTATGCCTGTCAAGCTTTGGAATGTCCTACAAAGCTGTAAAGACTTGGTAAGGAAAGTGCAGCCACCCCTAAGTTCAATGAGGCTCATCACTGAGTTGGAAGCAAGAGCATGAATTTTTCCAGCTCTGTAAGTAAGCTCTTAAAGACCATCTTCTAGGCCACATAGAGGTGATGAAGGGACACTATAGATGGATGAAGTCACAGGCTCTCAAAGGAAGCCTTATGTATCTTATCATAGCAATATTCAATCCACCAATCCATCAGCCAATCAACCAATAAACATTTATTAAACACCTACTATGTGCCAGGTATACAAAGACAAGATGGGGATTCAAAGACAAAATGAAGCAGTCCTTGTCCTCAAGGAGCTTACATTCTATCTAGGGAGGGAACAGACATATCTTTAAGTATATGCAGAATAAACAGAAGATGATATGGAGGGGAGGGAAGTCATTAATAGCTTTTGGGACCAGGAAAGGTTTTACAAAAGTTTTTCATTATGTTATTACCCTGGGACCAGAGTCTGACCCAGTGGAGGGCAAGTTCTAAAAGGTTCTACCAAGTTGGAGGGATTTTGAAAGTGCCCATCACTGGAGAAACAAATGCAGAAATCCTTATCTCTAGAACATTGGTGATTCCCCCCAAGTGGGGGGGGGACAACAATTCTCCCCAAGGACAACTCATGGATGAATGTTTACTAAAGTGTGGAGGGGCTGAGACCTGCAGCAGTAGCATCTAAACCAGTGATCCTCAGAAGTTTTTCTAAGCTTGAGACCTCTTTTGTGTGGACATGTGTCTCCTGAGGACAGGGATGATGATTCTCCCATCAGACCAAGGGTTACCTGAGAGCAGAGCTATGTCTCGCCTTCAAATTGACAGTATCCTGAGGGCACAATCTTGTTTCCTTCCTGAGAACTGGGGCTCACTGAGACCAGTGACTGTGAGGGCAGGGGCAGGGGATGTTTGTTCTTCCTCCCCTTTTCCCTCTGTACCTAGTACTGAATATGAATTTTGGACACATAATTCATCAGTTGCTAGGCAGTGGGGATTGGGTGGTGATCTTGAGAAGTGGAGGCTTCTCCTGGCTCTCTTCTTTGAAGTATGAGATTGGAGACTTACAGGGGAGGATTGGGCAGATTTGGGGCATGGGAGACATCTGTGTGTATCTTGGAGCATATAGTCACAATTTCATTAAAGCGTATCACCAGAGATGTCTCTGTGAGCAAGAGCACTAAGCCCCCAGGGACATCTTTCTGCTCAGAATAGTACCTGCCTTATTCCAACCTAACTTGCTCCAAATGGGGTCAGCTCTTAGAACTTTCTCCTGGCTGCAGGATAGGGAGCTTCCCACCATCTGGGGGGGATATTCCTGAACCCTAGGGGATTATTTTCTGTAAATAGAGAAGTTGGGGACTTCTGGGTCCAAAAGAAGGACTGAGGGAGCTGGTTTGGTGGTGTCTCTATTCCGTGTTAGGATCATTAATCCAGATGTGTTTCATTCCTGGGAGGGGGGGTCATTAACATCATGAAGTGGAAAGAGCCTTGAATAGAGAGTTGGGACACTTGGATTCTAGGCTTGTCTCTGCCAGTCACAGAGGACACAGCTTTGAGCATGCCCCTTCCCTTCTCTGGGTCTCAGTTTCCTCCTCTATAGAATGAGAACTTTGGACTAGACAATCTTTAAGGTCCCTTCTGGCTCTGACGTTTTGTGATCCCAAATGACTCACCCAAAGTCACAGAAAGGAGTATGCTTGTCAGAGCCAAATCATGCATACATAGCTCATGCTCTCTCTCTCTCTCTCTCTCTCTCTCTCTCTCTCTCTCTCTCTCTCTCCGTCTCTCTCTCTCTGTCTCTCTGTCTCTGTCTGTCTCTGTCTCTGTCTCTGTCTCTCCCTGTCTCTCTCTCTGTCTCTCTGTCTCTGTCTCTGTCTCTCTCTCTCTCTGTCTCTCTCTGTTTCTATCTGTCTGTCTGTCTCTGTCTCTGTCTCTCTCTCACACACACACTCACTCTCACACTTGTATTATGACATAAAACCAGGCATTGAGCTTTGAATACAATCTCTTCCACACTCACACTTTTCTATCCACACTCACAAAATACCTGCACCTTAACCTTCCTCCACACACCGGTACACACTCAAGCGCCCTTCCTCTCATACATTCCCACATTCACACCCCCACTCTTGCACACTTGCCACACACTCAGAACTGAATGTTCCCACCATGACTGAGGTCAGAAAGAAGCTTGGTCAAGGAGTCTTTGCTTTCTGTTGTGGCTGGTATCTGAGAAAGGGGCAGAAACCCTTCCCTCCTCTCTCCATTCCAGCTCAACCCTCAGGAGGAAGACTGCAGTCAGGTGTAGGAACCACCAGGCCAGTTACTGCAGGAGCACTCTCCCTGGCCAATGGTAGGACCCCAAGGCTTCCCACAGAGTCAATAAAGCTGCAATCAGTGGCATTAATTGGAAACCTCAGGAAAGGATGGATTCGATTGTTATTCAGGAAATCTAATGGTTCCCAAAGGGATGGTATAAAGTAATTTTCTAGAAGAGAGAAGGAGGCCTCATTCTTCCTCCATGATTAGAGGCTGATGGTATAGGGCAGTGGTTCTCAACCTTCCTAATGCCACAACCCTTTAATACTCTTATGTGGGCGTATCTGCATGTGAGCGGACCTGCCTGGAGACTGATAGAGGAGCCGTATCTCGGTTCCTAAGACCATCGGAAATATGTGTTTTCTGATGGCCTTAGGCGACCCCTGTGAAAGGGGTCACAACCCACAGGTTGAGAACCGCTGGTATAGGGGAAAGAACAAGGTACTTGGAGTCAGGTGATCTGGCTTCCAATCAGAACTCTGACATGACCCTTGTAAATTGGACTAGATGGTCCCTGAGGTCTCATCCATCTCTAGATATATAAACCTTTGAACCCCTTAGACAAATTGTTTCCCCTCTCTGGTGCTTAAAAGGGCTCTGGGTCGCAGATGCTGCTTCTGACACATCAGCTTTGTGACTTTGGGCAAATCACTTCAGCACTCTAAGCCTCAGCTTCCTCATCTGTAAGATGGGCATTTATACTACTGACCTCAAAGGGCTGTGGTAAGGAAATTGCTTTGTAAACCTTTAATACCACAGAAGTGGTAATCATTATTGTTAGGAAGCCAGCTTGATTTTCTGATAGGGACCTCTCGGACATAAGCACCAAACCTTGGAAGGCACTGTGGGCATCTACTTTAATGCTCTGATCTTATAGATCAGTGGTTCTCAACCTTCCTAATGCCACGACCCTTTAATACTCATATGTGGGCATATCTGCATGTGGGTGGACCCACCTGGTGATGGATAGAGGAGAGGTGTCTCTGTTCCTAAGACCATCGGAAATATGTGTTTTCTGATGGCCTTAGGCGACCCCTGTGAAAGGGTCATTCGACCCCCAAAGGGGTCACGACCCACAGGTTGAGAACTGCTGTTATAGATGAATTCACTAAGGCCCAGAAAGTTTAAGTGATTTTCTTTGTATAACACAAGTAATAACAGAACCAGAGTCTGGTGAACCCTGCAGGTTCTGTAGGACATTATCTCAAGACAGAGACTGTCAGCTCCTTCATCTTTAGAAAAGGAAACTGAGCCTCCCCAAAGGGAAATGAAGCACCTTACCTCACACATCTGACCATGTTACTTCCTCACACAAAAACCTTTAGTGGCTTCCTGTTGCCCATAGACAGCAAAATATAAATTCATAAGGCTGTCCTTTAAGAAGTTTTTCAGTCTGGTTCCAACCTTGCCTTTCAACCTTACTTCATATTCACAAAGCTTTCATAAATCCCTTCACCCACTCTTTGTTCAGGTCAAACTTGATGACTAGCTATTTCCTTATCTCATCTTCTTACTTGTCTCTGCATATTTATGGAGGGCATCCCTGATGGGGGTATCTAGCATCTATTTCCTCTTTGGATATACCTATCAGTCTCTTTCTTCCTTTAAAGCTTAAGTAGGTAAAGCCCATAAAGTACTCTATTAGGAAGCCTTCCTTGATTTCTCTTCCAATGAAAATATTTTCAGTGTCCTCCAGTTTCCCTAGAACTCTGTATGTTTCTAGCCCAGTATCATGGGAAAGAAAAAGCACTGGGTTTGGAGTTAGAGAACCTTATTTTCAGTCTCTTAAACACAAATTCTGCTTACTGCCTATGTGACCTTGAACAAATCACTTTCCCTCTGTGGTCTTTGATTTCCTCAGCTATAAAGTGAGAGGGTTGGACTAGAAGATCTTTAAGGTCCATTTTAACTCAGAATCTAAGATGTACTGTCATATGATACCTCCTATCATGTGTGTGTGTGTGAGTGTGTGTGTGTGTGTGTGTGTGTGTGTGTGTAAATGCATGCCTCCTCTTAGAGGCAGCCGGGTGGTGCAATAGATAGTAGCACTGGATATGGAGTCAGAAAGATCTGAGTTCCAATCTGTCCTTACTAGCTGTGTGGCCCTGAGAAAGTTAACTTAATCTCTGTCTCTCCTAGACCATAAAATGAAATATTTTAAAGCACTTCACATAGTAGTAGGTGCTTGTTGTTGTTCAGTCATTTCTGACTCTTCATGACCCCATTTGGGGTTTTCTTGGACTGGAGTGATTTACCATTTTCTTCTCCAGCTTATTTTTACAGGTAAGGAAATTGAGATAAACAGGGTTAAGTGACTTGCCCAGGGTCACATAGTTAGTGAATGTCTGAGGTTGGATTTGCAATAAGGTATTCTTGACTTCGGGCCTGGTGCTCTGTCTACTGTGCCACCTATGTGCCTGTGGTAGGTGTTAATTAAATGCCTATTCCTTTCCTTATTCCATTCCCCAGTAGGATGTAAAGTTTTTAATGATAACAACCCTCATTTCTATTGTGCTCTAATAACCTACTATTCCTTGCAATAACCCTATAAGGCTTTTTAAAATTATTATTATTTATGTAATTATTATTGATTCATATTTATTATTTTTATTTACCCCTGTTTTACAGAATAGGAAACAAACTAAGGCTCCAAGGGAATAAGTGACTTGCCCAAGGTCACACAACTAGTAAATATTAGATCTGGATTTGAACCCAGATCTCTGATGGTCTCAATTCCAACATACTTTCAACTTAACTACATTGTCTATCCTTGAGGATTGGGAATAAACACCTAATAAATGTTTGTTGTTCCTGTTTCTATACTAACTTGTTTCTACAGAAATATATGGGAAGACTCAGTGCACCTCCCTCCCATCTCCTCCGGCTCCTTCACCCCCATTCCCGCAATGCAGCCACTTTATTTCCTGTCTGATATGAGGTTGGACAACAGCATCTACTCTGACCTGTGAGTAACTTTTGCCAGATCCACAGTCTTTGAGAAATTAATGATTTGCCGCCAGTTTATTGCACTTGACAATCACTGAAAGGGCAGGTTTTAGTGCATCAATAAACGCGACTTTGGAACAAGCTTTTGGCGGCTGACAAAATATATGTGGATGTGGTGAATTGTTCAGCTTGTAAAACGGAGGGAGATGATTTAGCAAGAGGGAGGCTATCAGTGGAGGGGGCCTGGCACTTGCCCAGCTCTTGGAGAGTTTTAGTCCTTGGGGAAACCCTGAGACCCTGAATATGTTCTGGGATGTAAGAGGCACATGCCCCAGGGGGCAACTGAGGCACCCTAAAGCCCAGCCCCTGTGTCTTCCCATGCCATTCTTCTCCCATGTACACCTCCAGCTTGGTACAGTAGAAAGGGATGATGGACTCACAGGACCTGAGCTTACATCTTGCCAGTTTGATTTGCTACCTATGTGACCTACGGAAAGACTTCACTTTCCTCAGCTTCAGTTTCTTCATCTGTGAGATGAGGGGCTTAGATTTGATGGAATCAGATCCCTTCCTCTCTGTGTCTGTGATCCTCCTGCCGAGTCTGAGAGGCTAGAGTCTGTTTCAGAAGGTAGTGAAAGACTTTGAGCAAAGACTGGATGACTGCTTGTCAGGTACATGGCAGAGGGGAATTTTTGTCTTTAGAATCATGGGCTTAGAGGTGGAAGAGACCTTAGAGACCAGTGTCCAACCCTTCCATGATAAAACCTAGGCTGAGAAAGATGAGGTGACTTGGCCAGGGTCATTTAGCTAGTATGTATCAGAGGTGGCATTTCTTTCTGTCTCTCTCATCAGACCCTCTCTTCTGTTTTCTTATCTCCCCTGCCCCTCACCTGTATTACAGTCCAGAGCTTTATCACCTATAAGGTCCCTTCCAACCATATTATCTAAGGACACTTGAAGGAACGGGGGCTTGTTTAGCTTGGAAGAAAGGACTTAGAAGGCATATAATCACTCTCTTTATGTATCTATGGTCCCATCACGAGGAAGAAAAATTAGATTTGTTGTGCCTCATCTCAAAGGAGAGACCTGAGAGCAATGATGGGAAGATGCAGAGAAGCAGCCTTTGAGTCTCACATAGTCAGAGTTGTCCTGAAGGGTATTGGGTTGCCTTGTGAGGTAAGGAATTCTCCATCATGAGGGGGTCTTTAAAAAGGGGCTGTAATACTATTTTGTAGAGAAGATCCTCTTTCAGGTAAAGGTTAGCCTGGATGTCCTCTGGGATCCTTTCCAAATAGGATGTTTCAGAATCTTGGATCTTGAATAAAAAGTCATAGGTTAGAATCCCTTTATTACTTACTTGTATTGAATCATTCCAGCTCTCTGGCCAGCTGGGTGGAGAAGTAGATTAAGTTATAGGCCTGCATCAGGAAGATAGGAGTTCAAATCTGGATTCAGACACTTGGGCAAATTACTGAGGTTCTGTTTGTCTCATTTTATTCAACTATAAGATGGAGATAACTGTGTCCATCTCACAAGGTTGTCATGAGGATCAAGGAAGGCAATATTTGTAAAGCACTTAGCACAGTGTTTGGCACTAATAATAATAAAGCGTTCAGAGCCTAATAAATGCTTATTCCTTTTCCCTCTGCCTCTCAGTATTCTTCTCTGTAAAATAAAGGGGTTTGATCAAGCAGTAGTATCCAACCAATAAAAGAAACAGATCCTTCAGGTTGCATATTGACTTAGGAAATCCATAAATTAACACGATCTATGTTGTATTTTTATTTATTTTGTCAAACATTTCCCAATTACATTTTAATCTGGTTCTGAGGGTTTTGTGGAGGCTTGTGGCAAAGGGTGGGGAGTTGGATACTTCTGACCCTACATGGTCTCCAAGGGTTCATTTCTAAATCTATGATCCTATGATTTCAAGATTAGTCTGAGTTATGTTAAGGCTGGGCTGATTAGGAGCGACTGGAGGCAAGGTGAACTATTCATTGAACCAACCATTGAACCATTCATTTGGCAAGCAATGGCCATCAGGAATGGCATCATCAGAGAGAGGCTTAGAAGGGGATGTGAAGAGTTACAGGGAAAACTTTAGAAGGGTAGAGATGATGCTGTTCCTTTCTCACAGTGAGTGTGTCCTATCTTTTTTTCCCATTGGAAAATGGTTAAGTGGATCAAGGGAAAACCTTATCTGAACTGAAAGTGATACACCAAAATCTGGGTTTAGGATCCATTGACTTGGAGCTTTAACCCACAGGATCTCACTCCCTGAGAATATTGAGTTCCCTGAAAGCCCTCACCAGCCTCCGCTGGGTGGCTTTCTATTCTTTCTCAAGTGGGAAATTGCTCTCAGACTTAGTATCTACATGAAATGACATTTCTTGGAGTACGAATGCCCACATTCACAGCTGGGCACATGAAGAATTAGATGCACAATTCCTGTTAATCCCCTGAAAGCTGACAATTCCCCAGCAGCTGCCCTCTACCCTTCATAGCTACTGTATTAGAGTCCTCAATACAACTTGCGTTTTCCCAGTTGCTAGCCCCAGCAGCTTTCCAGACAGGAGACTCCTTCTTGAAGCCTTCTGGGAGAGTCAGAAGGTCCCCAGAAAGGGGCTTGTATGATTTGTGAGATGATTAGATAGCCCCTGGAGTCCTTCAAAGCTTCAGATCTTTGATCCTATCACCCACCCACTACCATCTTCCAAAATCCAGTCATTCCCTAGATCCTATTGATTCTTCTTGGGAGTGTAGCTGGAAGGGACCTTGGATCATTGAGTGCAAGTCTTTCATTTTCTAGATAAGGACACCCAGACTGAGGTAGATTAAATGATTTAAATCATATGCCTAGGGTCTCATTATGTGAGCAGGGTCTCCACATCTCTTGAACCTCAAAGCCTATCTTTCCAGGGTTATTGCATCCTCCTCCACTCACTGTCTGAGTCCAACTGCCCTGGTCACTGTTACTTGAACTAGGCACTCAATAGTCTTTGTCCTCACCTTGGCACAGGATGTACTATGGACATAGAGTGCCCCAACTCAGTTTCTTAGAATCCTTAAGTTCTTTCAAGACTTATCTTGGGTGGCACAGGAAGCTTTTCCTAATTTTGCTCATCATTAGCATTCTCTTTCTTGTCCTCAAATGATCATGACTATACCTTTCTGTACATGTTCCATACTCCTTGCAGAATATAAGATCCTTGAAGGTAGGAACCAATGCTTGTTGACTGTTTGGTTGGATTTGATCGAATTGGTGTAATAGAAAGGATATTGAATTTGGAATCAGACCTGGGTTTGAATTCTGGATTTTCTGTTTTTTGCCCTTATAATCTTGGGCAAACCCATCGGGACCTAAGTTTCCTCTTCTGTAAAATGAGGGGTTTGAAGTAAGTGATACGTTCTAAATTGATGATCCTGTCATTTTTTGAGGGCTATCTATATGCTATGATTTCAATAAAAAATTTGACAAATGTCAATTAAGTACTTGCTGTGTAAATCAGTTTGCTAGGGGATACAATGGTGCAGCCCATGTACGCTCCCTCGAGGGACTTACATTGCACTGGGTGGGAATATGGGATATATTCACATTGGGATAAAGTCAGGCAGCATGTAGTGGGGGTAAAGGAGATGTTAGGGAAGGAAGGAGAAAACACTTTTAGATGGGGGTGAGGGGAAGGGAACTTGGAAGGCTTCTTGGAAGAGGTTTAATTTGAATATAGCCTTGTAGAGATGAGGTGGAAGTGTACTACTGGCATAGAGGTTGACCTGAGCACAATGGTATACTGGTAAATGTTTAACAACCAGTTTGTGCATATCTGTGTGTGAATATGTATGGATATGGATATGGATAGATAGATAGATGGATAGATAGATGATTGATAGATAGATAGATGATAGACAGACATATACAAATAGACACGTGGTAGATACACAGAAAGACAGATAGATATATAGATACACAGCACTATAGATAGATATAGATATAGACATAGATATAGATATGGATATCAGCGGTTCTCAACCTGTGGGTTATGTTCAGTTTGTAACAATGAAAATACATCCTGCATATCAGATATTTACATTACAATTCATAACAGTAGCAAAATTATGGTTATGACGTAGCAACGAAAATAATTTGATGGTTGGGGGGCACCACAACATGAGGAACTGTATTAAAGGGTCGCGGCATTAGGGAGATTGAGAACCACTGCTATAGATATAGACACACAATATGCACATATGAACCATGACACACTTTAAGTTTTAATCTGCATTATGACCATTTCCTCCATCACTTTCTAAAGCCTAGATGGCCAACAAGACAAGAGATTGAGCCATGACTTGCCAATTTCTGAGGTATAAATAATTAAATACCAGTTTTAACAACCGGCTTCCCAGAGCTGGCCTGAGCTGACGCCAGTACATCACTGCCTCTGCAAATATCCAGAGGTGGGAAATGGCGTGCTGAGTTTCACTGGAATGTGAAGTACTCAAAGGAGGATGATGTGCAGGCAAGCTGGAAAGGTAGACTGGGGTCTTGCATTGTCAAGATTAATCATCTGTTGGTTTTAAGTTAGAAGCTGTGCTTGCATTAGAGCCATTAGCCTCAGGAGGAAAGGAAATGTTTGACACTCATATATCACGGAGGGACCCAGGCTCAGCCAAAACTTTCATAGGCTGACATTGACAATCAACACAGAAGGTCTTTCTTAAGATAACAAACGATTATCCTTGACAATCAGAATAGAAATGTAAACATATGCCTGAATCATGGATTCTTCTTGGCAGCAGGCGGGGGCAGACATTCCGGGTGATCAGTCTTTAGCATAACATGGGGCCTGAAAAGAGAGGAGCTGGGAGGGGGACTAGGAGAGAGTCTCAGCTTCAGAAATAAGCGTCTCCACTTGTAGAGCACACATCTCCCCTGAGGCCTGTGAGGATGCTGCCTGACAGTGAGAGTGGCCTGCCTTTTTTTCTGCCTGCTGCTTTTTCAAATGCTAGGCTGCAAAATAAAGAAAGAAAGGGAAAGAAAATACTTTGACACATTGCAGGCAGGATCTGGGTCCAGCATCATAAATCGGATTTAGGTATAATCAAGCAGTCAACAAGAATTAACCTAGCCTTTACTCTGTGCCAGGCACTGTGCTGAGCATTGGGGATAAAAAGAAAAGCTTGAAGAAAAACCCACACCGACTCTGGTCTCAAGGAGCTCACATGTGAATGGGGGAGATGACATGTAAGCAACCATGTTCAAACAAGCTATAGATGGTATAAATGTGAAGTAATCCCAGGAGGAAGGCTCTAGCAGTGGAGGCTCGGAGTATATGACTTCTGCCTTCTGCAGAAGGTGGGATTTGAATCAAATCTTGAAGTTGTCCAGGGAAGCCAGGAAGCAGAGTAGAAGAGGGAGAGAATTCTAGGCATAGCAGACAACCAATGTAAAGTCAGATTATGAAGAGCTTTTGATGCCAAACAGAGAATTTTATATTTGATCCTGGGGGTAATAGGGAGCCACTGGAGTTTGTTGCATTAGGGGAAGGTGACATGAACATACTTGTACCTCAGAAAAATCACTTTGACTGCTGAGTGGAGGATGGATTGGAGTGAGGAGGGACTTAGGGAAGGGAGGCTATTGAGGAGGACAAGAGGCTATTGCAATAGCCCAAAGGAGAGTTATAGGATGGGAATGGGAGGGGAGAAAATTGAGCACTAGGGTAGCCTATTAGACCACTACCTGCCTTTGGGAGTTACAAAAAGTTTAGGTTTTAGAAAACATCTCTTCAACAAACAGTTATTAAGAATCTGCTATATATACCACTGTTGGGATTATATCCCAAAGAGATTACAGAAGTGGGAAAAGGTCCCATATGTGCAAAAATATTTATTGCAGCTCTCTTTATGGTTACAAAAAACTGGAAATACAGGGGATGCCCATCAGTTGGGGAATGGCTGAATAAGCTATGGTATATGAATGTAATGGAATACTATTGTGCTATAAGAAATGGGAAGGAGATGGACTTCATAATTACCTGGAGAGGCTTATATGGACTGATGCTAAGTGAGAAGAGCAGAACCAGGCAAAACCTGTACACAATCACAGACACATCGTACATATGATGACCAACCTTGATAAACTGGACTATCCTCAACAATG
>CM053588.1:73118905-73136940 GCA_028646515.1 Pseudochirops corinnae | reverse complement strand
CAGATCCTATACATGATTGCATGCCACCATGGGGGGAGGGGAAGGGAGGGGAGAAAATCTGAAACTCAAGTGATTGTGGAACTGAATCTTGTAAATTAAAAGTAAATGAGTAAATAAAAAAAAAAAAAGAATCTGCTATATACAAAGGCTGAGCATTTGTTGATTGGATGCTCTCTTTTTAAGGTGTTTACAATGCCATAGGAGGAGAGACAAGCTTCTATTGGCTTTTGCTCCAAAGTATAGTGAGATCCTATGCTGGAGAACATTCCCATTCTACTTAGCTACGTCATAATGCCTTCCCCTTTCAGATTGCTTCCACTTATTCTGAATATCTCTTATGCATACATGGTTATTTAATATTGTCTCCCCATTAGAATATAAGTTTCTTGAGGGCAAGGACTCTTCCCTCCCCCTTTAATCATATCCCCAGTGCTTGGCACATAGTAAAAAATATGCTAATCGACTGACTAACAGCAGAGGAGATGTCCAGATAAAAGGGCTATGAGGACTTATCTGAGAGAAGGATTCACCTGTGGAAAGGGAGTGGAAATCAGGGCATCTTGGTGGAGGAGGTGGAACCTGGGTTAAATCTTAACAAGAGAGAGGGACTTACACTGAGGAAGATGGGGGCAGAAGGGAAAGTCTATTACAGGCATGGAGGACAGTCAGAGCAAAGGAACAGGACAAGAAAGAGTTGGCTAAAAGATGGAGTCAGTGAAGGAGAGGTTAGGAGGGAATCAGGCTGGTCAGGTAGAGTGGAGCCAGACTGGGAAGGGCCATGAGGGCCAGGTAGGAGCTCTTTGCTGGGCACTGGAGAACTCCTAAAGGTTTGAGTGGGGTGACAAGATCATAACAATGTGTTAGTAAGATTACCTGGGACTAGATGTGGAGGCTGCAATTCCATTTCATTTAACTTTTATTTATTTAATTTTATTTTGTTTATTTAATTAAAGTATTATTATTAAGTCTCTACTATATGCCAAGCCCGGTGGGGGGTTCTAGAAACACAAAGACAGAAATAAAATGATTTCTGGACACAAGGAGCTCATAGTAGGGGGAATAACATATTCAGATAAGCAAAAGAGAAAATAGGTGCAGAATAGACATAAAGTCATTTTTTCAGGGGGCACTAACAATTGGGGAAAGGGAAGGTCTCTTGTAGGAGGTGACACATGAGGTGAACCTTGTAGGGAACCAGGGCTTCCAAGAGGCAGAGATATTAACAACAATGGCCAGCATTTATATAGCACTTTATAAATATTATCTCATTTTATTCTCATAGCAGCCCTAGGACATAGGTGCTTTTATTATCTCTATTTTACAGATAAGGGAACTGAAGCAGGGAGAGATTAAGTGACTTGCCCAGGGTCCCACAGTTAGTAAACGTCTGAGGATGGATTTGAGCTCATGTCTTCCTGGCTCCAGATATAGCACTCTAAACACTATCCCATCTAGCTACCTAGAAGTAAGGATGAAGGACTTTCCATGAATGACACACAACTTGGGCAGAGAAAGATGTTGAAGTAGGAAATAGCAAATCATATAAGGGAAACATTAAGTAGACCATATGGATTGAAGAGGAGAGATACTGGAGGCAGGGCGTTGGGGTTAGTGAACTGGAGAGGCAGGGAAGGGCAGTGCTGAGTTCTTACGGGGAATCTCTTGTACTTCCAACTTTGTGCTTTGGATTATGGAGACTGAGAAGGAAGATTCATGGGTCCAACCCTTAATGAGTCCCCAGTCTTTCATGGAAGACAAGAGGAAGAAGTTAGAAAATAACTCAGGTCAGAAGAGAATCAATTAAGGGGTTAGGACCTAAGGAAAGCTACATAATTTAAGAGAAAGTAGATCCACTGTGGTGGAAGAGATAGACTTAGAAAGATAGGAATAGTTGTCTCCAAGGAGGATTGAGGGAACAGCCCTAAAGGAAAGAATAGAATGAACCAAAGCATGGAGTTGAGTTTCTATCTCATGTTTTGGGGGTACAGTGGAGAGCCTGCTTGGCTTAGAGGGCCTCTTTTGGAAAGAATGGAGGATGAGACTGGAAGGAAAATTTTTTAGAGACTTTGGGGGTCTATGGTCTGCCTTGGTACACTGTAAAGAGTGCTGTATCTGGGAGTCAAAGACTAAGTTCAAATCCAATTTCTGCCATTTCTACTCGCTTGGGGACATCACTTTTTCTCTCTTTATGCCTCAGTTTCCTTATCTATTAAATGAAGGGGTTAAACTAGACGATCTCTAGGATTCCATCCAGGTCTGAATCTATGATTCTATGATCCATGTGGGTTTAGTCATAGGCTCACCCCAATTCCCCCCATCCTCTGGAAGGTGAGAATGTTGCCTTCAGGGTATGGTGGGTTTAATGGCTACAAAGCACCTCTCCTGTGGTCAGGGCTGCTTCCAATTGAGGAAAGGCATTTGGTCTTGCTGAAGACTGGGAAAGGCTGTCACAGGCTGAGTGTAACTTGGGACTGGGGGGTTGGTAGGGCATTGCCTCCAGTGCTAGTGTGCCCTAGTTAAACCACCTCACCTTTGGAGATCATAGAAGAATGGGTGAATGAACAGAAGAATCCTAAGAAGCCACTTAGTCACATCCATACTTGAATGAGAATCCCCTCTACAATTTCTTCAACAAGTGCTTGAAGACCTCTGATGGCAGAATCCTCAAACCCCTCAGGGAAGCCCACTTACCTTTTGGATAGTGATCATTGTTAGTAAGTTTCTTCTTACTTAAGGCTTAATCTGCCACAGTATGATTTCCCCATTTGACTCCCATTCCTTTCCTCTGAGATCAAGGAGTCCAAGGCTAATCCCCCTTTCCACATGGCAACCCTTTGGATGTTTAAAGATAACTATTATGTCTCCTAAGTCTTCTCTTTTCCAGGCTAAACATATCCAGCTCTTTTAACTGATTGTCTTATGACATTTTCTCCAGTTGTCTTACCCTCCTGGTTTGAGGGTGGGAGTTTTTCCCACACCCAATTAGTGTAATTACAGCAGGCTGAGACAGCTCCATTGAATCAATCAATCAAAAGTATAAACTAGGTTAGAATAGGTCCTTAATCAATTTGAGAGGAATAGAGTGCTTACATCATTGGATAAAGATAGATGGTATACAGGAAATATCTTTTGATTGTCTGAAAGATTCAGACACACCTCTGGTCTTATGTATAAAATAGCAAACTAATCTGGAATTGACCAGACCAGCAGGGCTGTCTAACTTTGCAAGACTCAGCCATACCTCTGAGAGGCAGTTGAGCTGGGGAGGGAGAATTTCTTTATCTCTTCTTTCCTTCCCCACCTTCTCTGCTGACTGTGGGAGACCCTGATATCCCTTCAGACGTACCACCAGTGAACAGAGCAGGTAGCAGAGTTCATGGGAGCTGAGAGTTGTAGCCACAGAAATCAGGACATGGTTAAGCAGCCACCCTGACATGGATAAGTGAAGGCACTGATCCTTGAAGCTCAGCAAGTAGCTATGCCTAAGGAAAAATTCGTAAAGACTACACAAAAGAAGAAAAGGACTCCAACTAACCAGAAGTTGTGAATTTTCCCTTTTCCAATGTGTCCTAGATACACGGGCCTCACTATCATTGTACTCTAAATTTGAGCCCACAATACTGAGGAACCTTGTTTGTATAAGGAAAGTATATACCTCTAATTTGGATGGAATGGTTATACCAACTTTTCTTATCATATCTACTTAGTAAATCCCATTATTTTTGGAGGGGGGGGGGGAAGGCAAGGCAGTTGGGATTAAGGGACTTGCCCAAGGTCATATCGCTACTAAGTGTCAAGTGTCTGAGGCTGGATTTAAACTCAGATCTTCCTGACTCCAGGGCCAGTGCTCTATTCACTGTGCCACCTGGAAGCCCCTAAATTCCCTTTTCTAAAACTTAATTGGACTACTGACTGATTATACAGAGAGAGCATACTGATGGGAACTCAAGAGTGATATTTCTAGGAACCCAGCTCTAAACCAGAACCCTGAGCAGGAGGAATAGCTGCACTCTGGGAACCCAGACCACAATCACACTGTTGCCTCATTGAATTTGAAGTCTACTAAAACCTCCAGATCTTTTTCACATAGACTATTTTCTAGCCATGCCACTTCCTCATGTATTGTTGAAATTTATTTCTTGGATCCAAGTATAGAACTTTACATCTATTTCTATCAAACTTTATATTATTGACTTTGACCCAAGATTCTAGCCCATCATCCAACACGTTTATTGTTCCTCCAAGCTTGGTATCATTTGAAAATTTGACAAGTATGTCATTTATACCACACAGAGCAAACAAGGCACCCCAGACAAGGACTTCTTAAACTTTTCCCACTTGTGACCCCTTTTTGCATTTTGGCAGTATTCACTGGCATTGTGTGGCATGAGGGCATGCACAGTGCAAGATGTGCGTGCTTTGTGTTCAGAACCAAGGCTACAGTGAAGTTGTGTGATATAACAGGGGAAAGTGCTGCCAGAAACACCTTGGATTTATTATGCATTTGATTTTTAATTAATTTTTAATCATTGTGCATTTAGAAACCTTTTATTGTTGCCAAATTCTTTATGACCCCATATAGGAGTGTGGCCCATATTTTAAGACATGCTGCCCTAGATAAATCAGCAAGGCATTCTGAGGGGAAGACAAGAGGTGGCAAGTGACAGGTGAGTCAAACCACTACTCCCACATCCCCTCAGTTCTTGATAGACATCCCTGAGCCTAAGAGAATAGCAGTTACCCACAACCCCTCCTTCTAGCCTCAACTCCACAACCATCACTCAAGGGAGCAACTACTATGGAGAACGGACCTGCTACACTCACTGCCGCCCATACCAACCACTGACCAACTGCTATCAATGGGCAGGTAAGCAAGTCCATCATGGTTATTCTTTGTTTTCAGAAAGGACCAAAATGACATCACCATGGTGGGTCTGATCAGACCAATATGATCTCAGAAGGCTCTACTACAGGGCAAGCACAAATAGTGCATGTGAACATTTGGAGTGGAGATGTCTCTAAATGTACACATCTTATGTTTCTTTTGAGCTAATGCAACTCTGTTTTGCTCATAGAGCACGTTACCCTTTTTGATGCTGACATGCTATGCTGGGTGGTTCTGTGCCAGTGTTTCCCATGTCTCACAATCAATTCCAAAGTTCTTCAGAGAGACCTTGAGAATGTCTTTGTATCACTTCTTCTTACCTCCATGTGAGTGCTTGCCTTGTGTGAATTCTCTGTAAAATAGTCTTTAGGCAAATGTTCATTTGGCATTTGAACATTGTGGCTAGCCCATTGAGGTTGCACTCTCTGCAGTAGAGTTTGAATGCTTGGCAGTTTAGCTCAAGAAAGGACCTCAGTGTCTGGTACCTTATCTTGCCAGGTGATCTTCAGAATCTTACTAAACAATTCATATAGAGACAGTTCAATTTTCTGGCCTGG
Organism: Pseudochirops corinnae; assembly: GCA_028646515.1. Classification (NCBI taxonomy): domain Eukaryota; kingdom Metazoa; phylum Chordata; class Mammalia; order Diprotodontia; family Pseudocheiridae; genus Pseudochirops; species Pseudochirops corinnae. The sequence goes on along the minus strand of CM053588.1, from coordinate 73,131,498 downwards.
CACTGGTGGACTGTCCAGGTTTCACAGGCATACAACAATGAGGTCAGAACAATGGCTCTGTAGACCTTCAGTTTAGTAGGCAATCTAATACCTCTTCTGTCCCACAGTTTCCTTTGTAGCCTTCCAAACACTGAGCTAGTTCTGGCAATGCATGAGTCAACCTCATCATTTATGTGTACATCCTGGGAAAGTATACTGCCAAGGTAAGTGAACTTATCCACAGCATTCTCTATTTTCTGTAACTGATGGCTGCACATACAGATGGTGCACTGCTGGCTAGTGGAGAACCTGTGTTTTCTTGGTGTTGATTATCAGGTCAAAATTATCACAAGCAGCAGAGAATTGATCCATACTCTGTTGCATCTCAGCCTCAAAGATTAAGATCATCAAAGGCTGCACAATCATTTGCTAACAAAAAGTCATTTACCAACTCTCCCTCTACTTTAATCTTGGCTTGGAAGGTAAGCCCCAAAGCTACTGGAATAGCACTCCCCTCCCATTGCCCCTAGACCACTGGTCCTACTTCCAACCCAGCCCCCAGAGCTATCATTCAGGAAATCAACCCTGTGGATATGAGACAACAGCTTCTACAGGTGGTGCAGCTCTTTCCTCCTCAGCAGTTGGAGCTACTAAAGACCCAGAAAAAAAAGTTCTCATCACCAATGTTCTTGACCTTGTCAAATGGCTCAGCATCAGAAATGGATATAGTTTTGTCAGTGGAAAACAATATTGGAGATCTAAGATGTATTACCATCTATTTTCCTCCTGTACCCTAAGGACCATGGCATCTTTTCATGTAACTTGCAGCTAAAGCCTCTTATGTGTGGTTTCCTTCTATTAGAACGTGAGCTTTTTGAGATTGGGCCCTGCCTTGCTTTTCTTTTGGATTTACAGTACTTAGCATAGTGCTTCACCCATAACAAGTATTTATTAAATTCTTCCCTCCCTTCCCTCCCCTTCCCACACTCCCTCCCTCCTTCCCTCCCTCCCTCCCTTCCTTCCTTACTTCCTTCCTTTCTCTCTCCCTCCTTTTCTTCCTCCCTCCCTCTCTCTTTCCTTCTTTCTTTCTTTCTTTCTTTCTTTCTTTCTTTCTTTCTTTCTTTCTTTCACCCAGCCAAGCCCCTGATTTAATTTTATTGACCAAGATGGCTAGGTGGCACAGTGAATAGAGCACCAGCCCTGGAGTCAGGAGGATCTGAGTTCAAATCTGGCCTCAGACACTTGACACACTTAGTAGACATATGACCTTGGGCAAGTCACTTAACCCTAACTGCCCTTCCTCCCCTTCCAAAAAGCAAAATAAAAGAAGTATAGTTTAAAAAAAATTTATTGACCATCACAAGGCCAACAACAAATCTTTGAGGAAGAAGCATGTAATGGTCTGGGTTTTCATCCTGTCTTACTCAATGTGCTCATATGTGGCTCTGGACACTATACTCCTGAGATGACAGATGGGCTCTTGTGACAAACCTGTGTTCTTCAAGATATATATACATATACATATATATATATACATATAGATAGATAGATAGATATAGATATAGATATGTGTATGTGTGTGTGTGTGTGTGTGTGTTTCATGATCTGATCAAGTGCTTTTCTGGAACCAGGATACAGAATGTGTCTGAGGAGGGATCTGAGTGGTGATGATATGTTTATGTGCTAAACATCTTATCTTCCTAGGAGTCAGGAAGCTAGATGGTACAGCAGCTAAAGAGTTTGGCCTGAGTTCAAAGCTAATTAGTTTACAACAATGAAGTGGCTAGGTGGTGCAGTAGATAAAACTCTGTGCCTGGAATTAGGAAGACCTGAGTTCAAATTCAACCTCAGACACTTACTAGGACCCTAGGAAAGTCACTTAACATCTGCATGCCTCAGCTTTCTCAACCATAAAATGGGGGTGATAATGACACTTACCTCTTAGACTTGTTATGAGTATTAAATGAAATAATATTTGTAAAGTACTTAACACAGTTCCTGGCACATAGTAGGCACTTAATAATGCTTACTTATAACCTTTTCCCCTTGAATTCTTTCCCCTGTCATTGAGATTTTTGCTTAGCAGTGGTCATTTTAGTGATACTTTATAGGACACAATTAAGGCTCACTGAACAGAAGAACCATAGAATGTCAGGACTGGGAAGAGCCTTGGAATGCAGAAAGTGTGAGCTGGAAGGGACATTAGAACATAGAATATAAAAGCTGGAAAGGGCATTAGAACACAAAATATCAGTACCAGAGGAGACGTAAAACTTTGGAAATGGAAGAGGCACAGGATTCGAATTAGGATGTAAGAACTTTGAAGGCCATTAGGACATAAGACTATAGAAATGTAGAGAACCTTAGAACACAGATTGTCACAGCTGTAAAGTATCTTAGTCAGTGACCATGCCACATAAAGATTAGTTGATGAGAAGGATTATTTAGGTTGGAGAAGAGAATATTAAAGGAAGAGTGAGGAATAATCTCTGTGTTCAAGTACTTGAACCATTGTCACAGGGAAGAGCAATTAGATATGTTCTGCTGAGTCCCTGAGAGAGGAGACAGAAGCAATGGATGGTAGTTAGAAAGAAGCAGAATTAGACTTCATATAAGGAAAACTTTCCTAGCAAGCAGGTGTTCCAAAGGAGAATGGGCTTCTTCTGAAGGGGGTGGGCTCCCCCTCGTTGGAGGATTTTAGCAATTGATGATCATGTGGAAATGAGAATTCTTTTCCATAGGGGTCCTTTTCAAGTCTACAATCCCATGATTTCGTGACCTTTGCACATAGAACAGAGTTTTAAAGCTGAAGGGGCCTTAGAATGTAGCATGTCAGAGCTGGGAGGGGAACTAGTCATTGTCTAGTCACTAGTGCAACCTGTTCACATTACAGATGTGCTTAAGATCACATAGCAAGTTATTTGCATAGCAGGGGCTCAAACCCAGGTCTCCTGACTCCCCAATCCATGGTTCATTCCCTTCTGCCCACACTGCTTCTCTGGGGGCTCTGGGGGTGGGGGCTAAAGCTGGAGAAGGATTGGTGATGCAGACATTGAGCTTCGAGTTAACTGCCGCTGAGTGAAGGGAACGGCTCCTGGGCCCGGGGATAATTGCATCTGACCTATAAATAAATAGGAGAAAATGAAGTCAGACTTTATAAATAAACCTGCCTGGCAATAAGGAAGCTATTTCCCCTACGAGTGGGAAGGCACTACCTGAGTCTTTCACATTTCCAAATTCACTTTGAGGGCTCCTGCTTCTGCAGCCTTGAGGAGGTCCTAAGACCCCACCTCTTGTTATTCCTGCCCACAGAGTTGGGTGTTCAGGGAACTCATCCTAGGGAGAGGTGACAAGGTTCGGGGTATTAGAGCAGCAAAGCAATGGGACTGATTATACATGTTAAAGGGGGAGAAATCTGTGCCCTTCTTGCTTCAAAGCTTCCCTTCCATCCAGTCCATCCTTGACCTTCCAGAGGTCTTTACTCATCATCTTTTCCCCCATTGACAGACAGCCACTGCTCCCTGGATTGGAGAGAATGGAGGCAGCCTGGGCCTTTGGTTTGCGTGGATGAAGGGTAATACCATCACCTTGACACCAGACAGAAAAGCCACCTGCCTGCAGATAAAGGCCCAAGGAATTGCCAGGGGGAGGGGAGAGCTGCCAATCACCTAGCAATTCTAGCCCATTAAATTCATCTGAGGCTGCCCTCTGCTTTTATCAGTTCTCTGTCCCTCCATCTCTCTCTCTCTCTCTCTCTGTCTCTCTCTCTCTCTCTCTCTCTCTGTCTCTCTCTCTCTCTCTGTCTCTCTCTGTCTCTCTCTCTCTGTCTCTCTCTCTGTCTCTCTCTGTCTCTCCGTCTCTCTCTGTCTCTCTCTCTATGTCTCTCTCTCTCTGTCTCTCTCTGTCTCTCTCTCTGTCTCTCTCTGTCTCTCCGTCTCTCTCTGTCTCTCTCTATGTCTCTCTCTCTCTGTCTCTCTCTCTCTGTCTCTCTCTCTCTGTCTCTCCCTCTCTGTCTCTGTCTCTCTCTTTCTCTCTCTGTGTCTCTCTCTCATCTTTCTCTCCCACTCCTCATTGCTTCTATTTCCTCACTTTCCACTAACTTCTCAGTCCCATGAAATCTAGCTTCCAAATTTACCATTCAATTGAAGCTATTCTTTCCAAGGTTAAGCAATGATCACTTATCTGCTATGGTCTTTTGTTAGCCCTTGTCCTAACTTGAGGGCTCTGCAGTTTTTGACACCATTGACTATTCCTCTACTTCAGGAATTCCCCTCTGGGCAACTTTTAAAAATATTAATTAAATTTTTAGCTTTTGTTTTTATTTCATTTACAATTTTCCTCATATATCTTCTTTCCCTCATCATTTACCTCACAGAATTTTAAAGAAAAGAAGAGAAAAAAATTAGCAAAATCAATCAAGACATATAACATTCTACGTAATGTTGTGCACCCATGGACCTCTTCAAAGGAGTGAGAGGAGATGTCCTTGCGTGTTTTTTGTGAGGGGTCAAGTTTCATCATAATTTTATAGTATTCAATTTCAATTGTTTTGTGGTGACCATTCTGTCTATTTTTGTTCTTGTTATAATTTCTGGTTCTATTTATTTCACTTTGTATCAACCTCCTTGACTTCTGTAACATAGCTCTCCCCTGGTTTTCCTCTGTTCTTGGGTTTCTGTGAATTCTCATCTGCCTGGGAACATATATAGGCATCACTCCCTTTTCTCCTCTACACTGCTCCCTCTGTTGTATTGTCTTGTCTTGTCTCAGAGAATGTAAGATCCTTGAGGGCACAAGGATGGGTTTTGTTTGGTTGTATGTATGTCCCCAGATTTTAGGACAGTTCAGGGCACATAATAAGTATTTAATAATGCTTGATCTCTCTTTGTCTCTCTGTCTGTTTCTGTCTCTTTCTCCCTTCTAATCTGATCACTTTTAGACTTCCCTCTCTTCCCCCACCCTCTCATTCCCTCTCTTCCTCTTTCCCTTCTCTCTATCTATCTGTCTGTCTGTCTGTCTCCCTCAGTTTCTCCCTTGTTTCACTGTATCAGTTCCCAGGGATTCAGTTATAATTTACTCTATTCTCTTTGCTGATCTCCTCACTTCATCTCTCCCCTCTACAATTCCCTACAACTTCCAAATTGATATTACTAAAGCATGGGTTGACCATGTCACTTGCCTGCTTAAGAAGTTCCAATTTGTCTTTCTTGCCACTAAGGTAAAGCACACACTTCTCTTTTTCGCTTTTGACGTCGCTCACAATCTGGTTGTAGGCTACATTGCACATTATTCTCCTTTATACATGTTAAGTTGCTAAGTCCTAGACAAACTGGCCTGCTTGCATTTCATCTCCTGTCTATTCTTTCGAAAAGGCTCTTCCCCAGGCCTAGGATATACTATTTTTTCACCTATACCCCACAGAATCCTTAGCTTCCTTCAAGATTTAGTCTAAGCACCATTTTCCTATCTGAAACCTCTCTGATTCTCCCCTTCCTCAGAAATTATTTTATGTATTTTTATTTTTTTTTTCTATTTATTTTTAATCTATTTATTTTTCTGTGAATATGTTGTTTCCACCCCATGGAACATAATCTCCTTAAGTGCATGGACTGATTTTCGTTTTAGCATATAGTAGGCACTTAATAAATGCTCATCGAAAGAGTTCTAAGCCCACATTACCAATTGCCTTTTGGATAGTTCTACTTGGATGTCTCATGAGAATCTCAAATTCACTATGTTTAATATGGAACTCATTATATTTTCCCTGAAATCTACCCTTCCTCCAAGCTCCCTCGTTTCTTTTGAGGGCACCATCATCTTCAATTATGCAGCCTTGAAGTCCTCCTTGATGTTTTCCTTTCATTCCTCCCCCATTCCTATCCATCCCATGTCTTTGTTAATTTCCTCTCTACCATCATTCTTGCATCCATCTCCTCTTCTCCATTCACGCAGCTGCCATGTTGGTTCAGAGGCTCATCAGCTTTTGCCTGGGCTCTTTCCATAACCTCCTAATTAGTTTCCCCATTGCAGTCTTCCCTTCTCTTCAGTTCATCCTTCACATGACTGCCAAAGAAATATTCTGAAAACATCTCTGACCATGTCATTCTCCCATTCAAAAGTCTTCAGTGGCTCCTTATCGCCTCTAGGATAAAATATGTTGACAATTAGAGAACCTCCCAACTTAGTTCTCACCTTCCTTTTCAGTTTTGTTTTCTATTATTCTCTTCTTCTACTCTCCTTACAAAACAAGTTACTTATCCTCACAGGAAATGTTCCCTCTCTTACCTTGCTACCTTGGCACAAGTTGTTTACCATGCTTAGACTGCACTCCCTTCTCACCTGTCTTTTTTCCAAAGTATATACTCAGGTGTCACCTCCTACAGGAGGGTCTTCCTGCTTGCCCAGCTGTTAGGGCACTATTGTAAGTGTGTGACAAAATGGTGTTATTTAGGCTATGTGTCCCTAATGGCCATGGTAAACAAATAGGCTTTAAGTTGTTACCCACTACCCTTCCATGTGACTCATCCAAGGGAGCAAGGGGCTAAGAGAAGCAAACGAGCCACCCGAAGGTGGCTCCAATATGTAAATGAGGCGACCCCAAGGTGGTTGAGACAAGAGCTCTAGGCCCCCTCCTTCATTAGGGCCTCCAGTGAAGTATAAAGTCCTTGAGGGCAGGACCTGTTTCATTTTTATCTCTGTATCCTCACCTCTCGGCTCAGTTCCTGGCACATAATAAGTGCTTAATAAGCCTTTGCTGCATTCACTGAATCTAATTGTCCTGTTCCTACAGATCCTATCTTCCACTGCCCCCACAAAGCAGTAGCTGTTTTATTCTCCACGTTGTGAGGAAGAAAGGGCATTGGATTTTTTCCCTCAAAATAATTTATTTCATCTTTCTGTAGTGCTTTAAGGATACAGTCTTCTTTTGAGATAGGTGGTGAGGTCAATAGAGCACTGTGACCTGGAGTCAGGAAGCATCCTTTTCCTGAATTCAGATCCAGACACTTACTAGCTGTGTGACCCTGGGCAAGTCACTTAACCCTGTGTACCTCAGTTTCCTCACCTGTAAAATGAGCTAGAGAAGAAAATAGCAAACCACTCCAGTATCTTTGTCAAGAAAATGGAGTCATGAAAAGTCAGATATGACTGAAAAAAAGAAAATCTACAATAGATCTTATAGATGGGGAAACCGAGGTTTAGGAATGTGAAATGATTTTCTCAGTGTCATACAACTAGTAATGATAAGAGCTGAGATTTGAACTCATGTCTCAACTCAGATAGCAGTGGACATTTCTTTACAAAGGTGGCATTGGTAAAGCACTTATAATTTGAAAGGTCATTCATTTGGTCCTCACACTGGCCCTATGAGCCCTAAGTAGTGCAGACATACCCATTTTATAGATGAGGCAACTGAGGCAGTTTTCTAGAACACTGCCACCACCATGGTTCAGGCCCTCCTAGCCTGCTGGCTAGTTTTCCTGCCTCAGGACTCCTATATCCTATCCAACCCAGCTTCCTCTCAGCTAAAAAACTGTGATATTCCTAAAGCACAGACCTGACCCTGCCACCCCTCACCACTCAGTAAACTGCAGTAGCGCCCTCCAATATTAAATAAAAAATCCTATATTTGGTTTAGAAGCTCTTTTTAACCTAGCTCCGTCTTCTTACATCAACTCATCCCTGAGCATTCTGGTGTCTTTCTTCTGTTGGTTATCTCCAGGCCTGCCTCTCTCTTGTTGGCACATAGTTGCTTGTATATCACTTCCTCCAAGGAGACTGTGAGCTTTTCCAGGACGGGGATTTCTTCATGCCCATAGTTCACAGGTACTGAATAGATTCTGACTGACTAAGAGTCATGACTTGCCAGGAATCACACAACTAGTAAGAGGGGATTAGTGATTTTAATCCAGTTATTTCTGCTATCCCCATCTTCTCTGTCTGCCATTGCTGGGTTGAGTGGTGCCTCTTGCCCAAAGACTAGGTTCAGAGAGACAAATGGGCTCCCATTCCAGCTGGATCCTTGTGCTTATGGTGCTAAAGACAAAAAGCTCCTTGAGAATGTTTCAGCTCCTTGATTGTGGGCACCTTTGGGGCTTCTTCCAGAGTCACCAGTATGGGTGTGTTGAAGGGCAGGCTGGAAATATCCTTTCCCTAAATAACTGCTCTGTTCTTGGGAGCTGCTGCCTTACTGGTGACAAATGAGAGTGGACGTGATCAGCCATCTTCTTTCTATGTGTCCACTGGCTTACTCTCCCCAGACTTTAACCCGCAGGCTGGGCAGCTAGCAGAGAATGGCTCAGGGCAGGCAGGCCAGAGGCCTGGACCACCAGCACCTCTGTGTTTCATTGGAGAGAGATCAGCCCTTGTATTCCGTTCCCCCAACTTTTCACAACATAATTTCCCCGGAGGGGATTTGCAGGCACAGTAATGTATAGCTGCAGTTTTAGATGTTGCCGAATTCCATTTGCTAGAGATCAGTGTTTTATTGCCGTATCAGTGTTTTCAAATTGCACCATATTTTCTTAGCTTGATGGGAATTTACAGCCCCCGGAATGAAGCAAAATCGGGCTCTCCCTGTGGCTTGGAAATCACTCGGGTCGATTATACTGACGGCTGTCTTTACCTCCCACCATTCCTGCTAATTATTCATATTAGGATAGAGCAGGGAAGAGGGGCATGAAGCCACAGTGAGGCAGCTGCCACAAGGCATTGGACATTGCTGCATCTGCCACTGCTGCGTGGTTTGTAGGCTTTGGGTCTCCCAGGACAGGGGAGCTTGAGGCTTTTCTAGGCAAGGGCTATTTGTAGCCCTTCAGCAGACAGGCTCTAGGAGCTCTGATATATACAGATGGACAGCTATAAACAATTTTAGAGATTGCTCATCTGGAGACACCTCCCACAGATCAGCCATTGAACTAGAAGTACTCAGACTAACGCAGGTGGCCCAATGGGTTGAAATTTGGGTCTGGAGTTTGGAAGACCTGAATTCACATCCTACCTCAGACTCTTACTAGCTGTGTGTCTTTGTCAACCTGACTCCTGTTTGCCTCAGTTTCCTCATCTGAGAAATGGGATTAACAAAACCATCTACCTCTCAAGATTGTTATGAGGATCAAATGAGATGATAATTATAAAAGCTCTTAGCACAATGCCTGGCATCAAGTAAGCACCATATAAATGTCAGCTCTTATTATTGTCCTCTCAATCTATAGATGTGATTGATCATAGCAACTCAGAAATAGGACTTGCCCTACAGCGCACAAATAGTAGAACCAAGATTCCAATTTTGGTCTCCTTACTCCAAATGTGGTGTTTTTCCTCATTTGTATCTTGTTTCTTCCTTGATTAGCATCTAAAGGACTCAACCTGTGGAAAATTCAGTAGCTAGTCCAATATTCTACAGAGAGGGTTGTCCTCTAGGCCAACATAAGCCCTGGTCCTTGGAATCTCAATGATTCACATTTGGGAGAGACCTGAGAGTTCACTTAATCCAACTTACAGAGAACAGGGAAACTCTCTAGGATATCCCTGGTGAGTAAATATCCAACCTTGAAGTCCTCCAGGAAAAGGTAACCCACTTCCTTCCAGAACTGCTCATTCTACTGTTAGACAGCTGTACCTCAGAGATGTCTTCAGGGAAGATAGGTATTATATTCTATACCCCTGGGAGAATGGGGTCCCTTCCCAGGGTCCTGCTCATTCATGTATTTAAAATGGCAGAAGGGATTCTGGGGCTGGTATGAGCAAATTGGTTTCCTGGGGGCAGTGAGTACTGGGAACTGTCCTCAGACTAGCTTGGTTGGACTTGTGTCCAAGGGTATGACCTAAAGCTTATCTGTCTCTAGGTGGTGCAGTAGAGAGAGCACTGGGCTGGGAATCAGGAAGATGAACCTTCTTGAGTTCAAAGCTTACTAGCTCTGTGACCCTAGGCAAGTCACTTCACCCTGGTTGCCTCATCTGTACATCATACTGTAACATTTTACCAGTTACATAACTATAACATCATATAGTTTTTCATCTGCAAAAATGAGTTAGAGAAAGAAATGGCAAACCACTCCAGTATCTTTTCCAAGAAAACTCCAAATGGGGTCACAAGGAGTTGGACATGACTGAAATGACTCAACAACAACAATGACAATGACAACGACAATAATGACAACAACAACATCAAGAGATGACCACTGGGCACCTGGAAGTCCCCTCACAAGTCAATGCTGTGCCAAGAAAAACTGAGGCTTCTCAGATTCAAGGGAGAGCAGAATTCCGACATTACTCAATGAAGCATTGGGTACTCTGAACCCTGGCCTCAATGCTCCATTCCTGGCAGGGAAGGTGGAAACTCAATTGCATTCTGGTCTTGGAGCTGGCAGTCTCTGGGAAGGGATAATCAAATCATAGAATCATAAATTGAGATCTGGAAGGGGACCTCGATTAGCAGAGTTTAAAAGCTTTCTCTGCCTACTCTGCTTCAAGGCCCATCTGTCACTCTCAGGGGGCAGAGATCACAAACACAGAGACCTAGGCAGGAAAGGCCTTCCTCCCTGGCTGAGGCCAGAGCTTTCAGAGACAATGGCCTTGGACAGAGGCAGAGACAGAGGCCTATGGGCTTGGACAGGATAGAGATGATAAGAGAGAAGGGCCCTGTTATCCCAGCATAGCGGGTAGAGTACAATAAGAGCATTCTATGGAGTACTAACTGGGTGAGTCATTCCACCCACTAATTGCTGCCAATTAATGGTGTGCACTGTTTATCACATTTATGGGCAAAATAGCATAACTTTCTGTCTCTCCCTTCACAACTAGAGGACCATTAAGTTCCAAGCCCTGGTAATTAGTGGCGTCTGTACCTCTGTCGGGCGGGAGCTTCTTGGATATTTGGGGACCTTTGGTTTACAGCTTCTTGGCAGATGGCAATTTCCTGAGAGTACATTCCTCATTTGAATCCCTGGCTTAATTTTGATCTTTTTTGAGTCAGAGTCCTGCAGTATGTAGGACCCAACAAGCTAACATGTCCAACCCTTTGAGGGTAGGTAGATGCCTTGCCAGTCCTGAACTCTGGATTACTCCCACCATCTGCTTATTTCATTCCTATTCACACGCTGCTGAGCAAAGCTGGAGGAAACCATAAAGCTGTGCTGCCTGGGCCCACCACAAATTTATGTTGTCTAATCTCAACTGGGCCCTCACTGCAACAAAGCAAATATTCCATTCCTCCTTAATAAATTCTCTATCCCATTCTCCATAGAAGCTTTTCCAAACATTCTCATTTTTAGTCATTTTCCACAGTACCATTCCGCCTACAGTCTCAGCTGAGGGCCTCACCTCATATTCACTAAAAAAAGTGGAGACTGTTCCCTAAAAGCCTCCTTTTTTCCTCTCCTCCTTAAGTCACATCATTTTCCTCACTATTGCCATCCTGTGCCATAGAAATCTCCTTGCCAAAAACAGTCCCTCCACAGGCACCCTTGATTCCAATCCCTTTTGACTTCTCCTTACTATCATCCTCATTGTCCCTCATATTTAGTCTTTCCCTGTCTACTGGTTTCCTACCAGCTAGAAACTTGCTTTTGTATCCCCATCCTAAACTAACAAACAAACAAACAAACAAGCAAACCTTTTCTTGATCTCACTATTCCTGCCAGGTATCTCTTTTCCCTTTCATGGCTAAACTCATTGAGAAAGCTGGCTACATTCTATTCTCTTACTCTTTTCTAAACCCTCTGCAATCTGGCTTCCAATCTTACCATTCAACTGAAACTACCTTCTTCAAAGTTACTGGTAATCTCTTGGTTGCCATATCTATAAAGGACTTTCTCCTTTTTTTTTTTTTTTTTTTCCTTTTTTGACCTCTCTGCAATCTTTGCAATTATTGATCATCTTCTCCTGGATATTCCCTCCCATCTAGGTTTCTTGAAACTCTTCTGGTTCTCCTCCTATTTGCATAATCACTCCTCTTCTGTCTCTTAACTCTTTATCCATGTCATACTCAATAACCATGAGTGTACTCCAAGGTTCTATCCTGAACCCACTTCTTTTTCTTAATTCTAATACATCTTTAAATCTTGTTACTCAACCTTCATAACACTGGATCAAGTCACATATCTCTCCACTCTCCCTTTCCAATGAGCCCCAATGGCTCCCCATTAACTCCAGATATGGAGGACAGGCTATGCAGAGTCATGGAGGCGGAAGATGGAGTGTTGAGTCCAGAAAACAGAAGACAGCAAGTATGTTTCTATTCAGAATAGAAAGGCAAGATGGAATCAGCTTATGCAAGAACTTTAAATGTCAATTTTTCTGGGGGGGGGAGGAGTGGTGTCTGGACCATTAATTTTATTACTGTAGAAAAGTTCCAGTGAGGAAAGTACTGGTAGGTTGGTAGCTTCTCTGCAAATTAAAAATCTTAGAGAGTTGCCTGGATTAAAGGAATATGAAATGCCTTACCCAGAATTATCCAGTCAGTATATATGAGAGGCAGAACTTGAATCCAGATCTTCCTGACCCTCAAGGTTGTTCTCCATTACAACATACTGCTTTTTGTTGTCTTTTAGGCAACAGGGAGCCACTGGACATTCTTGAGGTGAGGAATGACATGGATAGACTTATTCTTTTTT
>CM053588.1:73077942-73118405 GCA_028646515.1 Pseudochirops corinnae | reverse complement strand
TGCCTTGATATTCTGGACCTTTTGTTCTTCCAAATGAATTTTGTCATTATTTTTTCTAGTTCTATAAAGTAATTTTTTGGTAGATTGATTGGTATGGCACTAAATATGTAATTTAATTTAGGTAAAATTGGATAGACTTATTCTTTAGGTAAATTATTTTAATGGTATTGTAGATGGTAGCTTGGAGAGGGGAGAGATTGGAAACTGGGGGGTCTAATTAAGAGGCTATTTCCATGGTTCAGTTCAGAGGTGATACAGGACTGAATCAGGTCAGTGCTTGTGTTACTGGGGAAGAGGGGACAGATACAAGAGATGTCTCATAGGTAGCAATTACAAGACTTGGTAATGGATTTTATTTGGATGGTGAAATAGAGGGAAGACTGGAAGATGAAGAAGATTCTGTGGTTGTGAACCTTGGTTACTAGAAGGATGATTATGTTTTCTGATAAATAAGGAAGTCATAAAGTGTTTGGGTTTCGGGAGGAAGATAATTAATTTTGTTTTATTACATATGGAGTTGGTGATGTCTACCTGTTATCCACTTGGAGATGTCCAATAAGCAATTGGTATTGCAGGACTTCAGAGAGAGGCTAGGGCTGTTTGTTATCTGCACAGAGTTGGCAATTAAACCATGGAAGCAAATAAGTTCACCAAGAGAGAAGGAATCAAAAGTGTAAAGAGCCCAGGACAAACCTTGGAGGACATTTGGAGGTTAGAGGTCAGGTCATAGATGATGATCCAGAAAAGAAGACTGAGAATGAATGTTCAGAGAGATAGGAGAAGAATTAGAAGAACAGTTTCATGAAAATACAGGGAGGAGAAAGGAGGAAGGGATTGTCAATAGTATCAAATGCTGCAGTGAGATCAAGAGGGTTGAGTACTGAGAATAGGACATAGGATTTAGCAATGAAGAGATCATTTGTAATGTTTGAGAGTCCAGTATTGGATGAGAGGTAAAGTTGGAAGCCAAATTTTGTGGGGTTGTTGAGAAGAGAGAAGGAGAACAGGAAATGGAGGCAAAAATGTGAATGGTTTTTTTCTTTCTAGGGATTAGGCTCTCTAGGGTGATAACATGAGACAATGGTAGCTTCAAGATTTGGAAAGAACAAAAACAAGCATTTATTATTAAGCATGTAGGTGCCAGGTACTGGGCTAAATGCTTTATAAATATTATTTCATTTGATCCTCACAACAACCTTTTGAGGGAGGAGCTATTATTATTCTTATTTTATAGCTGAGGAAACTGAGGTAGACAGAGGTTAAGTCACTTGCCCAGGGTCATACATCTAGTAGGTATCTGAGGTCAGATTTGAAGTCAGGTATGGCCCAGAACTCTACTCTCCCATCTAGCTACCAGATGAAATCCATCCAAATTAAATCTAAGGCATATCCTCTGAACAACCAATCTAGTAACCATCAAAAAAGGAAATGAAGTCAATCTGGCATAATTTGTTTTTGATGAAACCAGGATACCTCTGAGGTGGCTGGTGTGATGAAAGCAGCACAGAACTTGGAGTCAGAAAACCTGTATAGGAATGTTGACCGTGACACTTTTAGGTAACTGAGCCTCAGTTTCCTCAGTCATTAAATGGGATTAATAATTATTAAACTACTGATTGGGATAAACGATTGAATTCAACAAGCATTTATTAAATTCTTACTATTATATGCTTCAATAAGCATTTATTACTTCTTACTACTATATGCAAGGCACTTATGCTTGATGCTGGGGAGACAAAGACAAAATAGTCTTTGTCCTCAAGGTACTTGTGTTCAAATTAAATAATGTTTGCAAAGTGTTACATAAATTGGAGTGATTATTATTTTTCTTTCATTTCTCCCTTCAGGTACCTGAGAAAGATTAAAGGATGTGACCTCTTCCAAAAAGCCCTGGGAAAGATGCTTTGGGGAGTCACACTGGGGTGGACCTGGCCTTTGGGATACATCGAAGACCCAGAGTTAGAGGATCTGGGAAGAACTTGATCTGGATGGAGGGAAATTCTATCATGCCTTTTTTGACATCTACACTGTCAGCATCATGAGAGCAGTGACCTTGTTTTTTGTCATCATTCTACCCCAGGCAGCCTAGTGACAAAGCCTTGAATTTGGTAGCAATCAGTAAGTGCTCATTGGAGGGACAAAGGAATGAAATGAAATATATACAAAAACATTATTATTACTTTCAAGCCTGTAAAGGCCAAAGAAACAAAGTAGCACCTTGGAGAGCTCCTTAGGGGACCCACTTCAATGATTAAATAGGAATGATTTATTATTGTTATTTTTCTTAATATAACAACAATAAATCATATTTCTAGAGCCCTTTTAGAGGTTTATAAAGTACTCTCACTGCTTCACCAGCACTCTCAACACTTTGATTAGTAGTATATCAATTATATGTGAGTAGATTCTTACTAGTGTTAGAATTGAAAAGACCTGGGTTTGACTCAATCCTGCCTTTGACATGTACTGGCTGTGTACTGGGCAAGTCACTTAACCTCTATTTGCCTCAATTTCCTCATCCATAAAACTAGGATATAATGATGATGATGATGATAATTAACACATCCCAAGGTTGTTGTGAGGCTCAAATAAGATAATATGCAGAAAGCGCACAGCAAATATTAAAATGCCATATACATTTTAGTCACTGATGTAATTATTCCTGTATATTCCTGTAATTCCTGGTATTTAGTAGGTGCTTGATAAATGGTTGTTGATTTGATTTCAAATAGAAACAGTCTGGAGACCAATTGCCATCCTATTATTACTCTCTCCAAGGTTTGGCAGGCTTTTGTGCAGGTGGATAAAATGATTGCTTTTCATAATTGAATAGAGATATTGGAATGCAATCTTATCTTTTGTAGGTTCACTGATGGCATTCTCAGGACAACTCTAGCAGCAGACAGAATGACAGAGACTGGTACTTCATCCTGTTCCCAAATGGTTTTGATTTCTTCTGCCAGCTCTCTACATGTTAGGAGTTTTTCATTCCATATGGTTTAGAGGTAATAAGTGTTTGGTATTCCAGCCTTCTTATGCCTTACTCCCCTCCATATTTTTCACACCAGACATGTCATCTCCTAACTCTGCACATTTTCACTGGCTGCCTCTCATGCCTGGAATTCTCTCCCTTGTCAGACTCCTGGCTTCCCTAACTTCCCTCAAGTCTCAGCTAAAATCCTACCTTCTATGAGCACAATGACACTTCTTTGTCATCTGTTCAGCACATGTTTGTCAACATATTGTTGGTTAAATTCTTGTGGAGATTGCCTATGGAGGGCCTTTTGGTTCTTTTCTTGGATCTCAGTGGTTTCATAGACTTCAATCAGAGGTAAATCAGCATTAGTTACATTCCACAAGTTCATCAATGTGTAAATATTGTTAGTCTTTATTATTGCTTTGTGAATGACTTGTGTTTGTTCCCTCGATATTTTTGTAAATTTTAAACTTGTTTATCACCTGATTTGAGAATATCTAGCAATCTTCTTCCTCTTTTTACAGCTCTCCAGTTCCCAGCTCTAGGCATTTTTGCTGGTTATTCCTCAGGCGTGGAATGCTCTCCTTCCTCATTTCAACTTCCTGGTTTCTTTCATGTCAGCTAAAATCATACAAGAAACCTTTTATGGTCTCACCTCACCCTTAATGCTAGTGCCTCCCCACTGTTAATTATCTTCAATTCATTCTGCACATATCTTGTTTCTACATAGATGTTGGCATATTGTCTGCCCCATAAAGATTGTCAGTACTTTCAGTTTAGGGACTGTTTTTGCCCTTCTTATCTCCCCAGAGTTGAGCACTGTGCCTGGTAAAATGCTTATTGACTTCAGATAGAAACTGTCTGGTGACCAACAAGTTGACAGCCTACTGTTGCAGCTTTCTGTAGCTTCCTTAGCATAGTTTTGTTAATATTGTAGGATTTTTTGTTTCAAAGTCTGTTGTCATCCAGTTTACTGTTCCAAAAGAGTATGTTAAGACAGGTCTCATGAAGGTGCTAACTGATCCAAACATGTTCCTCCTATGGAGTTTTTAACCTCATGATGCCAGGAAATCTATTACCATTTTTTCCCTAGTCGGGTTCAGATGGAAACAGTCCGGGGACAAGTCTCTATTGTGTTATTATTCTTTTCTGTTCTGTGAAGTATTGCACAGGTAGATAAAATACTTGCTTTTATTGTAATTAAATTAAAGCATTAGGATGTAAGCTATTCTTCAGTAGGCTTGCCCAATATATCTCTGGGACAACTCCAGTTACAAGCAGGATGACAGGGATGATATGGGCTTTATGCATGTTGTTTCCACATGGTTTTGATTTCTTCACTAGGCATCTGTATTTGGAAAGCTTTTTGTTCCCTGTAGCCTAGGGATTATACTTATGTATTTGGAATGGTGATCTCTATTAAAAGTATTGTCCATTTTTAATGGATCAGTGTCATATCCATATGATCATGAACAATAGCTTTGTTTATTATAGTGTCCTAGTTTCAGTATATTTTGTTTATTGGGTTCTCAAAGATATTTAGGTATCTACATTTGTAGCCCTAGGATTTGTCATCTTTTAGTTTAAGAATGATAGTGTTTTTGAGCCTGGAAAGCTAGGTATTATGAGAAAAGCATTGGACTGAGAATCAGAAGACCTGATTTCTTTTTAATAGTGTTGACATTAGCTTGCTACATGACATTGGGTAAAAGCCTTTCTCTCCCTGACCCTCAGTTCTCTCCTCTGTCAAATAAGGAGCTAATATTGTATCCAACTGATCTCCATGTGGGTTTGTATTACTGAGCTTACAATAACTGTCTTGGAGAGGAGTAGGGGTGAGCCAAAAAATGGTTGGAACCATAGGACGTTAGTCCCAGATTCAAATGTTGCTGTGTATAATCCATACATGGAGAAAACAATGGCAGATAATTGACAATGCTGCATCTTCCTAATACACAGATTGTATAATAATTGCATATTATAGCTGTCTTTGTACGTCTTCTAGACATACAAACTCCTGCTAGACTCCATGAGGGTGGGGACTATGTTTAAACAAAATTTGTGTCTCTTAGTCTAAATACAACTATTTGTACCTAGTAGGTGCTTAATAACTATTGGTTGAATTGAAAAAAAGAATGAATTTAACATGCTGATAGATTGACATTTTGCTACCAAGGCTTGCCTCAAGTCTTCTCCTGAAGGAGAAACTTCTTAGTTTTCCTGAATGACAGGTCAGGGAGAAGGAGGATAAGAATTAAGGGGAAGCAAAGTCTTCTTTCCCTCCCCGCAGGAGACCAGAGTAGTTTATCTTGCTTGGCACCAATCCTTTGTCTAAAAGCACGTCCAAAATGCGAGTGGCGAAGTTAATGAACTTCTTGGTCTTGGAGCAGCTGAATTATCTGGGAGCAGATGCTCAGGTTTATGGATGTACTAATTAGGAAGCTGCCTTTGGTGTTCTGAAACCTGCAGAGGACTTGAGACATTCCAACAGGCCCTTCGGAGATTCCATGGAGCAGATTTCCCTGACATGAGTAGCCTCTCTCTTTCCCTGCCTAGGGCCCAGGGCAGAGGTGTTTGTTTGCTGAGATTCCCCAGCATCAATTGTGCTCTGAAATGGAACATGGGGACTTAGGAAATCAAAGCAGGGTTAAGTTGGAGACATTTCAGATCTTCTTACTTCAAAAGGCCTAGAAGATGCCAGCTCAGCCCTGGCCAACCAGTGGCAATAGTGGGCTGAGCTAAGCATTGAATGCTGGCCTGGAGCTGAGGAATACTGGCCACTATGAGGTGGAATCAGGAATCTACATGTGTTATGTCTTACTGAAGAAAATACTTGAGGCTGGGGAGTGTGGGTAAGGAGATATCACATTCCTGAGGGCTGGACAGGAAAATCCTTAGGGAGGTCAATTTGAGAGGCAGTAAGTGGTCCAAATACTGAGTCAGAGTGAGCAAGACAGGGGGAATGAGAACACTGTACCTTTCCAAGCTGACATGAAGGCCACCCTTTCATGAACTCTCTGCTCCAACCCAACCAGCCTTCCTGCTCTTTCTCACAAATGATGTTCAACTACCTTCCATACCTTTTCAATCAATCCCTCATGCTTAGTCTGCCCTATCTCTTCACTTTCATCTCTTAGTGTCCCTAGTTTCCTCCAGGACTTACTGCAAACATCATCCCCTACATGAATACTTTCCTCTTCCCCACAGCTCCTCTCTGAAATTATTATTTTGCAGTCGTTCAGTTGTTCTTCAGTCATGTCTGACTCTATATGACCCCACTGGGGTATTCTTGGCAAAGATCCTGGAGTGGGTAGCCATTTCCTTCTCCAGCTCATTTTTACATATGAAGAAACTGAGGCAAACAGGGTGAAGTGACTTGCCCAGGGTCACACAACTGGTAAGTGCTGAGGCCAGATTTGAACTCAGGAAGAAGAGTGGCTGACTCTAGGAATGGAACTCTATCCACTGTACCACATAGGTGCCTTAAATGATGATGATGATGACCACTAACTATCACTAGCCTCTAAAGCTTGCAATGCATTGTATCTAGGTGGAACCATTTCATTCTCATAGTAGTCCTGGGAGGTAGGTGCATTTATCTCCATTTTGTGGATGAAGAAATTGAGTCTGAGAGAAGTAACTTATCCACAGCTAGTCTGAGATGGAATTTGAACTCAGGTTTTCCTGACTTCCAGTTCAACACTCTATCCACTGGGTAACTTAACTACTTTATATTTACTTTGTATATATTTATAGGTGTACATGTGTTTCCCCTGACAGAATATAAGCTGCTTGAGGGCAAAAACTGTTTCAGTAGGCCTTAATAAATTCTTAGCAATTAATTATATGAAAAATTAAGGGGTTGAAGAGCTAAGCCAAGAGCTTAGCAGAAGCATGGAGCACTGAAAACAATGGTGGATTTGGCCCTGGAGGATTTGAGCTCAGCTCTCGGCTCTGACGTTGACTAGGGGCACTACTTTGGCCAGGGTATAGCACCTGTCTGAATTTCAGGCTTCTCTTCTGTAGATGAGGGGTTAGTCTCCAGTTCTAGTTGCCTCTTGGAACAAATACAAACTTCACTGTTCATAATCTGGCTCCAGTTTATCTAAGACCATTTTCATGCAGAAAACAGTGCTGTACAAAAGGAGAGTACTAAATTTGTAATCCAGAGCTCTGGATTCAAATCCCAGCTCTGCCACTTAAGTATCCCTGGTTTGAACCCAGGCAACTTATTCAACCACTTTGGGTTTTAGTTTCCTCAATTATAAAATGAAGTTCTTGGACTAGATCACCTCTGAGGTCCCTTCTATTAATCTATTGATTTATATTAATCTATTGACCATGCTTCTACATTCCAACCAAAATGGCCAACTTACTGTGCCTTTTACCTGACGTTCCATCACCCACCTTGGTGCTCGTGCCCAGTATTAGTTCTTTCCTCATCTCTACCTTATGGAATCCCTAGGTCCCTTCAAGGCTTAGCTCAAGTATCCTCTACTGTGCCAGGCTCTTGCTGATCTCCATTGTTTGGGATTTCTCTCTTCTCTAAAGAGAGAAATGTTTACATCATGTATATTTTGTATTTACTTCTCTGTGTACATATTGCTGCACCCCAACAGAATAACAGAATATCCCTGAGGGTAGAGACTTTTATTTTTGCTTTTGTGTCTGGAATATGCAAGGCACCTGATAAACATTTCTCTTTTTAAAAATCGTTTTATTGACATCTCAATTACTTTTTTTTATATCACCAAAATTTTCTCCAGTCTCTCTCTCAATCTCTCGCTTTCTCTCTTTCTGAAAACCATGCCACATAAGTAATATTTTATTTTTGGGTGATTTAATAATTTTATTAATAAGGCCAATACCTTATTAATAAAAGAATGGTTATTTGTTAATCTCTCTTAGACCAAAAACCTACATAAGTAATATTTTAAAGAAAAAGAAAAAATCAGCTAAACACATCAATATATTGAAATTGCTTGAAAATATGTGCATTATCCCACACCCATCAACATCACATGTCTGCAGAGCTGGCAGTATCTTTTTATATCTCTTCTTTAGGAACATGCTTGTTTTTTGTCATTTTCAATAGTCACTTATGATTGTTTTATGAGTTTCACTTTTGTTTATGTTATTGTAGTTATTGCCTACATTTTTTACTTCACTTCACTCTGTATCACTTCATGTAAATTTACCTTTCCATGCTTCTCTCTACTCATCACGTTCATTATTCTTACAGCACAGTAATATTTCATTACATTTCTGTAACTCAATTTGCTTAGCAATTCTCCAACTGATAAGCGCTGACTTTGTTTCTAATTCTTTGCTATTACAAAATATGCTATTATAAATATTTTGATGTAGATGGGGATTTTTTTCCCCTTACCACTGGTTTCGTTGGGTTATCAATGTAGAAGTGGGATCTCTGGGTCAAAGGAAATGAAGACTTTAATTTTATTTGCATAATTCCAAATTGTCTTCTAAAGTGGTTGTACCAATTCATAACTACCAACAATGTATCAATGTGCCTATCTTCCTATAACTCTTCCTTCATTGATTATTCCCATCTTTTGTAATCTTTGAGGATCTTCAGGGTGTGAGACAAAATCTTTCAGGTGTTTTGATGTACGTTTCTTTTACTGATTTGGAGCATTCTTTCATATGGTTATTAATGATTTGTAATTCTTTTGAGAGTTGTTTGTTCATAACCCTTGGTCATTTATCTTATATGTGTCTATTAATTGTTTATGTATCTTAGATATCAAACTTCTATCAGAGAAATAGAATACCATGACTTTTACCACTTGTGGACATGCCTTCTTATCCTAGGTGCATTAATTTTATTTGTGCACACACTTTTCAGTTTCATTTAATTGAAGTGTGTTTATTTTATCTTTTGTGATTGTCTCTATCCCTTATTTGCTTAAGAATGAATCTTCTACCCATAGCTGTGAGAGATACATGATCAATTTCTTTCCTGTCTTTTTAATGGCATGATATTGAGATCATGTATGAATTTAGGTTGTCTTGTGGAACAAGGCATACAGTGTTGGTTTTAATAAAAGCTTGTTGAATAGAATTGAAATGGATTTTGAAAACTGCTCCTCTGTAAACATTCCCTGCCAGCCACAGCATCAACCTCCTTTCAGTTCACAAGGACCAGTTTCCTTTCCAGTCCTAGTTACCCCTCCTCAAGAAACCATGCTGACAAACCAACCTGTGTGGACAAGTACTAAATTCCTTATTTAGTGCCATTACAAATGCCATTGGGACTATTAATGAATCAATATTAATCAACAAACATTTATTAGATACTTACTATGTGCTAGGCACTCTGACTTAAGTTAAGCAGAGAAAAAATAAAAATAAGCAAAATCCAGTCTACATGCATCTTGTTCTTTTGCCTCTGACTTTCAAAATCTGCAATCACCTAAAGCTGACACCTATGAATGCTAAGTACAACAGATCTGGGTTTTGTTCTGTTTATTATAAGTCAGAGTTAACTGAACAGATAGTGTTAATATCAGCCTTCTTTCAAATTGTGTTGAGGCTTCAGTTGGTTGTGAGTAGTACCAAGTGGTTTCCCACATTTGTTTGTGGATTTTTATTTTTTAGGTAGAACGCCCTATTAATCATGCACATAGTCTGAGTATTTATGCTCTTATTCAGAGACTGCCTATAACTTGTGTGATTGGGACTATTTCCCTAAAATGTCATACCTACCTGACCTGAAATCTCTACCCTTAATTGGGGTCACTAATGAGTTAGACAAGATACTACTTCTATAACTTCACTGTTAAATGGTAATTATGTTACCTAGGAAGGCTGCCAAGGGTCTCTCTACATTAACACAAATTCATTTCATTATTGTGATTAGCTGTTACTTTGAAAAGCAAAGAAGAAACCATGGGTATTTCTGTTTTGGTAGGGTGGAGATGGGGCAAGTTGGCTGGGATGAACCAGGGAGTGGGCATGCTTTGAGAATCCTCCAGAATCAGAGGAAAGGAGTCCTCTGAGATAATTATTTTCAGCATTGCTATAGTTCTATGAGGTTTGAAAAGTACTTTATACATGTGACCTCATTTGATCCTCAAAACAACTCTTGAAGGTAGGTGTCATTATTATCCCCATTTTACAAATGAAGAAACTGAGGCAGACAAGTTAAGTGACTTGCCCAAAGTCACACAGCCAACAGGAATCTGAGGCAGTATTGAAACTCAGGTCTTTCTAACCCCAGGTTCAGTTTCTTTCCACTGCATTACCTTGCTGTTGCCTCCTTCTGGGCATCCCTGGGACCTTGCTAGAAAACAGAGGAGCACAGAAAAAGAGAAAAACCTCTACTTCTATTTCCAAAGGATCTGCTTCTGGGCTTATGAACTGGTAGTTATTTCTTTTTTTCCTTCATTTTCTTGTTTTTGTGAGGCAAACAGGTTAAGTGACTCACCCAAGGTCACACAGCTAATAAATATCTGAGGTCAGGTTTGAACTCATGTATTCCTGACTCTGGGACTGGTAGTCTGTCCACTGCACCAACTAGCTACCTCAACTGATAGTTATTCAGAGTTTGCTTGAGGATGAGTTGTGCTGCCTGAGGGAAACAGTTCACAAGATCTCTGTGGCAGTGCAAAGGATTCTCCTTCCCTAGAAAGGAAGGAGAGAGAGGGGATGGATGAGAGAGGGAGCTGCTACATAGTTGTAGTACATCCTACATATGGGTACTCATGGCTCCATACGTACTTACCTGTATATATTTTTGATCTGGACCTGTGGGGAATTTGCCATGCAAACTCCTTCTGACAATCAGGTTAGCTACTCATCTGTTATTTGTAGTCTTAGAAAATGGGGCAGCTAGGTAGTGCAGTGAATAGAGCACTGGCCCTGGAGTCAGGAGGACCTGAGTTCAAATGTGACCCCAGATAATCGACACACTTACTAGTTGTATTACCTTGGGCAAGTCACTTAGTCCCATTGTCTTGCCTTTCCCCCCTCCAAAAAACAAACAAAAAACAAAACTGACTGGGGTTGTAAGAAGTTATATACTTTGCCCACAATCACACAAGTTAGGATGTACCTGTGATCTGAGTAATATCTCCTAGGTTCCTTGTCATGTGGGCTGGTTATTTATCTCCTGAAGGGCAGGGATACTATCCTGGAGACTTGATTGTTTCAGGAGATGGGTGCTCAGGCTGCTGAAGCAGCTTCCTGGTTTTCTAATGTCCCAAAGCCTATTCTAGTCCAGCCCTGTCCAGGAGGACTTTGAGATGCCTGAGGGCCCCTCAGACTTGGCTGCCCAACATTATAGCAGCCAGCAGAGCTTTCTGGTCAGACTTGCTTCCATGTGGAAATGAAGAGAGCTGGGTATGCCTTGGGTTAGTGCTGTATCCTTACCGAATATGCTTTCTATGCTATTATTCAATTAACTTATTGTTAAATGTTAGATGGTCTACCAAAGTCTCATTTTGTTCTAATCCTAAGCCTAAAGCATGACACTAACTGGAGTCAGGCCTGTGCTTAGGCCTTCCTGATTCCAAGGCTAGCCCTCAGTCTACTATACCATGTTCTCCATGTTTCTTTCTCTTTATGTACTCATACTCACAGACATATATATGATATGATTATTTATATATAAATATATACATGTACATATATACATTTACATGCATATATGCATTACATACATAACTAACATGTATCAAAGGCAATACTTGAATTCAGGTCTTCTTGATCCCATAATACTATACCACTTTTCATTATATACATAAATATGTATTATGTGTATAAACTATATTGTCCAGGTATAGGCTGCACCCTTAAATGAGATCTCTTTGAAAGGAACTATACATACACATTATATGTGTATATATATATATGTGTGTGTGTGTGTGTGTGTGTATGGCGTGTCTACATATATGTGTATACACATGCATAGAAAGGTGGCCAATAAGTATTCATTAAGCACCTACTATGTGCCTTCAAGAACTGTGATACAAAAGATAGGCCCTGCCCTCAAGGAGCTCACTGTCTAATGAGGGCAGCAGCAGGCAAGAATATACAAAGAAGTTATATACAGCATAAACAGGAAACAATGAGCAGAGGGAAGGTTGGGAGTGAGAGGGGCTGGGAAGGGACTTTTGAAAAAGACGGGATTTTAGTTGGGGCTTGAACGAACCCAGGAAAACCAGGAGGCAGAGATGTATATTAAATCTCTCTCTCTCTCTCTCTCTCTCTCATTTTCTCTCTCATCATCTCTCATTCTCTCTCTCTCTCCTCTCTCTTCTCTGTCTTTCTCTTCTCTGTCTCTGACTCTCTCTTTCTCTCTGTCTCCTTTCTCTTCTCTATCTCTGTCTCTCTGTCTCTGTCTGTCTCTCTCTCATTCTTTCTTTCTCTCTCTCTCATCTTCTCTCTCTCATCCTCTCTCCTTCTCCCTCTCTCCTTCTCTCTCTCTCTCTCTCATCTTCTCTCTCTCATCATCTCTCATTCTCTCTCTTTCTCTCTCATTCTCTCTCTCATCCTCTCTCTCTCATTCTCTCTCTCCCTCCCTTCCTTTCTCTCTCTCCATACACACACATATAGTGTGTGCAGAAAAAGAATGTGGAAGAATAATTCCAAAAGAATTATTCCAACAATATTTATGTATTTTGCATGTTTTTCTCCTTTCCTCCATTCTAATAAGAACATGTTTTCCCTTTTTATCATCACTGTTTTCTTAATCATTTTTTAAAAATATATTGGGGAGATAGGAGTAAAGTTTCTCTTTCATACCAATAAGAGTAGAATAAAACCTTTAAATAGCTCTTTATACACATTTAAATTTCACAATATCCCTGGGAGAAACATAGAGTAACTATATGATCTCCATTTTACAGATGAGGAAAGTGAAGTTCAGAGAGCAAATATGATTTGCACGTGGTCATCTATCTGGAAAATGACAAAGCTGGGATCTGATCCCAGGTCACAAGACCTTCCAGCCAGTGATCTCTACAATACACAAGGCTTCCTCTTATCTTTGCCATCCTCTCTGGAAGCAGACGCTGGTAATAAATTCCCCTGTGTGGTTCTAGTCCCAGCGTGGGCCACCCTGCACAAAGGCATCAGTGGCCTCATTTACATAAGATAATGAAACTGCAGTAAAAATCGTATAAATAAATAAATAAAATGCGGGCAACTTTGTTTCTATAATGACAGATGCTCTTTAAGCAATTTGCCATCGTTTCCCAGGGAGATGCCGTCCAAGTCAGGTGGGGGGCTCTGGGAAGTGGAGAGAGCTGTGGTTCCCCTACTTCCCCTTAGTGGAGCCTGATTGAGCTGCAGATAGACACCTGAATCCCTGCAGTTCTTTCTTGTTGGTCTCCCAGCTCCCTCACAACAATGAAATGTCTCGTGTTGCAGGCTGTGTCTGGGATCTGTGTATGAGGGGAAACTTGGAAGCAACAGAGAGAGAGGGAGGAAGGGGGAAGAAGAGACAGAAAGGGAAAGTGTGTGTGAGAGAGAGAGAGAGAGAGAGAGAGAGAGAGAGAGGAAGAGAGAGGGGAAGAGAGAGTAGAGAGAGGAGACAGAGAGGGAGAGAGACAGAGACAGACAGAGAGACAGAGAGATAGAGAGAGACAGAGAGACAAAGACAGAGAGACAGAGAGGGACAGGGAGAGAGACAGGAAAATAGAGGGTTAGGGAGAGAGGAAGGTAAAGAAAGAGGGAGAATAAAGACAGAGAGAAGAGTGGAGTGGAAAAAAGTAAAGGATAGACAATGCCAGAGAAGTGGGGCATTCTGGTTAGATTTGGCCTTTTCATCCTTTCTCAGTCACAGGATTCTAGATTATCAGAACTGAACTTCCCCAAATCCTGCTATTCTATACCACCTGTGCTGTAATCTTGGGTTTGCCACTGGACCTCTCCAAGGTTCAGTTTCCCTATCTGTAAAGTGAGAGGGGTTGGATTAAGTGACCTCTAAGGTACCTTCCAGCTCTAAACTAATGATCCTGGGATCAGTGTGGGTATCGCCTCCATCAACTCATATCTCAGCCTCTCGCTACCTTGGTAATAGGTCATCATGAAATTTTACTTTAGCCAAAACAAATTCCTCCCATGGCGGGCAGCCTTCTGGCAATGAGGCTGTTGCATGAAAAATGATTATTTTTTAAAACCTTTCATCCAGTCTGCAAACATTTGTTAACTGCTTACTGTGGTCAATGGCTGTGCTGGATTCTGTATTATAATACAAAAAAAAAAATCCATTTTATGAGTTGCTGTGGCCAGAATATTCAACCTTCTGGTGACTAGCCTTCCAGTGATGAATTTCTCCACACCTAGCTAATCTGGTACTTGGATGAGAACAATTTGTTATTAGGTCTCACTTGAAGCTTTTCTAGCTTGGCCCTAGAGTTTCCCAAAAGAGCTCTTGTTGCCCTGGTCTAGCCTTGGAGAACCCAGGGCCCTCCTTTTGCTGTGGGAAGTCATCAGATGACGCTGACAGTGGAGAAATCATGTTTTTAAATAAACAAAATAAAACAAGATTACAAAATAAACCAATTATGTTAAAATATAATTATATATATAATTATATATTTGTATGTATATATAACAAAGGAAGTTCACAGAACTCAGGTTACAAACCCCTATTTTAGGGGAAATAGTGGCTGTATAAAGGGAGAAAAACCAACCTCTGGTTTTCTGGGACTACCCTTTCTTGAGACAGGTTGCAACTGCCCTAAACAACAAACCCTCTTCTGCATGACACTCTAACCATGTGCTTTCTCTGGAACTTTCTATATTTGGAATCTTCCTCTAGCTGATTGGTACATAGCATTTTGGGGCATCAGAGGTGGGAGGTCAATCAGATACAGCACACCCTGCTGCTCCCTTTTAAAGCACCTAGGCAGTGGTTCTGTTGTATGGGACAGCTTAGGTGTTTCTGCCCTGAGAAGAAGGACCAGAGCTGAGCCTGTGTGATGTGTCTCTTT
Source organism: Pseudochirops corinnae (assembly GCA_028646515.1). NCBI lineage: Eukaryota > Metazoa > Chordata > Mammalia > Diprotodontia > Pseudocheiridae > Pseudochirops > Pseudochirops corinnae. Next base: position 73,103,468 of record CM053588.1, on the reverse strand, counting down.
TGTGATGGTCAATCCCCTTCCTCTTCTTCCTTCTAAGACGTCAAGATGATTTTAACCCAAGGCTTGAAATACCCTGATGGCAGCTAAATCTCAAAATATCCTGCTTACCTGCTATTGTAGTCTTGTCTCTTGAAGAACTGTGCTACCTATGTGCCTTCACCTATCCTGATCTGCTCTTCACGCTACCACTTACCTGGGTCTCAAATTCCTTTATGTGAGGTAAGAGCCTCCAATCAAGCCTGTTGCTCTTAGCATCATTGACCTATTTTGACTCTTCTGGGAAAATCTTCCCCAAAGCAGCTGCAATTGATTGGGAAAGAAATAAATTCTAGCTTTGTCTTCTTTTTTTAATGGCTGATAAAAAAAACCTTGAAAATCTGACTCCCGGTCTGAGTGTGGGGAAGGCTGAGTAAGTCACTTTTGAGTAGTTGAACTCACGCTTCCTCCAAGAGTCACCTCAAATTCCACTCTCTGCAGGAAAACTTTCGTGGTTTTCCTCTTGCTAGTGCCTTCCCTCTGAGATTGGCCCTTCACTCTCTGTCTCTGTCTTCCTTCTCTCTCTCTCTCTCTCTGTCTTCCTTCCACCACCCCCCTCCCCTCTCTCCTCTCTCTTCTTTGTCTGTCTGTCTCTTTGTCTCTCTCTGTCTCTGTCTGTCTCCTCTCTCTCTTTTTCTTTCTCTCTCTCTTTCTCTCTCTCTCCCCTCTCTCTCCTCTCTCTTCTCTGTCTCTATCTGTCTCTCTTTGTCTCTGTCTCTGTCTCTCTGTGTTTCCTCTCTCTTCTCTGTCTCTGTCTTCCCCCGCCTCTCTCCTCTCTCACCTGTCTCTGTCTCTTCTCTGTCTCTCTGTCTCTGTCTCTCTCTCTGTGTCTCCTCTCTGTTTCTGTCTCTCTCTGTCTCTCTTCTCTGTCTCTGTTTGTCTGTCTCTCTTTGTTCCTCTCTGTCTCTCTCTGTGTCTCCTTTCTCTTCTCTATCTCTATCTCTCTGTCTCCTCTCTCTTCTCTGTCTCTCTGTCTCTGTCTCTGTCTCTCTCTGTCTCTCACTCTCTCTTTCTCCTCTCTCCTTAGTACCTGGATAGTTGCACATTGTGTCTCTGTTAGAATGGAAGGGCCTTGAAGGCAGCGACTCTTTTGGCCTTACTTTAACTCTGCAGGGATTAGTCCAGCGCTGTCATCGGTGCTTAATCAATGAATAAACACTTGTTGGACTGAGTAGTTGATTGGCTGATTGAGTGGGGGGAGCAAGCCTGAACTTGCTCCAAACTTCAGAAGACCCACTTTACTAGGAGAAAACTCAAAGAAACAAACAAGGTGTGACTATTTTCTAGAAATCCTTTTTATTATTTAAAATTTAAAACCATATTACTTCATAACAGCAAACTGTGTACTTTGATATTTCACAGTGTCTTAAAAAGGAAATAAACAGATTTGAGGGAAATTTATTTACATGGGCCTAGAATGATTAGCAAGTAACACAGTTACTATGAAACCAAAATCGTTACAAAATGTTTACAAAAAACTATATTCATAGAAATTCTGCATGTCCACAAAGGGCATCCCCTGATTGGCCCAGAGACCATCGAGTGAAGGAAGGACAAAAGGTAGGCTTAGGCCAGGCCCTTGGGCAGGGGCTGTAGTGAGCAAGAGCCAGTGAGAGAATGAGCAAGCTAGCTAGCAAGCAAGTGAGTGAGCCAGGGGAAGGCAGACCCAGAAGCTCTGGGCCAGATCCCACTGGATGACAGAAGCATGTATTTGATCCCTAGGGGCCCATCCAGGGAGACCTAGCCAGGTGGTGGTCCTTACCATATTTTGCTGTCAATGTGCCGGGGAGCAAGGTCAAGATGGATCAGTTGAGACCTGATAGAACTCTCAGAAGATCTACTCATCAAAGATCTCTGAACCTTGGCTGCCTGACCTGCCTGAAGGTTTAGGGCAGCCTTAAGCCCAGAAAGCCCTGACCGAAGGGCAAGGGAGGGAAACCAACCAAAATCTCCTGTTCCACCAAGACAGGAACAGCAGATATTACTGGGGGAGCTCCATAGGAACTGGGGAGGTTCAGGGAAGTTGAGAGAAAGGGAGGGAGGTTAAGAGGCATAAAAAGAGACTAGTGCCTGGGTATGGAGGAGATGAAAGGAGGTAGTAAGAGACAGAGACAGAGACAAAGAGGACAGGAAGGAGAGGAGATGAGGGAAGGGAGACAGAGTCACGCAAAGAGAAGAGGGTGAGAGGAAAGGAGACAGAAGCAGAGAAAGGTAAGAAGGGAAGAGCAAAGGAGGGAGGAGAAGAAAGAAAGAAAAGGGAAGGGAAGAAGAAGTGAGGGAAGAGAGAGAGGGATTGAGATACACAAAGAGAGGGAAGAGGAGGAGAAGCGAGTGGTGGGGACAGAAGAGGAAAGGGAGGAATGAGAGAGGGAAGGGGAGAGGGGCAACTTGTCAGTGTGGTATTCCACATAGAGCTACTGTGCTTTGTTGTGTTGAGTTCGTGTGAGGTGTTACCATGTCCAACATATGGCTTTGGGGAGCATTTAGGTTATCCAGGCTGTTCCCTTGGGCTGGGCTGATGCTGTATGCAGCTGTCTGCTCCTTTGCAGTGCTCTCTGAAATTCTGCGGTGCTGAGCTGGAATTCTAGTGGATAAGGGAATGGACTGTCCTCCCTATCAAAGCTAAAATCCACTTAGCAATGGAGATCTCCTCCCCACCCCCACCCCAGGAACAGCAGAGGAAATTGAAGGATGTGCTATCCCTTTCTCCCATGCATAAGATAGAGAAGGAAATTTGACTTTAGGATATGTGAAGAACTGAGAGAGGGGAGTGGGACTGAGCAAGGATGAGTCTGCTGCCCACATCCCCAGGTCTACCGCTGATCTGCTGGTGATTCAGAGCCTTCAGTGCAGGCCTCAGGACTTCTCTGTTCAATTCTGTGAGTTCCAATACAAAAGGGGGTGGGACAGAGAGGGTGCACCTCTGGTTTGGGGTTTCTGCTCAGCTGGCATTACAACCCCGGCATCTTGATATTATTCAGAGTAGCCAGAAACAGTTTATGTGTTTAAAATATTTTTTTTTACCAAGAGAGGGTATGTGTGTGTGTGTGTGTGTGTGTGTGTGTGTGTGTGTGTTTGTCAGTGTGTATTTTGGGGTGGGGTTGGGTTGTGTGCATGAATATGGGACAAGAATGATAGGTGGAGTACCAGACCACTCACATCTTCCAGCTGACCACAAGAAGGTAAGGTTGACCAGAAATCCTTTAGCTATCACTCCCTGCCCAATCTATGCTCAGCCCATTCCCTGATGGTCCTGAGATGCTAAGAGGCCACATCACAGAAGGATACATCTCAGTCAGACCATCACCAGTCTATCTTTTCCTAGCCATACCCCAAGACTGGGAATGGGTAAAAGCACAGAGGGCCCCTGGAAACCTTCTCCTGCACCATAAGAGCTGGTGCTAAGGCTTATCAATCCTAACTACAGCAATGGTAGGGACCCAGAAGACAGGGGAAGGTGACGGGGACATGGCCAGGAATGAACAGCAAGTAGAAGAAGGCGAGGAGGAAGAAAATGGGGAAAGGAGGAGGGGAGAAAAAGAGAAAAGGCAGGAGCCACAGGTAGCCTGTCCACTGGCTTGAGTGGGAGTTGAACTCCCCGGATCCCTCTCCTGTGTCTAGTTCCCGGAAATGCCTGGCCCACAGCCTCAATCTAGTGGATTCTGTCCTTGGCCTTCCATAGTTTGCAGCCTCCATGTTCCCCAGAATACACCTGGGAAGGGTCTGCAGGCATCTGGGCAAGAAATACTCCTTGGATCACCATCACCCAAGATTTACTGGCCATATTATATATACACTTTTTGTGTGTGTATGCGTGCGTGTGTGTATGTGTAGTGTGTGTATACACGCAGCAGGCATGTAAGCGTGCGTGCGAGGAGGGGTACATATACACATGTACTACGCAGTATATATACACTGTGCATATATATATACAGTATATATATATGTATATATATATATCTCTTTGTACATTCATATATATATATATATATATATAGTACAGAACTTTGCTTTCTACCAAAGAAAAGTTTTGGGAGTTGCTGTCTCTACTCCCGAAGCAATGCCCAAGGATTGTAAATGAAGCATTGACTCACTGCTGCTGTCTTCAGACTAGCATTAAGAGGAGGGTCTGGGCGAAGGGCACCAGCAGGAGGTTCTGCTGCTGAAGGCAGCTGGGTTAATTCCAGATGTCTGCCTGCACAGCTGGAGCATCTGGGGGAAGGGATCAGCTACTTCATGCTGTGTGACAGAGAAGCATTTGCAGAAAGCCTGAATAGTAAATGCCTCTACCAGCCCCCCATCCCCACCCCCATGGCTTCCCAGCCAAAAAAAAAAAAAGAGAAAAAGAAGGAGGAGAATGAAAGGGAGGAGTAAAAAGCTCCCAAACCAGGGACTGGCCAGTCTACAGCTGTGTTTAGTCTCTGCCTCCCTCTGTATTTAGGGAAGGGGCACAGCTCCTGGAGACCACTGAGAGCTAATCTCCCAGCACATCCTCGAACCAGGCCAACTCTCCTCCTGCCTGCTGGGTCCCAGGGTTTTATATTCTTTCTGAAGGAGGCAGCCATGTGGCTCCATGGAGAAGGAAACCATTCTTGTTCCTCGAAGGAGCTGCTTTTTCCAGGCTATTGCCTGAGGGAGAGCTTTTCTTTCCTGGAGATGTTCTTGAGGCTGGGCTGATACAGCAGGCTCAATAAAGAAATCTTCCTGAGCTCTTCCTCATTGGTCCAAATAAGAGGAATTCTGAATGACAGGCAGTGTTAGGGAAAGGGAGGGGGAGAGAGACAGAGAGACAGAGAGACAGAAAGAGAGAGAGACAGAGAGAGAGAGGAATAGAGAGAGAGACAGAGAGGGAGAGAGACAGAGAGAGATAGAGACAGAGAGAGGAGAGAGACAGAGAGACAGAGAGAGACAGAGAGAAACAGAGAGAGAGAGACAGAGAGAGAGAGAGAGACAGAGAAGGAGAGAGAGACAGAGAGGGAGAGAGACAGAGACAGACAGAGAGACAGAGAGAGACAGAGACAGAGAAAGACAGAGAGAGAGGAAGAAGAAGGAGGAGGACGAGGAGGAGTGAGGGGAGGCAGCCTCTGGGGAATTTATGTCACTGCCCAATGCCAAGTTGACCAGTTTGGTCAAGAAAGTATAGAACAATAGCTGGATGATGGGAAATTGATGGTGGCTTCAGAAACCTTGGAGAAAAGACTGATGCTGGGACAAGTAGCCAAGAGAAAAGGCCTGCCCCAATCTGGATTTTTCTACCAGCAAACTGGAATGTTTAACTATCTCTTAACATTTTAATCATGTGTAGATATGTGTTACAACCCCTATTCTGACATTACTCTAATGGTCTGGCTAATGTCCAATATGCTCTCTAAACCCCAGCACTAAGAAACACTCCTTGGAGGGGGAGAGACACCTTTCTTTCCTGGTTGTGTCATTCCTGATACAATAATGGGAATCACACATCTCTGCAACAATGTTTTCAGATGTTCAAGTTTACAGGGGATACTGAACATTAGCCTTTCATCCTTGCTGGCTAATGCTGGATGCTAACCTGATGTAGGCCTCTGAGTTCCCTTCTAACTCTGAATGTGTGACCCTCTGGGCTAGGATGTCAACTCTAACATAAATACATGAGACCTGACCTAGGAAGGGGGCATCCTTCCATGACAGCAAGGAAGACCAGAAACCATCTGACTGCTTCAAGGTTTGCCTAAAGGAGTTGGAATTATTGTGATTGTTCCTTGCTTCTTCCACAGAAATGCCACACACACAAATCATCTAACTTAAAGGGCTTTCTGCACACTGCTGCGAGAATATATTTTAGTACACATATAGCTGTGTATGCATGTCTTCTATGAAATATATTCTAATGATGAATAGTAGCTAATATCCACAAAGGGAAGAGCAATTAGACAAGTCTGTATTTAAGGTCCTGTTGATTCACTTAAAAAAATAGTAAAATGAGGAACCATGGGTTAATAATAAAGTGTTGGGCTTAGACTCAGTCAACACTTTCATGCACTCCATGTGCTGGCACCTGTAATCCAAAGAGTCTCTTATAAAGCATTTTCCTTCACCAAAGAAGTATAAACAGGACTCTGATTTACTAATTGTTCTTCCCTGTTCTTGACATTAGCTCAACACATTTGTGTGCATAGACACATACACACATATACCAAGAAACTCCATTACGTCATGGCTTGTCTTAGTGAATGGATTTGGTTATAGTGCAGGGTCAATCAGGCCAACCCACCCCAAACATTTCCTAGCCAGTCAGAGCTGGGGACATGTGGTGACCCTGTAAGCAGGCACTGGATCTATGCCTCAGTCCATGGGCTACCGAGAGGGTACTCTTGTGTATGCTGTAGTGCATGGGGGCACTCTTTGCCTGGCCCTGCCTAATTAATCCCAGAACCACAGGGTCATCCTCAGAATACAGGAATTTGCCCACTTTCATAAGGACTGAGAGAGGAATAGGAGAATTCAGAGACTCCTTTTTGTTCTGAGAAGCCAGCAAGAATCAAACTTAGCTCCTCAATAACAAGGTCACTTCAGCAGAGCTGAGAGGTGAGGGCAGGACTGAAGCATCCTGTTTGAGTCAGGTATTGGAGCTTCCACTTTGTCCCCCAACCTGATGAATGCCCTCCACAAAGGGCAATTCTTCTGCTTGAGAAGAACCTCTCAGGCCAAATCATGCCTTCCTTAAGGACACTTTGTTCCTTCTGGCATTCCCTGTTGCCCACTTCTCTGGCCAGTCCCCCAAAGCACCACAATGTCCCCACCACTCCAGGGGGAATGAAGAGAGGAGTTGAGGGGTGACCTGGATGGAGCCACCTTGTGGGGTCTTTGGTTAATGCTTCTAGGCACAGTTTCCTTCTCCCACCCTTGGGAGATGAGACATTGCCCAGAATTGCCATTGGAAACAAGCTCACAGTTTCTGAAAGGTCCTGAAGGTCAGGGCCTCTTGTGGTCATCTCTTCAACCATTTGTCCTCTCCACATTCCCAGATATCAGCCTCTACAGGATGCTGTCTAGCCCAAGGCTCATCTACACTCTGAAAAAATGAGGTTTGACTTCCTCTTTAGCTTGGGCCAAGATCTCATTTCTCTTTCATTTGTCCTCTCAAGAGGACAGAGGGAGACAGATAGAAAAGAGTCAGTGTCAAAGGAGGTGGGACATGACCAATAAAACCTTCAAGCTCCAAATGAATACCAGCCTGGCTCTGGCAATAGCTTGGTTGCCCCAATCAAGAGCCATTTGTTTTTTTCCATGATATCTCTTCCTGCCTGGCTTTGGAAGGCAAGGATTGGTGACTGGAGTCTCTGGATATTTCTCTAAGAGGGGCAAGAAGACATCTGTCTCTTGGGCCTGGAATAGCTTGTTGAAGAATTCATTGTGGTTGCCTCCCCCTCCCCTAGTCTTTTCAGTCCATTACAAAAAGAGGTGTCTCATCGATAAGGAGTTCAAAGTGTTGCTTTTTCCAAGGCCATTCCATCACCACCAACATGGAGCCCTGTCTAAGGCCAATGGGCCTCAATCCTCTTGGTTACTCAGGATGCAGTCAGCAGTCAACGTCCACAGAAACTTCCAACCCATTGGTCCTGGGCATGTGTGGGTATCCATCTTTCCACACTGATGGCCATTCCCCCTTGATCAAAATGGCTGCTGTTTTTTTAAATTTCCATGCTCCTGGAAGCCCATGGGACAGAGTTTTAAACATGGAGACTTGAGATCACCCAGAAGGCTGCTGGCATGGAGCCCTTATGTAACTGGAGGGTCCACTGTATGAATCCCTGTCTAGAAGATGGGGAGTGTTCAGCCTGAGGGAGGGGTGTGTGTGTGTGTGTGTGTGTGTGTGTGTATGTGTGTGTGTGTGTGCATTCTTCATCTTTGCCTCTTCTGCTTAAGAGAAAGAGGGAGACAAACAGGAAGCCCCCACCTACTACCCACCCAATCCCCTAAATCATAGGCTGGGGTCTGGTAGGTTCATTGTAGGTGGGCAAGTGGGGGTGGGGCCAGCTTCCTTCACTGCCCACAGACTTAGAAGGGGGATCTTTCCTTCTGTCCCCATCTGTTGCCCTAAAGGAGCTTCCTCTTGCCAACCCCTGGCCCTTGCCCCAGCCCTAGGGAAACACAGGTGCCAGTGCAGTATTGCAGGTCATGCTGTCCTTGCCTGGGAGTCTACGGTCATTGAATGTGTGCATGTTGATGACAGCGTCGGCTTTGACCATGACTGGTGGCTGAGGCTTGTGTTTGACCCGTCGCTGGCAGGTGAGGGAGAATCGGATTTCGTCAGCCACAGTGCTGCAGAATGAACGCTGGAAGGAAGAGGGAGGAGGAGGCCTGGTGTTATTCCCTGTGTGGTACAGAGGGCAGAATTATACTTGGGGTAGCATCTGTCTCTTTGAAGGAGTTAAGAGACCAAGATTCTGGTCTCAGTTCTGCCACTAACTAACTCACTGTGTGATATTGGATATATCTGCTTCCCTGCCTGACCCTCTGTTTCCCCATCTGTGCAATGGGGAGATTGGATTGTAGGAACTATCAGGTCTTTCCCAGCTCTGACCTTCTGCATACTACAGCCCCTCCCAACTCTGTGATCATCCTTCCCTGCTCTAACCTTCTGTATTCTAAGACCCCTCCCAGCTCTGACATTTTGAGTTCTAAGGGCCCTCCCAGCCCTGACATTCTGTGTTCTAAGACCCCTCCCAGCTCTGATATTCTGTGTTCTAGGACCCCTCCCAGCTCTGACATTTTGTGTTCTAAGGGCTCTCCTAGCTCTGATATTCTGTGTTCTAAGGCCTCTCCCAGCCCTGACATTCTGTATTCTAAAACACCTCCCAGCTCTGACATTCTGCGTTCTAGGACCCCTCCCAGCTTTGACACTTTGTATTCTAAGACCCCTCCCAGCTCTGACATTCTGTGTTCCAACCCCTCCCAGCTCTGACACTTTGTATTCTAAGACCCCTCCCAGCTCTGACCTCCTGTAGTCTAAGGATCCTCCCAGCTCTGCCCTTCTGTGTTCTAAGGTCCTGCTCAGCTTTGCCCCTCCCTAAGACCTCTTCCCTTCCTTGACCCTCTCCTCTCAGCCCAGCTCTCTCAGTCACGGTCTCAGGTATGCCCTCTCACCCCCACCTCCTTGGGGAAGGGATTACCTGTTCCCGCTCGGCAGTTTTTCGGAGTTTGTAGATGAACTCGCCCACAGCCACCAGCACGGAGAGCACCAGGCCTGCGGCAAGCACAATGAAGATGCCCCCGATCTTCTGGATGCCCAGGGCACTAGCCTCCTTGTTCTCCTCCTCCGGGCAGCCATTCCCCCGCCACCACTTCTCCTTCATGATGTGTAGCTTGTCTTCTTCCTGGAGCTGGAGGATGGCAATGGTGATCTTGTCCCTGTAGGGGGAGCCTTGGGGAGGGGGACAGAAGAAAGCCCAGTCAGGGAGAGCTGTACCCAACCTCTTCCAGACCTGGACTGGGTCTCTTTGTAAACAAAACAACAGTCAAAACTCACATCTCCATAGTCATTTTCTCAGCCCAGAGAGGTAGACTGGGAAACTGAGACTCATAATTTGCCCAGCCACATATATAAGTGACAGAGACTAGATCTACTTATCTTCAGGCTCCAAATCCAGGTCAGTGCACCATCAGATATTATCTGCAGGTGCACATATATTACTGGAGTTGTGAGGGTGGGGAAAGGAAGGAGGGGGAAAGGGCCTTTGCTGGGTAATTTCTAGCTCTCTCCTCTTAGCACATTAGCCCTGGTCTAGGGCACCAGGAGATCTGGATTTGAATTTCAAATTCTGCCACCGTGTCCTTGAGTAAGTAACTTCTCTCATTTCCTCAGTTTTTACATCTTAGAAATAGGGACAGTAATCCCTGCCTTGATTTCCACCTAGGGCTGATGGGGGGATCTTTTGAGATAATGGATGAGAAGACAACAGTATAAAGGTGATTTACTCTAGGTCAGCAGGTCATATGATCAGACACAGGCAGAGAGCCCCACAGTGTTGCAGAGGAGGAAGCAATCATGAGCCATATGGTCCCTTCCTGCTTTACAGTATTGATGAAGAATAAAACTTCTGAGACTAGAAGAGACCTCTTGAGGTCTTCAAACTCATCCCCTCATCTCTAGGTGGTGCTAAATTTCCACCCTCCAAGCTGCCTAGATATGTGATCCCAAGCAAGTCATCTCTCCCTCTTTCTTTCCCCACAGTCCCTTGTCTGGGCTATGAATGATGGGCATCTTCCTCTTTGGTGAGGAGCAGTGGTGGGGACTGGACACCCACTCACCCATAGGTGTACCGATCCCATAGCCTTTGGAGTCAATGAGGCCCCCAATTTGGGTGAGGTTGCAATTCCTCTGAGTGATGTACTCAATGGCTGTGGATTCCATAAGCAGGGCGTAGTCGGCTGTAAGGGCTCTCTGGATGCCCTCCTCATTGTTCTTCACCAGGGCTGAGGGTTTGCTGCTCATGAATGCCCACATCTTCTCAAATGTGGAAATCTTGGATTTCTGGGAGCACCACCACCATGGCAGCAATAGAAAGAGGGAAAGAGGGGTTAGGGGACCATGGGAGGGGTTTAAGGGAGTATAAATAGAAAAGACAGAAAACATTCAATGCAGGAAGGAAATAGGAAATAGGAGATGGAGAGAAGGAATTGGGGGAGTAAAAGGAGGGAGAAGAATAAGGAAAGAGGGAACAGAGGGGAGAGAGGTAGGAGGAAGAAGGAAAGAAAGGGATAAGGGAGGGAATTAAGAAGACAGAAGAGAACAAGAAAGAAAGAAAGATGGAGGAAAGTGAGAGAGAGGAGAAGGAAGGAAGAAAAGAGGGAAGTCAGATTAGAAAGGACAGAGTAGAGAAGGAGGAAAGGAAGGAAATAGGAGGAAGGAAGGAAAAGGAGAAGCCAGAAGAGAGGAAAAGGTATGAAATAGGGAGAATGGAGGCATAACACAGGAGAGGGAGGAGAAGAAGGAAGGGATGAAGGATTTTAGAAGAAGAGAGGGAGGTCAGAGGAGGGAAGATGAATGGTAATGGAGGGAGATGAGGCAGAAAGGAGGACAGTTATAGAAAGGAGGAAAAAGAAGAAAGGAGATGGGAAGGAAGGAAGTATTAAAAAGAAGGAAGGAAGGAAAGAAGGGAGAGAGGGAGGGAAGGAGGAAAAGGGAGGGAAGGAAGAAAGGAATGAAAGAAAAAAGGAAGGAGAGAAGGAAAGAGGTAGTGAAGGAGGAAGGAAGGAAGGAAGGAAGAAGAGAGGAGAGTAAGAGGGAGGATGGAGGAGAGTGGAGGGAGATGAGGCAGAGGGAGGAAAAGAGGGCAGTCACAAGAAGGAGGAGAGAGGGGAGATGAGAGAGAAAGTAAGGAAGGAAGGGAGTTAAGAAGAGAGTAGAATAAGTAAGAGGGAGGACAGAGAAGAGACAAGAGAGACCAAGGAAAAGGAAGGAAGGAGGAAAGATGAAGGAAGAAGAGAGAGGAGGGAGGAAGAGAAAGAGAGAGAGAGAGAGAGAGAGAGAGAGAGAGAGAGAGAGAGAGAGAGAGAGAGAGAGAATGTATCAAAGTCAAAAAGGAGGGAGACAAAGGGTCAGCTGCAGGCTCCTCTGTGCAGCTGCTCTCACCTGGAGGAGTATCTCTCTAAGGAGGCTGGTCCCCACCCAAGGCTACTAAGAACCCAGGTAAGATTAGGAAGTAGTGGCAGTGGTGTCCCACTAAGGCTTCACCCAGAATAGCCTCATCTGACCTCCCACCATCTCTAAACATCTGTCAGAGACTCAACCAGCTGCAACTCAGGAGACAACTGGTGTGAGCAAAATGGCCTGGGCCAGATCAAGAGGCCTGGGTCTGAGTCTATGCTTAACTGGCTGTGCAGCTTTGGGCAAGTCCATCTCCCATCTCTGAACTTCCATTCCCTCATCAGTAAACTGAAGGCATAGGACAAGATGAGCTATGTCCCTTTGACCTCTGCTAGTCTATGATTCTACAGTTGCCTTGGTGATCCACAGTGATTTGTAATCACAGTCTAGCTTCCCATCTCTGATTCTTTTCCATTTCTGATATTCTACCTCCCTCCCCAGGAGGGACCAGGATTGCAAGCCCCTGGTCTAATGGGGAGAAAGCAGTCACAACCAAGAGGGTGAGACAATGTATAGGAACTCATAGAGTACAATCTGAAGCCAAATGGAAGTGAGTCTGGGATTATCCAGATGACTGCTTCCCTCTGTCAGGTGATAGAAGGTTGGCTACATTTATATTTTTTCAAAGGAACTCAAAGCATTCCGGAAACAATTCATTTTATTCTCCACTTTGCTCTCACTGGGACCAGGGAGGAGATCAGTCATAGTCCCCGACCCTGGATTTAATCACCCTCCCCCATCTATGCTTTCAGTCTTGTCCACTCCTGTCTGTCTGCATCTGTGTGCCTAAGATCCCCATTTCCCAAGCTGTGTATGTACCCAGCCTGGTGCCACATGCCATTGACATTGATTATTGAAGGTACCACTCATACCTTCATCCTCTCGCACAAGTCCTATGTGTGCTTTGTGGGATCAGGGCTATTTGTGGAGATTCTAAACATACTTAGAACTCCCCAGAGGATTAGCTAACAGGTCACACAAAAATGTAGGGGGAGGAGATCCCTCACTTCCTACGTTCCACTAATGCTACTAGCCCTTGGAGCTGCCAATCATCAGACCAGTGATAGTCACAACTGTTATGGAATAGCAGGCTGATCCAATGCTGATGGACAGCTGAGCCTGCCAGTAAGAAGAGCCCAGGAATGCTAGGGGGCAACATGTCTTGAATCAACATGAGAAGACCTCAGATATTTTAGGTCTGCAAATACAGATTGTCCAGCTGGCTAATGTCTCCAAGATGGTTAGGGCCTTAGATTGGGCTGAGGCACAGAAGCAGGGGGATGGATGGGAAAGGGTTACACCATCATTTAGAGTCCTCTTCCTGAGGCACAGAAAATTTGAAGCCAATCATATTGCTCCAGACCTCCCTAATCAAGGACCCTTGGAATCTTCTGGGGAGCCTAGCATGAGCTGGGTCATATCCACAATGGTCTGAGTAGATACATCCTAGAGAAAGAAGATAGACTATATTTCCCCATTGAACATGCTGAATCTGAAGCCCAGTTCATCATAGGCCACTCCCTAGTTCAAGAGCTCTTAACCATTTTTGTGTTTTGGATCTGCTTGGTATCTAGTGAAGCCTATGAACCCACAATCAGAATAACTTTTTAAATGCATAAAATAGAATATATAAAATTACAAAGAAAATAAATTATATTAAATATAGTTAATGTGAGTATATGCACATACATGTATATATCTATTCATATCTATGTATCTATAATCTCTATCTATGCATCTATCTACCTACCTACACCACAACAGATGGAGACAACAGGTTAATGAGACAATAAGTACCTCCTGACCAATATTCCCTGTAGTTGGGATAATCAACAGAGCAGAGGAATTCTGGTGGCTTCCTTCTATTAATTATCTCCCATTTACCATCTTTATATTCTGTTTGTACATTGTTGTTTGCATGTTGTCTTCCCCACTAGGGGCAGGGACTATTTTTGCCTTTCTTTGTATCCCTAGCCCTTAGCATGGTGCCTGGTTTATCATTGGTAAATGATTAGTGACTGCCTGACCAGCTCGTTTTTTAGGATAACTGGATTATAGGTCTAGAAATGGAAGAGACTTGCGGTGAGAAGAATATGCCCATGAAACCCTAACCATTATAACCCTTCTGTTCGGTCACAGGCAAGAACCCTGCATAGCTGCTCCAAAAAGCTTGGGTGGTGTAATGGAGAGAATATTGGCCTTGGAATCAGGAAGATCTGGGTCCAAATCCAGCTGCAGATACTTCCTAGCTGTCTGGCTTTGGGCAAGCCACTTGAACTCAGTTTCCTCATCCACAAAATACATTGCATCTGTGATCTTATACTCCTGTTCCTCATTTCATGTATGTGACTTCTATGCAACTGCAGGGTGTGGTGGGACAGCCTCATGACATATGTTGTGATCTTCACATTGCTTTATTTCCCTGGAAACTTTGGTTGATAAATAGCCTGTGTGATGTAGCCTAGAGTGGAAGCACCTGCATGATCACCAGTGAGGCATCATGTCACTGCATAGCCTTGACAGCAATTAAGAATAGTAACTCAGTGTTCTATAATTCTGTAAGGTAAATAAAGTACTTTAATTAGTTAATTCAGCTCTCACCTTCCAGGGGGCTGTTGCAAACCTTCTCCTTTCAATTCCCCCTCTACCATCCCCCCTTAGCAGGGCACCTCCTACTCTATTAAAAAAAAAACAAACAGAGGTCATCTGGCATGAATTCCCTATTTTCTTCTGCTCCAGGCCTCAAACCTCTTTTCTACTATCCCTTATTGTCTCCTCCTTTGCTCTAGTCTCTGAAGGATAGATATTTTGCTCTTTATCCCTCTATTTTGCCTTTGATCTCATTTCCTCTCACCTCCAGAAGCTTTCCCTTTTATCATCTCACAACCCTATTTTCATCACCTCCTTATTTTGTTGCTTTTGAACTCTTTTGCTACAAACACCCCCAGCTTTCTCCTCTCTTAAGAGCCTCGTTCCTTATTGTACTATGATAAGCAGGATAGTTTCAGAAAAAACCTGGGTAGACATATATAAACTGATACAAAATGAAGTAAGCAGAACCAGGAGAACATCGTACACAGTAACAGCAATAATGTAACAATGATCAACTGAAAAAGACTTAGTTACTCTGACCAAGACAATAATTCAAGACAATTCCAAAGGACTCATGATGAAAAATGCTATCCACCTCCAGAGAGGGAACCTATGAACTCAGTGTAGATTGAAGAATACTTTTTAAAGATTTTATTTTTCTTGTTTGTGTGGTTTTTTTTGCAACATATATTGAAATATGTTTCATATAACTTTACATGTATAATTGATATCATGTTGCTTGCTTTCTCAAGGGGTGGGAGAGAGAGAATTTGGAACTCAAAAATTTTAAAAATGAATGTACATTAAAAATATGTATTTGGGAAATATTTAATGAAATAAATAAAAATATATTTTAAACACCTCTTATTCCTATTATTTACATCCATTCTCAATCCCCATTTTTAAACATTTGTCTTCCTACTCACTGCCAAAGTCCCAGAAAGAGTTGTTTATAATCCTTGCCACCTTTTCACTTTCCACTTATGTTTTAACCTCTTCCAATCTGGTTTCTGATATCACCACTTCACTAAAACTTCTCCATCTCACATTACTAATGATATTTTAGCTGCTGAATCCAATGGCCATTTCTGAATTCTAAACTTTCTTGACCATGTTGTAACTTTTGATTCTATGAAAGAAGCATTCTAAATCTCCATATCCAGCTCTAATTGCTCTCTCTTGAGCTCCAGGACCACATCACCAGCTGTAGTGCAGCCTTATTGACATCCCAAATTCAACATACCAATCATGGAGTTAATTATTTTTCTCCTTAACCAGTATCTTTTCTAACCTTTTCTGTTTCTGTTGAGGGCACCACCATCCTTTTCTGGTTGTTGTCATTTTATTATTTTAAACTTATTTTTAATCCGATTTTATTTTATTTTGTTGTTTATACTTTCTCCTCCTCCTCCTCTCTTTCTTCACTGCCTCCTACTCCCCCATCGCCATCTTTCCAGTTGCCTACATTCTCAACCTTATAGTCATCTTTCACTCTTCACTCTCCCTCAACTCTCATATCCAGTTGCCAAGTCTTATCCAATCTACCATGATCACATCTCTTTTATCCATACACTTTTCCACACACATGGCTACTACTCTAGTGAAGCCCTCATCACCTCTTATCTTGACTATTATAATAACTTCTTAATTAGTCTCCATACTTCCAGCCTCTTGCCTCTATGCTTAATACAACTGCCAAAGCAATTTCTCTAAAGACAAGGTCTGATGATGTAACTCCTGAGCTGAAGGTTCTTCATTGTGGCTCCTTATAGTCTGTAGAATAACAGGCAAATTCCTCAGCTTAGTGTTTAAAGTCCTGCCAAATATGGTTTCCCAGACTTATTTTATACTAATCTTCTTCATATTCCAGACAAACTGGGCTCCTTACTGTTCCCCCAACTTGGCATTCATAGTATCCTTAGTGCTAGCACAGAGATTTGACTGCAGTAGGTGTTTAATGAATCCTTGTTGAATTGAATTGTTCTGAGATTCTAAGGCTCCTCTTATCTCTGACATTCTATGCTCTAAGGCAGCAGTTCTGAAAACGTGGTCTGATGATCCCTGCAGGTTCCTAAAACCCTTTGGAAGTGGGGTTCAATCACATCAAAACTATTTTCATTATATACTAAGACATAATTCACCTAATAAAATGTTCTTCCCTTTTCCAACCATGTATCTATATGACGTTAGATTTTCTTTATATGCTTCAACCAAAACAACCTTGCAACAGATTGCATGCAGAAGCAGATATGAGAATCCAGCTGTCTTCTAGCCAGCCATTAAAGAGATTTGCAAAAATATGTAAAACAATGCCAGGCTTCTCACTATATTTTTTTTCATTTTGGAAAATACAGTTATTTTACATAAAATATGTTATGTAAGTTAACATATAATGATTACTGTTACTTTTAAGTGAATTTATAAATTAATACTTTAAACATTTATCATTTTAAATTTCTAATATGGTAAATATTGACAGATACAATCCATATAAACAAAAGTTCTTTGGGGTCCTCCATAATTTTTAAGAGTATAAAGGGGTCCTGAAACCAAATAGCCTGAGAATTGCTACTCTAAGGGCTCTCTTCCAGTTCTGACATTTTATATTCTAATATCTTTCCCAGCTCTGAAATTTTATGTTATGCATTCTGAGACCCCTTTCCATGGTTCTGTGATTCCATGTATACCTCTTATTACTGTAGATAAATGATACTTATAAGAGTGATGCAGACTCAGGTTTCTGGAATGCTAATGTCATGATGGGCCAGCACTTGGCTGTCTGATGGGAGACAGAACAATAAAGAGCACAGATGAATTCTGGCTGATAGGGTTCTAGGGTGAGATGTATGAAATGCCACAAGAGGTTTATGAAATGGGAACATGAGTGAGGAAGATGGAAGGAAGCATCAGAGTTCAGGGTTGGATCTGGAGGATGGCAGCAGAGTGTAGACCCAAGTATGAAACCCCTGGGAGACAGAGATTCAAGAGATTCTGACCATGAGACAAAGTAGGAGGATAAGGGGAGGGGAAATAAGGGAAAAAGCATTTATTAAGTGACTACGATATGCCAGGCACTATGCCAAGCACTTTATAAATATTCTCTCATTTTGTCCTCATGACAACCTTGAAAGGTGCTATCTCTCCATTTTACAGTTGAGGAAACTGAGTCAGACAAAGGTTAAGTGACTTGCCCAAGATCACAGAGCTAGTAAGTGTCTGAGGTCACATTTGAACTCAGGTCTTCATGACTCCAAGCTCAGCTCTCTATCCAATGTGCTGAAAAATCAGTTCAGGGTTTCAGTGGACCACCAGGGGACTATTTCAACCTGAACTGGGGTAGGAGATACTTGTATACCCATTCATTTGTTCACCTACTTGGCAAACATTTATTAAGCAGGAGTCTATGTTAAAGGTTGAGGACAAAGATGAATAAGAGACACAGTTCCTGTCCTGAAAGAACTTATGATGAAGTTTGAAAGGAATCTTGGAGATTGTCCAGTCTAAACTCATTTTACAGATGAAGAAACTGAGATATGGAGAGAGGATGGAATTTGTCCAAGATCACACAATGACTAGCAGACCCTGACTCCAAATTCAATGGAACAGTCATTGAAGTAGTAATAGTGATTTCCAATATGGCAGCCTTTAGCCCAAAAATTCACAAAAGTGTAAATTATTCTATGGAGCAAATAAAGAAGAGAATATTTCCAAATATTTCCAAAAGGGCAAACATCAGCTCGGCACACAGTGGATACCTAATAAATGCTTCTTGACTTGACTGAGACATAGAGAATGGGAAGTGATTTGCACCAGGAATAACAGAGTCAAGATTAGAACCCAGGTCACTTACTTTCAGTCAAGGGACATTAACCTTGTGCTACTCGGTGTATAATTTTATACCATAGTGAGAAGAGCCCTGACTTGGAAGTCAGAACTCCTGGGTTCTAGTCTGAACTCAGCTACTTACCAGTTTTGTGACCTTGACATCCCATTTCCTCCTCTGGCGTCAATTTACTCATCTATACAGGGAGAGGTAATACGGATCAGGGGAAAAATGCTAGCTTTAGCATCAGGATCTAAGTTTAAATCCCAGATCTGTCACCTACTAGCTGTGTGAATTTGGATAAGTCACTTAACTTCTGTTTCCTCCTTTACAAAATGAAATGTCTAAGCTAAGTGATGTCTAGGGAAGGTCCCTTCTACTTTTCAACTCAGGTTCATAAGACTAGATTAAATCTAAGGTCCTTCCTAGATCTGATATCCTATGAATCATGAGAAAGCTGCCCAAATGTAGGAGTCAGTTAGTAATGGCAGGCATTGTTGGGCTCAGCCACTACTGAAACTGTCTTTGTTGCTTGCTACTGATTATGGAAAAGAGGAGCTTCTCATGTCCTGGAGTAGGACAGAGCCTGTGTGGCCAGCCAGTGTTGTCACCAGCCCCTCTGGCCACCATTTTCTCACTGTCCCAGCTTAGGAGGCAGCTTTAATAAGCAGTGTTTCAGGACTAGTCACCCAAATAAATTAATGCAATCGTTCGGAGCAGCCAATATACGGCACTTTGCCAAGACATAGATGCTTTTTTTATCAGTGAAATTGGCAAGAAAGTAAGTTTTCAGGCTCACCACTTTTAACTCCAGCCTCCTGGAAGAAGTAAATTGATTTTTCCCAATTGAAGATACTTAATCTTGAGAATTTAACATTTCACTGTTAGGCTGAATATATATGTACATACATATATATAATATTAAACACACACACATATATATGCATATAACAGTATTCATATATTCCAATAGCAACTGAAAACTGGGGACTAGCCCTGGGAGGTAACCTCCTGTGGGACTTTGTAGAGAAACTAGGATATTGTTTATACTGAAAATGAGATCCTTTTCCCGAAATTAATTGGTCTCCTTATCCCTAGGACCAGAGTCTCTGGCCCTTATCTGATCCATGCTTGAGAACAGTTCATCATTTCTTTCTAGTTATTTCCAGGCAACTACAAATATCCTCCATTCCCTGGCCTTCCTTGGTTACCTATTCTATCTTATAATAAAAGCAGTCTGTCCCTCTGTAGCCATCTGTCCAAACTCCCCTCTCTGACCTGCCCTCTGTATACCAAAGGTTTACAGGAGGGCACTGCATGGAATTATAATGATGGCAGCTTCAAGAGAACTCTCTTTTCTACAGATCCTAAGGTTTGCAAGGCACTCTCTCATATCATCCTTGTGAAAGTAGTAGCACTGACATTTCTTTTCAAAGTATCAACCCTCCACAGTGGAAGTTCCTCAGGGTCAGGGGATGTTTTGCTTTTGCCTGTGTGACCCCAGAGCCTAAACATGTGGTCTGGCATATTGTTGGAGGTGCTCATCTGCACCTTTGATTTCATCAATGTGGGGGGCTTCTATCACAGAAATTCTTGCCATGGATGCCAATCAGAAACCCATCTAAAACATAGTTTTAGAGTAGGCATTCTTAACTTTTTTTTGTACACGATGTTTTTAAATGCAGAAAATAATACAGATAAGATTACAAAGGAAACAAATTCTATTGAAATATACTAATCAATTTTTTTTCATGCAACTCAGATCAAGAAAACCTGTTTCAAAGAGTTGCCTGGGTGCTTGTGGTCTTGCTTGTGGTCACAGAATTAATATGTGTCAGAGGCAGGATTTAAAAACCAGGTTTGTCTAAATTCAAGGCCAGTCTTCCTTCCTCCCTTCTACTATGCCAGGCAGCTTGTTACCATGCACAAACTAGTACTTACTACATGCTTCTTGAATTGTATTTCATTCATTTTATAGGTGAAGAAATTGAAGACTAGAGGAAGTGATTGGCCTAAGATCACACAGATATTCAACAGCTACACTGGATAATAATTCCATTTCCTTTTCTTTCTATAGCAGTGGTTCTCAACCTCCCTAATGCCACGACCCTTTAATACTCATATGTGGGCATATCTGCATGTGGGCGGACCCACCTGGAGACGGATAGAGGAGCGGTGTCTCAGTTCCTAGGACCATCAGAAAGATGTGTTTGACCCCCAAAGGGGTCATAACACACAGGTTGAGAACCACGGTTCTATAGTTTGACACTCTGTCATTTCCAAGTGTTTACAAAATGATTTCTGCCAACTTTTCCCTCTTCATTCACTCTCCATATCTCATCATCCCCTTTTCTCCATGAATCACTGCCAGGCTTTTAAATCAATGTCAGGGAGACAAGTTTCCCATCATATAGTTCTACGTCTGCCAATTATGCTTCACCCCAGACTCCCTAAACATTTTATTTTCCTTCATAAAGCACTTCCTCATTTTACAGGTGATGACCACAGATTGTTTCTATGAAAAAATTAAAGTTTAGTTAAAATTTTTTTAAGGTTTTACTTATCATCAGCATTCTTAGTGAAACTTTTGAGTCTATTGCCAATGCCCTGAATAAAATACAGATTCCAAGTGATTTATTCTAGGTGATAAAGGGAAAAAAAAAAACCCATCTTTTTTAATGTCAATATTCATCCAGTGACATTATATTGGTAGATCCCTTATCAAGAATGTATATAATGGGAGCAACTAGCTCTGGAGTCAGGAGGACTTGCATTCAAATCTGGCCTCAGACACTTACTAGCTGTGTGATCCCGGGCAAGCCATTTAACCCCAATTGCCTCCAAAAACCCCAAAACAAAACTAAAAGAATGTATGGAATTCCAGGGACAAGAATCATATGGGAGGAGAGGTGGATGGGTTGTGATGGGCACCAGCTTCTTTATCTGTAAAATTTGAAGTTTAGACTCAATGGTCTCTACGGTCCCTTTCAGGTATTTTTAAAAGTCCTAACATGTGCCCTTTCATACTCTATATTCTAAGGTTCCTCTGTGCCCTAAAATTGCACATTCTATTTTGAAGTCCCTTCCCAGCTCTGACATTCCACGTTTTAAAGTCTTTCCCAACTCTGACATTCTCTGTTCTAAGGTCAGTGCCAGCTCTGAATTTCTCTTCTAAATTCTAGTCTATGATTTCCTGAATTGAATCCTGGACAGATGACTCATTTTGTTTGTTGTTTGTTTTCAAGATGGCAGCCCACCATAACGGAATTAAACTCTATCCCACTCCAGCCCAAAGCAACTAGAGGTCTGGCATCCTGTTGCTGCTTCAGCCACTGTCTTTGAAGAAGTAGTTGCCACTGCCTTGCCTAAGGCAAGATGTCTTTCCACATCCTCCCTTGATCAGAGACAGACAGGAGAGAAGATGCTCAAACTCAATGCTGAGGGACTCAAGCAGGGTTGTCAGTCTCCAGTGCCTCCTTCTCTCCTTCTTTCTGCAGCAGAGATGGGATGTGTACGATCTTCTCTCCCTGGTGGACTGACTGAATGGTTGGGAATGAGAGATGGAGAGAAATGACCAAGACCCATCTTTCGAAGGTACCAAATGTTCCATGCATTTGGCATCTCAAGACTGCCAGGGAGCTGGATATGATGTGCAATGATACAGGAAAAATAGCATTGGTTCTAGAGCTGGAGACCTGGGTTCAAATCCCATCACTGATGTAAGTTCTTGTGTGATCTTGGGTAAATCATTCCATGTCCTTGAGTCTTGGTTTCCTAACTTTGTAAAATGAGAGAGTTGAATTAAATGGACTCTAAGGTCTCTTCTAGCATTAAATCTCTATTCCTATCAAAAGGCCCACCAGTCATGGCATCTCAATCCTAAATGAGAGAATCATAGAATCTCTAAACTATAAAGGATTACAGAGAGCACGGAGTTCAATCTCTATCTGATGAGAAATGTCCTTCGCAGCTTTCCTGATAAGTAAGTAGTCATTCAGTTCCTGCTTGAAAACCTTCAGTGACAGAGAACTCACTACTTCTCCATGTGACCAGCCTGTAGCATTTTTTGTTAACCCCAATGACAACCTTTTATTATAGAATTATTACAATTCTTTCCTAGACTCTGCACTTTCTCCAGCAACTTTCTCACCCTGGAAGTTTGTTTTGTTCCTTCTGACTAGTCATCTTCTCCTAGAATCTTCATTTTATGGAGGATGGCCAGACCAGCTATGTCTTCATTCTTCTCTAAGCTGCATTCTTGGCTTCCTGGATTTTTCCCCTTCACTCCCACTTTCAATGTATTGTTGTCCACAAATTCCCATCACTCAGCATAATACCTGGCATACAGGATGCTTGTTGGCTTTACTTGACTTGTTTTTCTTATACAAAATCCAAATCTCCCTCTCTTCATCTTCTACACATTGTCAGCAGTTCTGCTCTTTGGGGCAAAGCAGAGAATGTCTGGGACAGCTCACACCCCAGAGCTGTGACCTACTTTTCCCATTTTTGCATCCCAGGGTACTCCCATATTCTCAGTTCTCTTGGCTTTAGCTTGGGTACCTTCTTCCTTCTTCTTAAGAGCACTGAGATATAGACTGGTTTTTCCCCCTTTGAAGGCCTTTATTGGCTCTTAAGAAAAAGAAGGTAACATAAGAACAAACTGTTGGAGACTAGAAATAATGAGTCACAGAGCCTGGCATCCTGTCCTGACACATCCCTAATTAGCATCAAGGGCTGACACAGTTTCTAGGGTCACCTGGTCCTTGCCTTCATCAAATGAGCACCCAGGCCTGACTTCTGTATGTGACAATCTGCCACAATCCCCCGAAGGGAGAATAGCTTGATTGATGCTTCCTGTGCCCCATTACATCCCACCCCTTCTTTTTCTCCTTCAGAGAAGTTCTGCTTTATAGTATAGGGAGAGTTCTTTTAGGATGGGACCCCAATCATGGCAATTGATTGCTCTCATCACCTAGACAAAGCATAGAGTAGTGGAAAGCCAGCAGGACCTGGTGTCAAGGGAGACCTAGGTTCAAATCCCCCCCACTGACATCTATGAGTATAGGCTTATTTTGAGTCAGAAGGTATCTCAAATCGCATCTAGACCAACTTGCTTAATATACATATGAGGAAAGTGAGGTCTACAGAGTAAATTGTCCACACAGTGTCACACAGGCAGCAAGTGGCAAAATCAGAATTTGAACTTATGGCTTTTAACTCCAGATGTGGCCAAGTCATTGAAGCCTTTGTTCAATTGTGTCCTACTCTTTGTGATCTTATCTGGGGTTTTCTAGGCAAACAAGTTGGAGTGGCTTGCCATTTACTTCTCCAGCTCATTTTTACAGATAAGAAAACTGAGGCAAACGGGATTAAGGAACTTACTCAGCATCACAAAGGTAAGAAGTGTCTGAGGCCAGATTTAAACTCATGAAGATGAGTCTTTCTGACTCCAGGCCCAGTATGCTATCCATTGCACCACCTAGTTGCCTCTAAATAATAATAGCTAGCATTTATATAGTACAGAGGTTCCCAAACTTATTTGGCCTGCTAGTCCCCTTTAAAAAATCTTACTTAGTGCCCCCCTGGAAATCTACTTTCTTTAACTCTTTAATGGCTCTTTTTTGAAATTTATGTCATTTCCAAAAAACATAAAATATTTTTAAAAACAATAATATTACTTAAATTTAATGCTTTATTGTAAATTTGTGGGTTTTTCCTGCACTGAAATTTTGATGATGCAATATTGCATCATGTAACTGTATAGTATCATATTGTAGACAAGTCATTATACATACATGTTCCTGTTCATGCATGCTGGACTTTCTGACAATGCAAGACAGGTTCACCTGCCAACACTTGCTTGTTAAGTAAGACCTGTTGGTTGTTAAGACCAGTGGTTATAACCACTGATTGGTTATAACTCATTTTGTGTGTTTATTTGGAAATAATGTAATCACCACGACTAACTCTGTTATACAACAGATGAAACATGTAGTTTTTCAAAATTCTTCTTTCCTTATACTTCCACCGCCCCATTATTTTTGTTCAGTGCCCCGCCCCAATTGCACCTAAGGCTACTATCACCTCCCAGATTATTCTAGCACCCCCAGGGGGTGGAATCACCCACTTTGATAATTTCACTTAATCCTCACAACAACTCTGGAAGGTAGGTGCTGTTATTATTCCCATCTTATAGACAAGTAAACTGAGGCAGACAGAGGTTAAGTGACTTGACCAAGGTCATAGAGCTAGTGAGTGTCTGAGGCTGGATTTGAATGCAGGTCTTCCTGATTCCAGACCCAGTGCTCTATCCATTGTTGATACCTAGCTGTCTCTTGGAGGCTCAGTTTCCTCATCTGTAAGATGGGCATAAAATGTGCAATGTCTACTTGACAGCATAGGTTTGCAATGAGAATCGAATGAAATAATGTATGTAAAGCAATGGACAAACCTTAAAAGACAACATAAGTATCAGCTGTCATTATTATTGTCATTTCTGGTCTTAGCCTTCCTGCCTTTACAATAAAGCATCTTAGACCAGGAGAATAAATGGCAGGGAGGGGAGAGCGCTGTTGTCAGGGGATTGCTTTGTGAAGGAAGCCAGCCAAGAGTTGGGGTCAGGTGAATGGGGAGAAGGAGCTGGGAAGAACTGGATAGAAAGTGAGTTCCTTTAGGGGATGGCTGTATTCTCTTTTTGTTTCTGTGTTCCCAACCTGTAGTACAGTGCTTGGCACAAAGTAGGTGATTAATAAATGTTCATTGATTTATTTATTAGGGAGCTGACACCCCCAGTAACTTTAGGGTGTGGCTTCTTCTCCAGTAAAGGACAAGTCTAATCTAGGTCTCCATTGGAATTTGCATGGAACTCTTTCCTTACTTCTTTCCTTCTAGATCTAATTCCTTGGCTGCAGATTCCTGGATCATCCAAAGACCATGGAGTTGGGAGAAGCTGAGAGAGTGTCTGATGGAGCTGGGGGTGCCCTAGTACCTTTGGCTCTCCTGGGCTGAAAAACCACAAACCCAGGAGCTCCCTAATGCTGGTTTCTGGACTTTCTGAAATTGCTGTTGCCATTTGAAGGCCCATTGACATAAACCCATCCAGATTCATTAAACCACCAACAAAAAGAGGGAGAATTGCCTGGGATTTTCGATGGTCTCATTTCAAAGGAAGCATTTCCCTCTTGGGGTGCCTCCTGTTTCTTGCATCCCCTTCAGTCTTTTACATTTTTCTTCTTATGCATTTTTACAGCCAAACGGTGGTTTCAAAGGCCCCCCTTTTCATCTTGTAATTAATTTTTATCTTCCAAAGAGGGAGGACAACATGAGGCTGGTTCTGTAGGCTGAGGCCTGCTGCTTTCAGACAACTTTGAAAATTCTTATTTCCTTTTAAATCCTGATGGTGCCTGCATTCGTGTTTCTCCTCCTCCCCCCCCTCCCCCCTCC
>CM053588.1:73010290-73077842 GCA_028646515.1 Pseudochirops corinnae | reverse complement strand
TGACTCTCAAGAGCCTTGGCTCTCTGCCTTCCTTCTCCCCAACTCCTCTTCTTTTCTAATGCCTTAAGTTCTGTGCTATGAAAAGTACCATAAGCTGGGAGACTGAGATCGCCTGCTCTACTCTTGATTTCTTGAGATGATAGATAGATAGATAGATAGATAGATAGATAGATAGATAGATAGATGGATGGATAGATGGATAGATGATAGATAGATAGATAGATAGATAGACAGATAGATAAGCATACAGATAGGTAGTTAGAACAATTATTAAGTACTTACTATGTGCCAGGTCCTGTGCAAGTACCTTATCCTTCAGATCTCAGTTTTCTCCAGCTGGAAAATGGAAATGACTATCCTGGCTCTGACTCCC
Organism: Pseudochirops corinnae; assembly: GCA_028646515.1. NCBI lineage: Eukaryota > Metazoa > Chordata > Mammalia > Diprotodontia > Pseudocheiridae > Pseudochirops > Pseudochirops corinnae. Next base: position 73,077,469 of record CM053588.1, on the reverse strand, counting down.
TCACAGGTCTATTGGGAGGCTCAACTAAGAAAATGTAAATATTTTGAAATGGTAAAGTGAAGTATGCCCCCTCCAACAGGAAGATGCCCTTATGCCCAATGTCAGTACCCTTTTCCTCGGCTAATGATCTTACAGTTGCTTATCTGAGAGGCAGCAAGATACAGTGGAATCAGAGAACCTGGCTCGGGAGTCAGAAGAGCTGGGTTCAATTTCTACCTTTGAAATTTACTCCTGTATCAAGTCACAGGGATTCCATTTTGTCAGCTTTTAGGCAAGGGGTGGAGGACTCAATGGTCTCCCTTCCAGCTTTAGATCTGGGATCCTATGAATGGAAGATCTTTGAGGGCAGGGACTGTTTCCTTGGTGCTTTTGTATGCCTAGTGCCTGGCACATAGTACACCCTTAATAAATGAGTGTTAAATTGATCTAAACAAGGAAAGGTCAGCTGCTATTATTATGGCTTTCCCAAGAGGAAGTCCCAGTGGATTTTCCAAGGTAGAGGTGAGAGGAATCCTTGCAGAAAACTGAAATTACAAGCTCCATTTTCTGATCAGTGGTATCATTGCTGGCATCCATCTAGGAGAGAATACTGCTATTAACCAATATGATATAGTGGGAGGAACACACAGGTTGGAATCAGAAATCTAGGTTGAAATCCTGACTCTGTAATGTCCTATTTGTGAGTCCTTTCACCTCCTTAGGACTCAGTTTCTTCTTCTGTAAAATGAAGGGTTTGGACTAGCTCATATAGAATGTCACTTCCAGCTCTGAAGCCTTTGATTCTGTTGCCCAAAGGTAGGTATAAAGTGAGATTCCTCCTCCCCACTCCCCCTACTCTACCACCTCCACCATTAACTGGAGGAAGGAAGTAGATTTGTCTGTGGAATGTGCCCTGTAGGTGTTACACTTTCACCTTGTTAACTGCTGTAATGTGAGTCTGATCTACATTCATCCTTCACTTTCCCGGCATAACTTGTTCCTCCTCCTAATGAAAACGAGAAAAAAAAAAGGACAGGCAGAAAAATTGTGCTTGGATTAAAGTGGGAACAATGGTGATGAGACACAGAGAAAAACTTGTTGACCATCTGGGGAAAAAACTAGAATGGGCTCCCCAGAGCCAGTATGGAGTCTCTCTTTCATTCACCTGACTGAAGGCAACTAGCTTCCTGACCTCTCTTTCTGTCTCTGTCTGTTTGTCTCTCTCCTCTTTCTCTTGCTTTCCCCTTTTCCTCCCCCTTTTCCTTCTCTCTTCCTCTCCCTCTACACTTACCTTTCTCCCTCCATCTCTCCTCCTACTTTCTTCCATTCCTTCTCATTTCCCCCTTCCTTCATTTTTCTTTACCTTTCCTCTCTGTCTCTATCATTTCCCCTTTCTCTTCCTTCCTTTTTCCTTCTTTCTCTCTAAACTTCTGCTTCTCACTCTATCTTGTCACTCCCTCCATTTCTCCCATTCCTTCCCTTCTTCTTCTGTCTTTCTTCCTTTTTCTCTCAGTCTCACTCTTCATTTTCTCTCCTAGCACCACCTCCATCTTTCTCCCTTTCTCCATCTATTTCTCACTCCTCTCCATTCCCCTCTTCTTCTACTTCCCCTCCCTTCCTTTTCTTCTTTTCCTCTCCTTTTCCCTTCTCTCTTCCTTCTTCCTTCTCTCCCCACCCCCTTCTTCTGCCTCTCCTCTTCAGCACTCCATCCATCTCCCTGTCTCCTTCCCTCCCTCCTCTCCTCCTTCCATCTCCTTCCCTCTCTCCTTCCTCTCCTCTTCACCACTCCATTCATCTCTCTCTCTCTCTCTCTCTCTCTCTCTCTCTCTCTCCTTCCCCCCCCCCCCCTTCCTTCTCTATGCAAGGAAAAAAGATGAGTATAATGTGTTTGGCTGGTGGGGGGAGCATTGAGGGGAGAGGCAGCTTCTCAGCATGAGGACAGCATTTCTGTGGGAGCTGCAGCCTGGAAGTCAACGTGAACCTCCTCGGTGGGGAGGGAAGAGAAGAGATCCAATCATTGATTGTGGTCAATGACTCTGGATGGGGCTTGCTGGGGCCCCTTCCCTTTGATGGGGGAAACTTTGCTTGGAAATAGGGCTCATGCTTAATGTATGAGCCAAGGCTTTAGCACAGTCAAAGAACCTGATGCAGCCTGAAATATTCACACCCACATGCCTCCCTCTCTCCCCCCCACTCAGCTTTTCATAGGCCCAAGGCAAAGCCCAGAGCCTTTAACTTCCTGCCAATGTGTAACGCTCGGTTAGGGCACCTCTGGAGGGCCAGAATCAAGTCAACAAGGAGGAGGAGGAAAAAGCTTTTTCCTTCTTCCTTTTTTTTCTTTCCTTCTTCATAGAACAGCAGCGCCAAATCCTCCAAAGACTTCCCCTGGATCTGTCTCAGCCCTTTGCCTTCCTTCTCATTCAAGCCCCATTTGTAGCTCACCAGCTGCTGGCTGTCTGCAGAAGCATTTCTTGGAAGGAGTCGGAGCCGAGCTGAGGGGAAGGAAAGCTTCAGGGGGAAGGGAAGAATGGTACTGGAACAGAACAAATGCATCTAACGGGAGCTAGGCCCTGCCTGGGCCATGGACCGACCCAGAGCCTGGATAAATTCTTGGGGCCTGGGATTCTGTCATATCTAACGACCAGCACAGTGCCTCACACACAGTAGGTGCTTAATTAACTGAATGATCGCTAAGATGTATATAGCATCTTAGAGTTCCAAATCTTCTACACTGCAGGCTGCTGGAGGGTGTAGGGGATACAGAGCTGGCACTGGAATCAGAAAGACCTGTGTTCAAAACCTGCCTTAGACACTTCCTTGTGATGTGAGCCTGCTTTCTGCCTCGTTTTCCTCATCTGTAAAATGGGACTAATAATAGTGTCTCCCTCCTGGGGTTGTTGGGAGGATCCAATGAGATACTATTTGTGAAGTGCTTTGTAAATCTTAAAGAGCTATAGAAATGCTATCTATCATCATCACCACCATTATTATTCTCATTTAACAGATGAGGAAACTGCAACCCCAGGAAGTATGTAGGAGCCTAAATTTAGAACCAAAAGGTACCTCAGAGATCATCTGTTCCAAATCCATCATGGCTCAGCTGAGGAAAAGGAAACCCAGAGATACTGAGGTATCCAAAGTCACCCAGTTAGGAAGGATCAGAGCAGGGATTTGAACCCAGGCCCTCTGACTCCAAATCACTGAAATGCTCTTTCTATCACACCACTCCACCCCCTTATGACTTGTCCTCTGTCACATAGGCAGTTGTGACAGGGTCAGCTGATGGAAAGTCTGGTTCTCATTCTACCCTGCCAGGCCACAGCTGGGAATAGGTGAGATGGTCTGGAGGAGAGTCAGGTGGTCAACAAATGTTTACTTAGCACCTATTTCGTCCCGGACACAGTGCTAAACACTGGAGATACACAGAAAGGCAAAAAAGCCAAGCCCTGCTTCCAGCGAGCTCAAAAGTTTAAGGAGGGAGACAACATGAACGTAACTAGGCAAAAATAAGATAGATGCAAGATAAACTGGAGATAATCAATGGCAGGTAGGTTAGTAGAGATTCCCGGAGGTTCCAGAAACAGTTAAATCTTTACTTGATTTGAGGAAGGAGCTATTCCTTTAGTCACCTGCTAGATTCTGGTATGACGGCACAGCTCCAATCTGTTTTCTCCCTGGCTGCTGTTACCATCGTGCTGAGCAAAGTGCTCCCAGGATTTCAGCTTGAGCACTCTGGGTATGTGGACTCTGGGAAGTGACTGGGCAAAATTATTTCTAAAAGCCCTTCCTATTCCTATACTCTATGGAAATGTCACTGAGTTTGGACTTAGAAAATCTGAGTTCTTGGTTATACTTTCCAGTTGTGTAGCCTTGGGCAAATCTCTTACCCTCTCTGAGCTTCACTTTCTACCTCTGTGAAGCAGTTATAATAATGCTACCTCACAAAGGTCCTGTGAGGCAGAAAGTGCCCTGCAAACTTTAAATCACAATGAAAAGGTGACCTATGATTATCACTTAAATTCAATTCAGTAAGCATTAATTAAGCACCAGGAACCAGGCCATTACCACCAGACACTAGGGGGACAAAGACAAAAGTACCTGCCCTGGACAAGCTATTGTTCTAACGAAAGGACAATTAGCATCATCTCAAGTCTATCCCAAGTCTCCTGAGGTTAGTCTCTTGGCAGCTAAACATATCTCACTGAGTCTGTCTGGATGAAGCCATATGAGGAAATATCCCTGGGGATGGGGTCCCTAAGGGTAGATACTAGATTGTCCCTTTCAGATCCTACCAGGCAAAAAAAGGGGTCTCCTGGAGACCCTGGAGGGAGATGAAGTGAAGGTGCCCTTCCAGGGCTCACCTTGAAGAAGGTCATGGTGGCCCCATCCTTGACTGCCCCATACTCAATCTTGGTCTGCTTGGCCAGGTCGTCTGCTGAGTCAATGGGAGATTCCATCCGCTCCACTGTCAGGAAGGCCGCCAGATTAGCCGTGTATGAAGAGATGATGATCAGTGTGAAGAACCACCAGATGCCACCAATAATCCTCGTGGACAGGGCTTTGGGCATTAGTTCAGAGCCTGGGAGGAAGGAAGGAAAATTGGAATGTTATACTATCTGAATCCATAAACTATCAGAGGTAGGAGGGGCTCTTAGACATAATCAAATTCAATTCCCTCATTTCACAAGGGAGGAAATAAAAGGCCAGGGAAGGGAAGGGCTTTTACCAGGGTAGAGTTACAATTAGAACCCAGATCTCTTGACTTCCATCTCAGTGACTTTTTAATTTTGTTGTTGTTGTTCAGTTGTTTGAGTCCTGTGTGACTCCTTGTGACCCCATTTAGGGTTTTCTTGGCAAAGACACTGGAGTGGTTTGCCATTTCCTTCTCCAACTCATTTTACAGATGAGGAAACTGAGGCAAATGGGTTTAAGTGATTTGCCCAGGGTCACACAGGTAGTAAGTGTCTGAGGCCAAATGTGAACTCACGAAGATTCAGGCCCAAGCACTCTATCCACTGTCTACAAATCTTGCTAATTGCACTTCTTCAGTATTTACTGCATCCAACCCCTTCTGACCATTCACACAGCCACAGCCTCAGTTCCCATCTTTGCTACTTCTTGCCTGTACTATTGCAACAGCCTCCTGATTGGTTTCTCTGCTTTGTGTCTCTCCCTTCTCCAATTCACATCTTCTACACGATAGCCAAAGCTATCTTCCTTAAATGTGCACCATGTGCTCACTCCATAAACTTCAATGGCTCTCTATCTCCAGTGAGATAAAATATAAACTCTGGATTTTCAAACCATTCAGAACTTGACTTCAGCCTGCCATATTATTGCCCTTCACACATTCTATGGTCCAGCCAATTTGGTCTTTTCTCTGTTGCTCATACGTAACACATCGTTTCCATCTTTGTGCCTTTGCTTTGGCTGTCCTCTCTGCCCTTGTCCCCCCATGCTTGGAATGTTTTCCACCTCTTATATCCTCTTGTTTCTGTCAAGACTCAAGTCAAGCACCTCCTTCTGCATGAAGGCTTCCCTAACTCCCCTCCCCACCAAATCCTAGTGCTTCCCCCTGAAACAGTTTTATATTGAATATACCTAAGCATCTGACATGAAGCTTGAAACATAATAAATAGGTGCTTAATAAAATGTATTGTTTATTGATTATTATTATATAGTGCTTTGAGGTTTGCTACATGCCATATGTGTGTATATGTGTATATTACATATACATATGTATGCATGTATTGTGATTCACAAAAAGTTTGAGATATAATTTCTGAATAATAAATCATTTTATTAATTATGCTAGCAGATAATTAATAAAAGAGTTCAGTGATGCTCTCAAATGCCAAAGATCTCTCATAGAACCCATTCAATGCTAATCTGCCCCTGGAAGAGTGGCTGTTCTGATGGTGGCAATTAACTCTGATTGGTTAACGAATAATAAGAGAATGAATATTATAATAAGAGGTGGACCCATCCTAATAAGAGACTGGGGAATGTGACTTTGATCACTCTCACTCCCAGACCACCCCCAGCCTCAGGCAATCTTGATAAAGGATCTACCCCCAATTTAAACCTGAGTAGAACCCAACAGGCTTTCCCACTTGGGTGGGGTTGGACCAAGATTAGAGAGAAAGTTAATCCAATCTTATTATCAGCAATGTCCTTCAGATGCAAACTTGAAAGAATGAAGGAAGTAGTAGAGAGGAAGGGAAAAAACCTCGGACCTCCACAATAATTGGTTATTTAATAATAATTTCTTTCAATATGTATATAGAGTATCCCAAAAGTCTTTGTGTAGTTTTGAGCTTATCAGTGCACAACTGTACGAAGACTTTTGGGACACCTTTTTCAGTCTCATGTGTTCCTCACAACAACCCTGAGTAGGTGCTATTATCCATTTTACAGATGAGGAAACTGAGGCTGAGAGTTAAGTGACTTGTCCAAGGTCACAGTTATCTGAGGCAGGATTCTAATTCAAGTCTATTGTTCTCTTCATTATGCCATTAAATTGTCTAGTTTCATATAAGAATAATAAAAAAAAAATCCTCGGCTAGAAAGTTCATACTTTGAACGCTTATGTTGGCTTTGCTTCCTCCTTGCTATATGACCTTGGGCTAGTTACTTCTCCTCTTTGGGCATCACTTCCTTTATCTATAAAATAAGAGGGATTCATTCCTCCTCTGGCTCTGTGTCATATGGAAAGTGTGCAGAAAAGATGTGAGAATCTATAGGAACATGCTTTGGACATAAAAGGCCTGTAGAAATATAAATCAGCTGTGGAGCATGAGGCGAAAATAAACATTTTGGGGGAAGCATTTTCGCCACTTTCTTTATCTCTGACCTTGGGTATGGGGCATAATTTGGAGGAAACCTTCAAACCAAAATAATTAACTAGACTGCTTTCAAGAGATTTAAATAATGAGTGACTCCTGAACTTCTCAGAATATTTGGTCCCACAATTTTAAAAGCTTCTGCTTTGATATGAAATGGCTGGGTTTTTTTCTGAAAGAAATCACTTGAGGGAGAGTTTTTCAAATACACAACTATTTTTTCTCCCTCCTAATCAAAATGGGTGAAGGGGAATGAATACATCAGGGGATGAGGGGGAAAGATTTCAGGAGACAGAGCTTTGTAGAGTGAGAGCAGCAGGGGGGGGCGGGGAGAGAAGGAGCCATTACCACATCCAGGGGGGACAAGGTCTCTAACTACTGTCATTGAATGGTGATGATGGATGGATGAAGTGGTATGTAAGGCTCTCAGGCATCTATTAAAAGAGGGCAAATCAAAAGGTGCTCCACTCCTCCTCCCTCTAAGGAGACGTCCATTTCAGAGGGATTTCCAAGTATTTTGCATTGGACTGAGGGGAGGCGAAAACACTGACTAGGACATCTCTGCAGGTAATGATAACAGGTCCTTGAACCAAAGCAGGGTTTCTTAACCTGGGGTTCATGGACTCCTGTGGTTTGTGGATAGATTGTGAGTGGATCTGGGAACTTGGAAGGGAAAATCACAACTCTATATAACTGGGCTTTTATACACACACACACACACACACACACACACATATGTAATTATATATATATGAAATATATATAATTATATATATATAAGTTTATATATATTATATATAGAATTTTATTGTATTTAAAACCATTATTCTGAGAATGGGTTCATGGGTACCAGACTGCCAAAAAAGGAACAAGGCCCAGAAAATTTAAGAACCCCTGAAATATGAGAGATTTCTTTCAGCATTTGTTCTAGGACTGCCCAAGCTGGGATCTGTACTTCCATAATTCTCCCCTTCCTTTCTAAATTCCCCTGCCCTGCCAGGTTAATGTTTGGAGTGGGAATCAGAGTTGGGGTCAGAGGGTCTCAGTTTGTATCTCAGCTTTGTGGCTTACTGGCAATATGATTCCCACCCCCCCTTTCTCTTTCTCTCTCTCTCTCTTCCCTCTCTCTTTCTTTCTCTCTTCCTCCTCCTCCTCTCTCAGTCTCTGTCTCTGTTTCTGTCTCTGTCTCTCCCCCTACCTTCTTTGTATTTCCAGGGCTTAGCACAATTGTTGTTCACTTGTTTCAGTCATGTCCAACTCTTTGTGAAGTTTGGAGTTTTGTTGGCAAAGGTGCTGGAGTGGTTTGCCATTTCCTACTCCAAGTCATTACAGAGTTGGAAACTGAGGCAAACATGGCTAAGTGACTTTCCTAGGGTCACATAGCTAGTAAGCATCTGAGATCAGATTTAAACTCAGGTCTTCCTGACTCCAGGCTCAAGGGGCTATCCACTACTGTTCACTTTCCACAGTGCCTAGCACATAGTAGGTACTTCAAGAATTCTAGGTGACTGACTAAATCACCAATCAATCAACAAATGCTTTGTTAAACACTTACTATGTGCCAAACACAGTACTAGGCACAGAGGACACAAGTCTAAAGAAAGAAACAATTCCTACTCACAAGCAGCTTACATTCTTAAGGAGTTGGTGTGAGTGTATGTGTGTGTGTGAGTGAATCAAGATGTATAAAAATATAGACAGCATCAATATCTTAATTGTAAAGAGAGAATATTCCTCCTAGCATTAATGGTCTCCAGGTCTGTCTTAAGAAAAAATCCTTGGTAAATTGGAAATACTCCAGTGCTCTAAAGCACTGAGGCCCTAGAAAGTATTGGAAGCTATAGAAATGTGAGTGATTCTTATTCATTGTTATTCTATCCCCACTGACTTCCTCCTGGGCTGAAACGAGTTATGCTTTCAAGTACTTCTGACATTCCTCTCTTCTGTCAAGGGCATCACTAGCCTGGCAGGTGCCCAGGTTCACAACCTTGTGACACCCTTGGTTCCTCACTTCAGATAATTAATAATAATAATAAAAATGACTAGCATTCATATGACACTTTCAGGTTTTTATAATGCTTTCCAAATATCATCTCATTTGATTCTTAAAACAGCCCTGGAAAGCAAGTGCTATAATTATTCCCATTTTATAGCTGAGGAAACTGAGGCAGGAAGCCATGAAGGGATTTGCTCAGGGGCACCTAGCTGGTGGGTGTGGAGGATAGGGAATGAGCTTCTATTAAGTGCTTATTGTGTGCCAGGCACTGTGCTAAACGATTTACAAATATTTCATTAAATCCTCCCAACAACCCTGTGAGGTGGGTGCTATTATAATCCCCACTTTATGGTTGAGGAGATTGAGGCGGGTAGAGGTTAAGTGATTTGTCCAGGGTCACTCAGCTAGCAAGTGTTTAAGGCCTGAGTTTCCCTGAGCTCAGCACTCTCTCTATTGCTTCATTGCCTATATCTTATCAATTGCTGAACCTTGTTATTTCTTCTGCCTGAACATCTCTCATATATGTCCCCTTCTCTTTACCCACACAGTCACCACCCTAGGCTCATATCAGTCCTCACCTGAACTACTGCAGTAACCTCCTACTTGTTTTCCTTGCTTCAAGGGTTTCCCTTCTCCAATCTATTCTCCACCATCAATGGGAAAAAACGATTTTCCTAAATCATTGCTCTGACCATGTCAACTCTCCCCCATTTCATAAACTCCGGGAGCTCCCTATTACCCTTGGGTCAAAAATGAACTCCCTCGTTGGCATTTAAACCTCTTTACAACATGGCTATATCCTCCCTCTCCTGCTTAATTACACTCCCTTTCATACACATAGTCCAGCCAAACTGTCTTTCTTTCCTGATTCTCATACATGAAATTCTATTTCCTATCTCTTGCTTGGGAAATACACTCCATTATTACCCATCTCTTGGAATCCTTGGCTTCCTTCAAGACTTGCCTCAAGCACCAGCTTCTGTTTGAAGCTTTTTCTGGCCCTCCGGCTGCTTGTGCTTTCCCCTCCCTGGTTATCTATGGGTATTTGGATACGTCTATATATAGTGTTGTATCCCCTATTAGAATGTAAGCTTTTTGAGGACAGGAGTCATTTTTCTTATGTCCTTGTATCTCTAGCACCCACCTCTTACAGTACCTGGCACGTAGTAAGTGTTTACTACAGGCTTGTTGGTTGAGTGATCAATTAATTCATGGTTACAGAATGCAAGTTTCAGCAGATCCTACCATGCAGAAGAGGGTTTGAATTTGGGCTCAGTGATAGACTTGGATGGCTGTTAATAGTCTTGGGAACAGCCTATCTAGGTGTAGAGAGATTTATCACAGGAAGAGCAGCCACCCAGGGATGAATTGATTCATTTATATCAGTTCAAAAAGGCCATCTAAAAAGGACTGGAAGGGTGGGGCACCTTGCATGAGACTTTGTATACAGTAGGTGCTTATTAAGTGTTTGCTGAATGACATCACCCACATTGATAAAATTATGACTCCTTAAGGTGTTTTAAGTCTACATTTTGTTGGCTATATGGTGCCATCTTTGTAGGCACTGTCTTTACTGGAAAGAGATGATTATGATGATGGTGATTACAACCACTACTACTATAAACCTCTCTGGGACTCAGTTTACTCTTCTGCAAAATGGTAAAAATAATACTTGCACCACCTATCTTGAGAGGGAAAGCACTTTGTAAACCTTGGAGGCTCATAGGCTCATAGATTTAGAGTTGGAAGGGACCATAAAATGTCTGCCTTTATGAATGAGGAGACCAAGTCCTTAATGTGTTACAGAGATGGGCGCTGTCATTGTCTTAAATATGTTTGCATTTTTCTCTCTTGCCTAGTGGAAAGTCTTTCATGAGACAGTATGGTACGTTGGAATCACACTGAATTCAACATTACTGGATCCTGGTTCAATTCCTGACTTTGCTTACAACTTAGAATACCTTATTCAAACCTTTTTGGCCTCAGTTTCTTTGAATAGTTTGGAGTAGATAATCTCTGAGGTCCTTCTTGATCTTAAGTCTATGATCCATTCCCTTCCTGTGTCTGATCTCCTCAGAGCTTTGAGGGGGGACATAGAATGTTGGCCCTGGGGTTTATGGAAGGAAGAGCTATTTCTGAATTCTAGGTAAAGTCAACTCTTACACTCCATGCAACTGAATAGAGACAATTGAGCTGATACTCTGAAATTGCCAATAATGCCAAAGTCATAGGATTGTAGGGTTATCAATCTAGAGTTGTCAAAGACCTTAGAGGTCATTAAGTCCAATCTCCCTCATTATACTAGTGAAGAAGTAGTTGTATTAAGTAACTTACCTAGAGTCACACAGCTAAGGATCTGAGGCAAAATTCAAACCCCAGGTGTTCATGACTCCAAGTCTAGTTAGTCAGTCCACAAGCATTTATTAAGCTCCTACTGCATGTCAAGCATTGTGCTAAGAGCTGGAGATAACAATAATAAATAGAATCAGCCTCTGCAGGTGATCGTTTTCTTCCTTTCTCTCTTATACCTGAGACATAAGCTGCTTGGCTCATTTGCCCCATTAGAAGGAGCTCTTGAGGTTGGAGCATTGGGCATGATCTGGAGCCTGGTCTATGCAGGATGGTCCCCATGAGGGTAGGCAGCTTGGGGGCCAGGCCATGGGCCCTGGCATCAGGGACTTCATCCCTCCAGAAGAGCTCAAAGATATCCCCTCATTCTCTGAGTTCCCTGTTAAAACATACTTCTGAAAGCTTCTGGGGGAAGGCCTAGCCTCCTACACCACTCCATTTCCCTATATCCCCAGCCTTTGGCAACAAGGGCCTTTGGAGGGAGGATAGTGGGCCCTAGGGGAAAAGTGATTGAAGGCTCTTGGGCAAGGACTTCACTTAATTGGGAGCAGTAGCAGTGGAGTGGCATTCTCACAGTAATCCTAGCCAGAGCTCCTGATACGCAGTCTTCACTAATCAAGAGAGAGAGAGAGAGAGAGAGAGAGAGAGAGAGAGAGAGAGAGAGAAGGGGGAGAAGAGGGGGAGAGGGGGGAGGGTATTCATCAGGCAGGCAATGACCAGGCCTTTTTCTCAGACTCTGCTCCTGTCTTACCTCAGTGAGTTTAAGCTCATCTGCTCTTTTGAATGTGGCTCCTAATGAACTGAGGCTAAGCCGAGGGCAGGTCTCTGAGCCAGAGGGAGGGGGGCAAGTGTGGAGAAGGGAGAGCAGAGAAGACTTCATTCTGTGACTGTTATAAAGCCACAGAGATGGGAAGTGCTTAATGAACACTTGATGACCTACAGGGCCTCTTGTCCAGGGAGGGCTTCATAGGGAAAGAGGGCTTCCATCCCCAGGACGGCCTCCCAGGGAAGAGGTTCTCCTTGGGTGTCTCAGCCCTGCCTATGGCCTAAATAAGGAAGGATGAGCTAGTGAGGCTTCTGGGGTCCCTTCTGTTATCCTGTGATTCTATGGGGCCTCTTCTATAGACTCACAAAATCTCAGACTTACAATCAGAAGTATCTTCTGGGGTACCCATATCTCAAAGGAATCCTGTATTAAAGCATTCCTGGGCAAAACCCCTGGGCATCAAGGTGGGGTAGTGGATAAAATACTGGTCCTGGGATCAGGAAGATCCAAGTTCATATGCAACCTCAGACATTGTGTGACCCTGGGTAAGTCACTTAACTGCTTTATGCCTCAGTTTCCTCATCTGCAAAGTGGAAAGAGTGGTAGCACCTACCACCCAGAGTTGTTACGAGGATCAAATGAGATTAATATTTGCAAAGGGCTTAGCAGACTATAAAATGCTTTCTAAATGCCAGCTATTATGATGGAGACAGTGAAGATTCTGGTGATGATTTCAGTGGTGACAATGGTGGGTGACATAAATTAATTCCATTCTAGGCTAGGTCTCTACTATGGGTCTCTGGCCTACCCTGTGCCCCTTCACAAGGGTTCTCCTTAAACTTACAGCATCTCATGCACATAGTCTGATTATTCCAGCCCCTTGCCCTGGGATGGGAGCAGAGTTGAGGATATAATGACAAAGATGGATTAAAACAGGGCCACAGAATCCCAGGGCTGGAAGACTTTAGGGGTCACCAAGTCCAATGTCTCCTCCCAGGCAGGAATCCCTTTCTATGGAGGAGAGGGGCTCTGTTTTGTTGTCTAGGTCAGTCTGGCTCCTTGGTAAATGTCTGACCCTGACAACCACATCCCTGACCCCCAGGAATTAGAAGCAGGACCAGAGGAGGGAGCAGTAATAGAAGGGAGGGTGGGAGCATTGGGGTTGGGAGCAGGTTGGGGAGGTCCTACCTTGCTGCATCAGGGAGCCCATCCCAAACCAGAAGCTGTTGAGTAAAGTGAAGTTGTTCTCCACAACGTCTGAGCCAGGATTACAGGGGTGCGCATCGTACCATTCATAAGGGCTGAACCTGTGGAGGTCAGGGGAGAGGGGAGCTGTGAGACCAGGAAAAGAAGATAGGAGATGGTCTGGGAAAGGGGGCTCAGAGAAATCCAGGGAGGAGCGGTGAGCTGAGACATGAAAAGGGGACAAGGTAGACTAGATGAACACCTACCACATCCCACGTTAACAGCACAGAACAAGACCAAAGCTCTGATAACTGGTAAAGGCTATGGTAAGGGAATAACAATTTGAAAACCAGTGACTCAGACAACGCTCTGTTTACAGTCATGATCAGAATGAAAGCTAAGCCTCAAATTCTGGAGTCAAAGCAGAAAAGTGTGGTCTGAGGCTGAGTCCCTTCTACAAAATGCAAAATGAGATTCAAAGGTGCTTATGAACATTCAAATGTCCTAATAACCATAAGGAAAAGAGGGTCGGCAAATGATGCTTGTATTAAAATAAACCAATCAGCAGCCTTAAAGATAGCCATGCAAAGGGAAATCAAGTTAGTGGTTTTGCCAACTTTCTTTTCATGATAGACCATGAGACTGCACTGGCCCTTCAGCCAAGACCCTGCTCCCAGGGGGCTGCCCTTTCTCTGACTGAGTTAATAGTTTCACAGCCATGGAGACACATCTCCTCAGGATCCCAGCCTCGCCTGAGCAATTGGATCCAAGACTTAATTGGTGTAATTGCCTTCAAGTCAGATGGGTGAATTATTCTCCCCTTTTCCTTCCTCAGGAGAACCCTAGGAGTTCAGTGATAAAGCCTGAGTCTGGCTCTGTTCCCTGCCACCATCTTGCCCCATTGCCACAGGAGAGTTAGGGTTGGTCCTGGGGCAGGGACTTAAGAGTACAGTGGGATCTCCAGTCAAAAGAGGGCAGATATCAGGGTGGGACCTTTGAAGGCTAGGCTATCAGGAACTACCTGGGGTTGGGGTTTCTTCTGTCAAGTCAAGTTCACCAGCATTTAATGAGCACTTCTTGTGTACCAGGCATTGTGCTAAGCACTAGGGACACAAAGAAAGGCAAAAACAAACAAACGAAACTCCCTTAGCACCTCCCCCCTCCAAAAAAACCACAGACACCTCTAGAGATAGCCAGCCAGCCCAGCAGTACACCTCCCCCACAATACCAGTCATGAGAATGAGCAAGTCACAGTCACGGGCTACTAGGTTTGGTGTCACTTTCTCAGATAGACACCTCCTGCCAGGGAGAGGAGTTCCTGGCTCCCCAGCTGTCATATCATCTGAAAATGGGGCAAGGCTGTGGGTCCCAGGCAATCATGGATAGTAAGATTAGTGGAGTACAGTGGAGAGAGTGCTGAAATTTCCCCTTGAACTCGGAATCATGGGAAATGCATTTGAATCCCACCTCAACTACTGACAGTCTGGATAACCTCAGGCAAGTCACTTCCTCTCTCTTGGACCCATTTTCCTCATCTGTAAAATGAGAGGGTTGGACTCTAGATCTCTAAATCAGAGTTGGAAGGGACCTCAGAATCTAATCCCCCTCATTTTAGAAGCTGCAAAACTGAGAAAAAGAGAGGTTATGCGCTTTGGCCAAAGTCACTCAACTATTACTAACTGTGGAGCGATGATCTGAACCCAGATCTCTTCCCAGTTCTCCCCCCAGGCCCACATTTCTCCTTTCCTTTCTCCTAAAGCCTACAGAAGTGTCAAAGTTGCTTTAAATCTGTTCTCTTTCTTCTTTTAGACTGCGAACTCTTAGAGAACAGGGACTGCTATTTTTCTTTGTCTTTCTTTGCATCCTCTCCTTAGCACAGCACCTGGAACATACATAGGGCTTAATAAATACTTGTCAACTTGACCTGACCAGAGCACAGTGTCTGTTAGTCCAGTAAGACTTCCTGAATGAGAAGCACCTTGGATCAAAGACATTCTAATAGAAAGGTTCAGAAACTATTATAGTTCTGTGTGAGGTAAGTAGTTAAAGGTTTATTATCTTCTTTGTTTGACTAGCAAACTGAAGCACAAAGAGGCCAGCATTTTAGGGTCAAAGCTGGGAATCAAACCCAGTTTCTTTCCCTTCTATAAGCCTTACAACTTCCTGTTTCTTCTACCTAGATGGCCACTCATTCCACAGCTTCTGCAACCTTTCCTTCAGGAAGTCTTCCGGGACTGTTCTTGAGGGAGGTATTCTCTATCAGACGCCTTACCAGGTAAACAGGCCAAGGGCTTTTCAGGATGGTTTATGGTGGAAAGACATTGAAATGAAGTCAAGGAAAAGAGAAAATCAGTTTCCAGGATCCTGGGGGGGGGGAGGGAAGAGGAAAGAAAGAAGAAGAGAGAAGGATAGAGAAGGAAATGGGGGGGGAGGGAAGAGAGATATGGGGGGAGAGAGAGAGACAGAGAGACAAAGAGAGAGAGAGAGAGAGAGAGAGAGAAAGAGAGAGAGAGAGAGAGAGAGAGAGAGAGAGAGAGAGAACTGGCTGGCACGGTTCACATTACAAGGAATGTTTAGACATTTATCAAGATGCCAGAGAGTATCTCCAGGGCTTTCAAAGGCTTGTGGGGTCGTTAAAGAGACAAGAGGCATAATGAAGGCTCCCATTGCAAGGAACCTTTTTGCGTGTAGCTGCTCAGGGAGGGCTGTAAATGCCAAGGCTGAGGTCCAGGCTAGAGCTGGTCTCCCCTCCTCAGAGATGGGAGGCTTAGAGCAAAAAGCTGACCAAGGACAGTTTCATCTTGAATGGCTCTTTCTTTTGGTCTGTGTGTAGGAGTGGTGGAAGGGAGTGGGGTGGGTGGGTAAACATTTCAAAGAAAGCTCCAAGGAGAGGACCCAAACTTGAAATTCTTAGATCTCAAATTACCTCTCCAGAGAAAGCTCTGACGAAGGACTTGACACCTCCTTAGGCTTTAAAGGAAAGTAAGAGATAGGAAAGGAGAAATATGGGCCTATTGGAAAGATGTGGGGGATGACAGTGAGGAACCAGATGGAGGAGGCTGAACCAACACATGGGCCCTCATTGACAGCTCATAGCTCCTGCTCTGCCCCAAATGACTCAAAACCAGGAAGATGACTCAGGAGCTGGAGCCTGGCCCTGTTCTCTGCTCCTTTCCCCAAGGGCTTAGAGAAGGGCTTCAGAGAGCAAGGTCAATACTATGACTCCAGAAAGAACACTGGGGTCAGGTGTCCTGAATTTAATTCAAGCTCTGACATATAGTAGCTGTGTGACCTCCCTGTGTCTCAGTTTTCTTTTCTGTAAAATGGGCATAATAGCCTTTGCATGAGCTATTATTATGGGCAAAACACTTTGCAAACCTTTCAGTGATATAAAAATAAGAATTATTACTATGATTATCATCTTCTCTCTTTTGATGGAATTAGGATAGAAACAATTCTTGGGAAAATTGCTATCTTACTACTATTCTTTTGTATTTAATATTCCATGGACCGCTAAAATAACAGCTTTTTGTAGCTTTTTTCAAAGGATTCAGATTTAAACTCATCCTCTATGGACACCTTGAAAACATCTTTGGCACAACTGGTTGTAAAATAGGACCCCAGGGATGATATGCTCCTCATCCTGTTCTTGGTATGCTTTTGACCTTCTCTGGTAGGTCTCTATGTTCTGAAAACCTTTAATTCTATGTGGCTTGGTGATCATCAGGTTTTGGTGTGGTGATATCTATTAAAACCATCATTCTTAAGATTTTATGGATCAATGTCATGATGAGGCAATTATGGGCAGCAGCTTGGTCTTTGATAATGGTCCAGACTGATTACAGTTCAGGGTGAATTCTCCAAGATATTTCAAAGTCTATATTTGTAGAATGGGAATGTCATACACCAGTCAATGAAAGAAAAAGTTTCTGATACACAATTGTAGCTGCCAGGTCACAAGTTACTAGGTATTGAGTATGTGCTAATTATTTGCAGTGTATGGGAATATGTAAATAGTTTTACTATTTCCTTGCATAACCTACATTGGTCCTTAGGTCTGGACTTCTTAAGGATAAACCTGGTATTAATTCCAGGTGGTAATGACCTGATCCTGAATCACCATTATAAACCTTTATGTTTCTATAAACATCTACATAATTCAGCACCTGTTCAATGTTCCATCAATGGCATATTGCTTGTTCATATGGATGCCATCCATGGAGAATTTTTTGATTCCAGTCTTGGATCTTTGCCTTTTCATAGAATCCATCCAGTGGTAACCCACTTTCAGTTATATTTGACAAATCTAATATCATGAATTTGCTATCAGTCTTTATTATTACTCATTGAAATGATGTTTGCTTGTTCCAAAAGTATTTCTTTAGGTCTTCTACTATTTTGTCAAGTACTATAAGGTTGCCTGTATACCTTCTTCCTCCTTTTTTTGGTGACGAACTGTTAATCTTTCTATAACTTCCTTGGGGTTGTATGTTTCAATAATATCATCTAGGTTTTTGTGAGAATACTTCCCCAAATCTATTATTGTCTATTTCATAGTTCCAAGAATATATATCAGCCTGGTCTTGCATATATGTTCTTCCCATACATCTTTTATTTCAGAATGCTAATAAATCTCTTAATGCATTCAAACATAGGCTTCTCTTTGAAATGTTTCTATCTGATGTTTCTTGTCTGGAGGAGACCAAGGTATTTGTAGGTATCACCTTCAACCATTGGTTCAATGTGACTTCTAGATTTAAGTTTGAAGCCTTTGGTCTCTATTTCTCATTGGCATACATATAATTTTTGCATTTTCAGGGTCCAGGAGAAATTTTGTATCATTGAGCAAGATTCAACAAGAAGGAGCTATTTAATATGTTACATGCATATGTTATAACTTGACATTGTTCATATTACCCAATGATTATTAAAATGTTTTGTTTCAACTTCTCTCTCAATTTGGAGACTATATTTAGGTCTATTTAGGATAAATAATAGCATACTTAAGTCCAGGCAGACCTAAGTGGGCTGAATTGGTTTCCTCCTCAAATGCCACGCTTTATGTCAATTGCTATCGACATTATTGTGTTGATAGTGTTTTACATAGAAAACAGCTTTTCACATGGTCATCCAATGCTACAGTTCTCACTACACTTGGATCTATTTTATATATTTGCATTACATGAATAAATAATAAGTGTACAACTGAATCAAAGGTTCTGAGATAATCAACAAAGGGAGTATAAACCTCATGATACTTTGGAGCAGCTTGCTCCATAACTACTGAAATGGTAATAAGTTACTCTTTATACCTTCTGGGACCTTTTGACACATTCATTTTGTTCCCTAGCCAATATATTGGTTTTTTGTATTTATAGATTTTTTTAAAGTGATCCAAACTGTAAAGCTTTTTATAAAGTGCATAAGAATATAATTGACCTGCATTAAAAGGGGTTCTCAGTGTTCTCATCTTTGAATAAAAGATATGTAATTCCTCTCATTAAGAATGAAAGATATAATTTTTAAAAGCATTTATTAAGCACCTATTACATGCAAAGCATTGCATTAAGTGCTGGGGATATCCAAAGGGAGAAGTGGAGACAGTTCCTGCTCTTGAAGAGCTCACGTTCTAATGGACGACATGACACACATAGGAGGCTTCAACTCAGATGGAAAGATCTCATGGTCATTAGGGTGAAGCAACAAAGCAACTGGTAATGTATCTTGCTTAATGTCATATCCAATGATAAAATGATATCTGTTTCTGATGTTGAACCAGTCAATAGAACGTTGGTGGTAGAACTTTCTTTTCTGAGTCTTCAGTAGCTGTGGTTACTAAGAAGGTAACGGTTGTAAGCATTTGCAGAAGCAGTGGTCAGGTCACATCTTGATTGCTTCCCAGGGTTATGGCTGGGTAGACTGGGTTGTAAGCTGAGCCAGTAGTGTGAATGGCACTGCTATTCTCAACAATCTTGGGTTTCAGAATGTCTCCATCAGAGTCACAGGGCAGGTGGTGGTGGTCTAACTTGATTGGCACTGCTTTCTCCCATCTCTCTCAAGGAACCTTCCTGTTTCACCTGAAAGCAGGACTGGTAAGGTCCTTTGCCACACTGAAATGTTGTGAAATGTTTGTGCCAATAATTATAGATCTTATCTGGTGTAACTGCCCAGTTTTGCAAAGAAGCTAGAGTTGTAGTTACCTCCCTTAAGAGAACAGTTCTATTCTTCATTATATTGGTGACGTGAAAGTTGTCTGGTATTTGTTTGATTCAACTTGAATTTCCATTGTTCCAGAATTCTTGTGGATAGGGAGATAACTGGAAATTTTCTGTATCTTCCTCCCACTAGGATTTTCATTGCTTTACTCCTCAAGCCTCTGTATTAAAGTCTTTGACTGATGTTCAACTTTTGTTTTTTTTTAATTGCTTTTACTACTTGTACTACCTTAACTTTTAAACTTTTATAAAGGAATTCCAAATTTCTGATATCATTTGATTTCTGAATTCTTTTCCACAAGTTTCATTTTCTTTTTGTCTTTAACTGAGCAATATAATCATAATAATAGCTAGTATTTGTGTAGCACTTGAAAGTGCTTTAAAATATTATCTCATTTGAACCTCATAGTAATTCTGGAAGGTAAGTGCTATATTATTCTAATTTTAATAGATGAGGAAACTGAGGCAGGCAGAGGTTAAATTACTTGCCCAGGATCACACAGATGGTCTTTGGCTAGATTTGAACTTGAGTCTTCTTGACTCCAGGTCCAGCACTGTGTATATTTCAATACCTAGATAGCTAAAAAAAATGAATATGACATTCAAATTTTCTAATCCATGTACTAGCTAGATAGTGTTGTAATCTTCCTATTTCTTTTCACAGATCTTTAATGTCTCTCTCAAGTTATTTCTGCTATGGTAGTGTAGGATGCCTCTATTTCTTGATGGTTCCACTCTTCGTACTTAGTTTCTTGCCATGGCAACATCTGCCATGTATACTACTATTTCAGGTCCTAACATGTCTTTAAACTTTCTGTTAAATACTGTGGGAAATCAGTTTGTTCATGATGGTTTTCCTAGACACCAGTTTTAAAAAATTTGTTCTGTTTTTGTCTGCCAGTTGAATTCATGGTGTGAAACTCAAAAAGGGCTTTTCAGAATTCCAATCATAGTATGCACATTTCCTTTTCAAAATTACATAAACTATTAGGACTTGGTCACCCTTTTCTGTATTAGTTAGAATTTCTAAAGTTTGGATTAAGTGAAGGTCTTTAATAACTTCAAGGTCTTCAATTGCTGCTTCAGATTTTAGTAGCATCTTCATTTTATCTTGTATTTTGTCCAATCTAGGCTTTGGGATGAAATTCATTTTTGTAATTGCCCTACACTGGACAACAATATATTGTTTTGTGACTTGTAGATGAGGGCACCATTGACAGAAAGCAGTGCCTTGCCTAATCCTGGTGACATCTGTCCCCTCTTTATTTTTGATATACCACTAGCAGATCATGTCTTCCATGGTTTGCTAGCTTTAGTGGTCAACACCATCTGTGTGTGTGTGTGTGTGTGTGTGTGTGTGTGTGTGTGTGTATGGGTAAACGTACTTGCATGTGCTTCCTTCTCTTTAGAAAAGGAGAGGTGATGCACTAAAGTGGAAAGAATATACAAGCATTTTCAGCAGGCAGGAAGTTTACTGGTATTTCTGGTTTGTTTCAGTGAATTTTGCCTTCTTCTGGTACTGGAAGGTGAAAGTATCCTTAGATCTTCAGTGTCATCGTAATGTTTTTTGAGCAGGGCTACATTTCAATATTATGCTGCTCTGTATATTTCTTCAAAGGACAGTTCCATCACACTGGCTGGGGTGCAGACCCAGTTAAAAGCCCAGAGCTACCAGGCCTATACAGATACTATAATGATCTCAGGGAACAGAAAGTCCTCCCAATACATGGCTGGCTTTCTGTTACTTTACTAATGATCCCCACCTCCCTCCCATCCCAACCTCACAACATGGATGATGGGTTGGGCTTTAAGGGGGATTGTTATTATTATTATTATTATTCCAGATAATATATGAAAAGTATCTGCAGATCTGGATTTTGGTCCCTGGACTAGTCTGAAATGCTAACCATTATCCCTCCTGCCCCTATACCCTCTGGCTCTTTAGGATTTCTGATCTGGACTAATATTGGCCCTCTGAGCCTAGGAATTCTTGTCACATTGGGATTAAAAAAAACACCCCAGGGGCCATTTATTCATCTGTCAGTTGTCTCATTCTTGCCCTAGGCTTGAGACCAAAATCTAGGGGATTCTCCTATAGGAGCCAGATGAAGGGGGGAGGGAGAAGGTGTCAAACCTATCACTTGCCTGGAGGAGGAAGAAAGTTCAAGGTCATGTCCAAGTGTGAGCCAGATGTGCTGGAACAGATGAGGGAAACAGCAATGGCCCCTGAAACAGTGCAAGGTCTCCAAGGTCAGAGGTATGACTTGGACAGGATTGGTTTCCAGAAAAGACCCACAAAAAGACAGTGGTTCCCCTCTGACAAGGGTGAGATTGAGAAGTTTTCTATTTAATCCTCAGAACCTCAAATGCCTCTAAGATACAGGTATGAGCCCCAATATTTTCAATTCCCTTGGCAGGGCTTTTTGTGAAGGGACTGAGTCAGTTTTGAAAGGCGGGCAAGGGAGCATTCCAGTTTAGCTCTCTTGAATTTCTTCCCACCTTTTAGCCTCCCCTAGAATTAGAGTTGGAAACATTTTAAGAGATCAAAAGGAACTCAGAGACTACCTGGTCCAATCCTCTTATTTTGCATATGGGGAAACAGAGGCTCAGAAGTTAAGTGACTTATTTAAGTATACATAGTAAAGGTGTGTGTGTGTGTGTGTGTGTGTGTGTGTGTGTGTGTATTTTGTTTTCTTCTCTTTATAAGATTAGAAGTAGTATGACAAAGTGTAAAAAGTGCTGGACTCGTAGTCAGAAAATCTGAATTGGAATCACTACTTTGTCATTCAGTATCCATGTGATGGGAAAGTCACAGTCTCTCTGAGCCTCAGTTTTCTTCCCTATAATACAATAATGTCTGCATTAAAAACAGGTAGCCTTTATAGAACACTTCAAGGTTTGCAAAGCACTTTACATGTTATCTCATTTGATTCTCATAACAACCCTGGGAGGCAGGTGCTGTTATCATTCCCATGTTACAGATGAGAGAACTGAGGCTTCAGGAAGTTAGATGACTTGTCCAGAGTTACACAGCCAGCAAAGACCTGAGGCAAGATTCACACTCAAGTTTTTCAGATTCTGAATTCAACTCTATCCCTTTCATATTGCCTACTTCAAAAGGTTTTGGTGAAGTTCAGATTAGGTGATGTAGATAAAGGGCTTTCTAACCTCTAAACTTACACAAAAGTCAGCTATTATCATGTAAGAGCAGACAGGGCACCAGTGATGGCAGTGATCTCCTCAGTTTGGTGATGGAATGGGTATTATGTGGGTGTTCCCAGCTCGGACTCTACATGACCCCTCTCCCCACAGACTCTTCTTGTTAGAAATTAAAATGCTTCCTTTACTACCTTTCCCAGACTCCCTAGGTCTCATGATCATGGGAGGGAAGTTCAATAACATCACTATTATTTTCTACTACACAAGGGGCATGAGCCAGTGTCTATCCGCAAAGGGTCCTTTGAATACTTTAGTTAATTTAGAGCTAGAACTGGGATCCCTGATTCTTTGATCCTCATGTTGTATGGTACCCAAAGGAGGCTATGGCAGGAGCCAGAACACCTAATTCTCATTTGGTTGATGTGCTTCATATCTGCTGGCATCAGGGACCCTGTCACACTGAGACATACTGGGAGAGGTGATAGTTGTGTAAAGGAAAGCAGTGTGTTGGTTAATAAGCAACCACTGAATAGTGCTCAGAATTATGGAACCTTAAAATAAAGGAGATCAGAGATCATTTGGTTCATCCCTCAGCTGAAGCATGAATCCCATCTATAACTCCCTAGCATATGCTGGCTTCTAATGCCCCATTCAATTCTAAATCTATTTCTAAATAGATTTGATTGATTTCTAATTGATTTCTAAATCAATTAAATCAAATTGATTTCTAAATCAATTCTAAATCTAAATTTATGATCCTATTATCCTATGGCTATTATGTACAAAGTGCTGCCCTGTGTGTTTGGGATAGAAATACAGAAATGAAACAATTCCTGCTCTCAAGGAGTTTATAGTCTATAGGATGTTAAATCTAAATCTGCTCTTTCCTATCTTTCCCTTTTTGTTCCTCGTTTTGTTTTCTGAAGTCATGCAGAACAAGTCTAATACTTTTTTTTTTCTCTATAACAGGCTTTCAGATACCTTGATGGCTATTAGGTCGCCACTAAGTCTTCTCTATTCTAGACTAGGCATTCCTAGTTCCTTCATTCAACCCTTATAGGACTCTCAGTCCCCTCCTAATCCTGGCTGCTCCCTATGCTCTCTAAGACCATTCATCCCAACCCTATCCTGACCTTCACTAGTACTTACTTAAAGGATCTAACTGGGGTTTACCAGGAAGCTGAAAAGACTCTGACATTGAAATTGGTTGCATTGGTTGAAGGTAAGAGCCATGGTGAATATACACCAAACCCTGACCAGAGACATTATCTCTCCATGACCTCGCTATTCATTCCTGTCTCTGGATACTCTCAGAAAGACCTCTTTTCATAAACTCCTATACAAGCATCTTTCTCCTTTAATTACCCAAGAGATACCTTCAGATCCTTATCTAGTTCTGAGATACCTCATTCCCTAACCTCACCAACAAACACAGACATCCCTGGACTCTACCAGATACTTCCTTCCCTGGCCTTGATTCACAGACACCCCACTCCCTAGATTATCTGAACCTATGTTTTTCCCTGGACTCATGGCCAAGCAACTATCTCCTTGGGCTTCAGTAGACATCAGTGCTCCCATTGTCTTCCCCAAGCTTCAGTCTCCTTGCTACAGATAGCTCTGAAAGCTTCTGGTTTCTGACCCTGAACCTGTAGCATTAGTCACTTATGGTCAATCACTCTGATTTCTTCTACCTTTGTAAGAAAATTCTTCTTGCCAGTGTACTAACTGAGAAGACTCCAAAAGCATGTAATGTGCCCTTAGCTTCTCACATTGCTCTTACAAGGCAACAAGACCTAGCCCTGGGTTGAAGTCTTATGACTTTTCTTAGATTAGCAAAGTGGCTAATGTTCTAGGAGGTGGACATAGCATCCAGCTGACAGATGGCTGTTGCTTTGTGGAGGGGCCAGGGGGTTGAAGTAATGGCTGAGACACAGCCAAGAGCAGCTTGAGGTGTTTTGCCCCTGATTAGCAATTGTGGGGAAAAACAGAAGTATACAGAAATGGGCAGACATGTGGATTGTACATGTGTGCTAAACCATACCATGTGTGCATGAGTACACATGAACACACACATAAATACATGTGTGGTGTATGCATGGATGCATGGATATATGATTACTTGTATGTATGGCATCAGGTACCCTGCGTGCTGTGAGGGTTCTCTGACTGAGTCTAAATCTCATTGATCCTTGTACCCCTAAAGCAATCTCAGCATTGTAGCGAGACTTGGTTGTCCCTGGAAGCACTGAGGGTGATCAGTTAGTTACCAACTTAGTCCTCCCTTGAATGGCATGGATGGTCCTCATCACTGAGACAGAGCCTAGAACTACTGGAATTTGGGGTCATGGATAATCCTGATGTCTGAAGGTCAATGTCAATTCCCAACTCTTAGAAGTTCCCAGAGGCCCTGACAAGAGGGAGAGGCAACAGAAAGCCCCCAGACCTTTGGCTCTGGATCTGATGCTTATGCAATGAAGATGGTAAAGAGGCAGACTTCATAGTGGAAAACTAAGGCAAAGAAGGAGATAGTCTGTCCAAAGTCATATAGTGACTTTTTTGGTGAGAATATAGGGACATAATCTAGATATCTTGATTCTGAGTCAAAGGTTTTGTCTCCTGACCCATTTTGAGCCCTCTTCCCACAACTCCTCATCAACACAATATGGCCCCATGTCACATACAATAACCCTAGAATAATGGGGAGCCAAACATGATGGATGATACAAACCCCACCCCACCACTATATACACACACACACACACACACACACACACACACACACACACACACACCACTACCACCCCAACCCATGAAGCTCTAAGGCTCCCTTACCTGGCAATGACGAAGAGCACACAGCTGACACCCAGATAGGCAAGAAGAACATACATCCAGATGTCAGGAGACAAGGGGTTGAGGAAGGAGAATACGCCAGGATTGGTGCCATTAGGTTTGCGGTACAGGATACTGACGCCGAGGGTCATGAAGGGCTTGGAGAAGTCAATGGCTTTTTCTCGGATGTGTGTGATGGTCAGAGGAGCTACAGCCAGGTCTGCCTTCTGTATGGAGTTGGGGAGAGACATAGAAGGAAACTTTGAGAGACAGGACTAATCAAGGCTTGGAAGAAGGGGCAATAGGATATTGCTTGGGGGAGCCTATGGAGACCCTTTTCTGAGAGCCCTATACCAGGGAAGGAGGCAGGGGAGGTTTGAGTCCTAGTAGCCTGGCTTTCCGATGAAAGTTCAGCTAGTTCAAGAGGAATGAGTGTATTTTCTTCTATAGGGAGGACACTGAGAAGAGAAACATTATGGAAAGTATGCCAGATTTGGAGTCAGAGGACCTGAGTTTGAATCCTGTAGCTATAACATACTACTTGTGTGACTTTGGGTGAAATCACCTAACCTAGACTTTTTTTTTTCTCATTTGTAAAATGAGATGGTATCTAAAGGCTCTTCTAGTTCAAAAATTATGCTCTTATGACATCTGGGCTCATTCTCTCAGCAGTTAATATAATTTAATTTCCACAGAGGAATACTGTTCTTCCAAGAGTATATTAGGCAAGCCATATCTTTGTTGAGCAATAGTCTACTGCCCTGGCCAGGAGCAGGACACACATACCCAAAATGCAGAGAGGAAGGACTAGCATTGAAAGGACAGGGCTCCTCAGGAAGATTATTCAATTGTGAATTCACTCAATTTAATTAGAGAAACATTTGTTAATCACTTGTATGCGTAGGAGTCTGTGTTTAACCTGAGGATACAAAAATGAAGTAAAAAACAGACTCTGCACTCAAGGAATTTACAATATAATGGGGGTGGTGGGAACATGTTACATAGATAAGTAGGAGGCTAAGAAGAGTAAGGGCAGAGGAATGATTTATGCAAAGTCCTAGAAGACTGAAGAGAGAAAGATCACTTTTGGTGGGGAAAGGCAGTGTGGCAAGGACAGTTTCCTGCTGGAGTTGGTCTGGAGGGACTCCAGCAAAAGTCGATGGGAAAGAGTAGAGAGAGTTCATCTCAGTCATGGAGGTAGGGCTGATGTGAGCAAAAGCTTGAGGCTATAAAAGGGCAGTCAGAAAAAAAAGGGCAGTCAGTATGTGATGATGAGTAACAAAAGACAATGCTTGAGGGGAAGACTGGAGTCAGACTGTGGAAGATCTTGAATGAGTATTGAGAAAAGAACCTTGGATTTTGAATCAGAGAGTCTGAATTTGAATTCTGACTTTGCCACTTATTAGTTCCCTGTGTGACTTTGGGGGCAGACCCTTAATCTTTCAGACTCAGTATTCTTTTTTGTAAAATTCAGAGATTTTTAAAAAAAGATTATGTCTAAGATTCCTTCCAGTTGTATTGCCTCTGCGAATCTAGGATCAGAATTTATACTTTATTCTATAGCGATGGAGAATTATTCAAAGTTTTTGAGCAGGAGACTGATGTAACCAGAAGAGAGTAATTAAACTGCATATGCTTAGACTCACTTCCATGGAAGGGCAGCCATATATCTAGGGGTATAGGTGGACCTTGGAAGGCAGGTTGCCCAGACATGTGCCATTTTGTGGCAATGTTAGTTCAGGACCACAGACAGCTCCTAATCATTCTCCTCCAGGCTGCAGAAGTCAAGTTCCTGACATCTTTCTGTTTAATATCTATATCACAGCCTCACCACCCACTTCAGGCCTGGCCTCTGTCCTGCTCTATGACTTGAACTTTGAATTGTCATATTGAGAATGATGGAGTGGAAAGAGTGGGCCCGATTCAAATCGTCCCTTTGGTGTGTGACCATTAAAAAGTTCCTTAGTTTCCTCGTCTATAAAATGGAGCCAATATTTGCAGTAATTACTTTCTAGTGTTGTTGTGGGGCTCAAATAACATAATGTTTAGAAAAGGATTCACAAACTTTGGAGCTCTATATCAATGTCAGTTATTATTATTGTATGACAGTCACATCAAGCCTCAGGGGTTCCAATGAGGTTGTATTTATTGCCTTGTGTTAAAATCTTGAGTTCCTTTTGTTTATGACCCACAGTTGGCACATTGGTTTATGGACATCGGAGGCCATAAGTATTTTCCCTGACCCTTCTCTGGTTATTCCTTTCTGTGAATTACTGGCCTCTACCTCTTCCATTATTTGTCTTTCTTTGTCACACCTCATGTCCTAGATAGTAGCTAGCTTTGCAGTTTGGTCTGACCATTTTTGTCCTCTGGCTTCTAAAGTGCTCTTGCCCAGATTAGCAAGTTTCTGGTCAAATATCTTCTCCTCAATATTTGTGACATGTGCTCTGTGTCCAGTCAGAAGTTCACCATTTTGACATTTTAAGTTATGGCCAGGAAACTAAATTTCCTTCTTTGATATATCCTGAAAGCTCCCCTTGATAGGGCAACAGGGAGAAAGGATAGAGGTGAAAAAATACTAGAAAGCAGAGACTCAGCAGATTGGAAATAAGTTCTGCTGGTGCCACAATTTGCCACAGGCTTGTTTTGTTTCTTGGGGCAACATCTGAGCAGGCATATATCCATGCCACACAGTTGTGACTATTGTTTACTTATCCCTCAAAAGATAAGTAGGTAGCTATGTAGTATGATGGATAGAGTGCTGAGAAGATTTGAGTTCAAACACAGCCTTAGACACTCTAGGCAAGTCACTTAACCCTGTTTGCCAAAGTTACCTTATCTGTAAAAATGAGCTGGAGAAGGAAATGACAAACCACTACTGCATCTTTGCTGAGAAAACCCCAAATGGGGTCACAAAGAGTTGGCTGTGACTGAAATGACTGAATAACAACAAAGGACAAGAGAAAGATAAAGGAAGGGATTCTGATTGGATTGAGAGAATAAACAGATCACGAAGAGAAAGCAGAATTTTAAAATTCCTATTTTGACTCTACTTTTGCTACCAGTGAGACTAATTTTTATACTAGGGAATGACAGAAGAAAAATATTTAAACAGGGACTTGAAAATCAAGAAGAATGAGAAGATGGAAAGGGAAACATAGAGTTATCTTTGATGAGTGCAAGTTACGAGTTCCAGACAAATTTCAGCCCAGTATACTGAAAAAAGTGGCTGATGTGATTGCTGAAGTACTATCAGTGATTCTGAAAAATCACAGCAAGTGGAAGAAGTGTCACAGGAATGGAAAAGGGCAAATAGTCTAGTTTTCAAAAAGGGAAAGAAGATGAATACTTCAGCCTCTAGGATGGTGAGCTTGACATTGATTCTGGGTAAAATTCTAAAGATGGACTATGAAAAGGGTGAATTTTGAGCACTTAAAAAAGGTTCAGAAGGTGATGATTAAGAACCAGCATGGGTGCATTAAGAACAAGTAATTCCAGACTAATGTCATGTCCTTTTTTCACAGGGTTACTAGATAGGTAGATCAGGGGAATGCCATAGCTCTAGTATATATGGATTTCAGTAAGGCATTTGACAGTTTCTCATGATATCCTAATGAACAATTTGGAGAGATGTCAGCTGGAAAATAGTTTTTAGGTGGGCTCAGAACTGATTGGACCTAAAGTAGTGACTAACAGATTGCTTTCAACCTGAAGGGAGTTCTATAGCAGAGTAATCATGGTTCTATCCTTGACCCTGGCTCTATTCTAGACTTTTTTTAACCAATGACTTTAATGAAAGCATAAATGACATGCCTCTCAAATAATCACTTATATTTATATAGCTCCTTAGAGTTTACATTACTACCTTTGACCCTCATGACAACCCGGGAGATATCTTACAGGTTATTTTCCCCATTTTAGAAATGAGGAAACTGAAGCCAAGAGCAGGCTTGTGACTTGCCCAGAATCACATAGCTAATAAGTATAAGATGTAAGACTTGAACCCAGGTCTTTATAACTCAGGTCTAGCACTCTATCCACCATATCATGGCATCTTTCAATTCCAAATGACCTGAATCTGGGAGTGATATTTAACCTAAAAAAAAAAGGAATTCTGAAAGTGGATTGAAGTAAAGGGGAAAATGGATATGAATAAATATTAAGCTCTTCACTTGGGTTAAAAACTCAAATGTATAAGTATAATATGGAAGAAATTTGGTTAGACAGCATTTCATGTGAAAAAGATGTGAGGCTTCTAATAGGCTGCAGTTTGAATACAAATCAATGGTGTAAAATGGCTACCAATGGATGGAATTTCCTTTCAGACTGCATTAATAGAAGGAGAGTGTCCAGAGCCAATAGACCCCCTCTCTTCTACTCTTGTCAGACACTATTTGAAGTATTGTGCTCAGTTCTGATCACCATATTTTAAGCGTGACATTGACAAGTTAGAAAATATCAATAGGAGAATAGCTAGGATTAAGAGATAACTTGAAATCATGTCATGGTGAAGTTCATTTGAAGTAAATGGGGATATTTAGCCTACAGAAGAAGAGACTGAGGGGAGATATAACTGATTTATTCAAATATTCAAAGGATTGACACATGGAAGAGGGATTAGATGTGTGCTGCTTGACTTCAAAGGCTATCTAGTCCACCTTCTACCCATTGAAGGAATTCCTTCAGATGGTCAGTCTCTGCTTGAATCCCTCTAATGATAGAGACCTCACTATCATATTGGGAAGTCCATTCCATTTTTTAAGCACAGTTAAGTTCTTCCTTATACTGAGCCAAAATTAGCCTTGTTGTTATCTCCTGTCACTGGTTACAGTTCTGTCCTCTGGGATCATCCAGAATAAATCTAATTTCCTTTTCTTATGGCAGCCCTTTCCAACCTTGCCCCTCACTCTCTTCTCTTTAAATGAAAAATTCGCAGTCTTGTTATTCAAAGTTCATTTTCCTAGCCGCATAAGTAGCCAGAGGAACACAGTGTCTGTGCTGACTACTTATTTGTGTTAGCATCACAGAATTACAAACTCTAGGCCCAACTAAAAACCCAATTCTGATAAAGAATCCTCTCCATGTCACCCTTAACATTGATCCTTTGCTTGAAGACTCCCAGAGAAAAGGACCTGAAAACCTCCTGAAATAGCTTATTTGACTTAAGGACAACACAAATTGGTAGCAAGTTTTTTTTTTTTTCCTTTTAAATTAAACTTACGTCTGCCTTTCTGCAACTTCTACCCATTGTTCCTAGTTCTTCCCTCTAGGGCTAAGCAAGTGTCCATTCCACATTATAGTCCTTCAAATGCCCAAAGTCAGCTATTAGGTCCTTGCTAAGCTTCCTTTTTTCCATGCCAATTAATTCTGGTGCCTTCAACCAATGTTCATATGAGATAACCTGGTGATGCCTCACCATCCTAGTCACTGTCCTCTGGATGCTCTCCAGTTAACAAATGTCCTTCCTAAAATGCTGTAGTAAGGACTGAATAGAATACTTCAGATGTGGTCTGACCAAGGCAGAAGACAATGAGACCATCTTCCTCCTTCTAGGGACTATACCTACTATGTGCCAGGCACTGTGCTAAGTGTTTTTTATACAATTATCTCATTTACTCATTAGAGTAACCCTGGGAGGTGTTATCATTGTTGAAGAAACTGATATAGACAGAGGTTAAGTGACTTGCCCAAGATCATTCAGCAAGTAATTGAGGCTAGATTTGAACTCAGGTCTTTTTGACAACACTCTATCTGCTGTACTACCCAACTGCATCTTAATGCAACCAAAGGTGAACTTAATTTGGGGGTGGGGAGGGCTATGGAGGTAACCAAGAAAACGGAAGTAACTCCATTTTGTCTTTAGTTTCCCTATTTTGTCTCTGACCTTGTTTCTACTGTAGCCCCTGCTCTGTTTATGACCTTCTTTTCTGCTGAAATAGCAAGTATCCACAGCAGTCCTACTTATTAGGGCAGAGTTATGAGAAACAGCTAACCTAAACAATTGCCTTTCCCCTTAACCTTCCCCCTGCCAATTTTAACCTTTAGTTCAGTGGTTCTCAACCTGTGGGTTATGTTCAATTTAAATAAATCCTGCATATCAGATATTTACATTATGATGCATAACAGTAGCAAATTTACAGTTATGAAGTAGCAACAAAAATAATTTTATGGTTGGGGGTCACCACAACATGAGGAACAGTATTAAAGGGCCGTGGCATTAGGAAGGTTGAGAACCACTGCTTTAGTCCCCAGTAACAAACCTTGTCCAATCAAGAGGTTCCCTGTATGCAGTGTACCTCCCCCATAATTCAAATCTATACTTTTGTTCCTCTGGGGAGTCTCTGCCTGTGCAGGTAGGGCTCCCTTGCTGGCAAACTCAATAAACCTTCTTTAGTTCCTAAACGTCTGGTTCTGGTTCTGCTTTTGCTTTGCCTCAGCACTGGCAATTCTACCCACAGTAAATGGTGGTAGCAGTGGGATTCCCAGATGGACAGACTTGTGGACAAAATTCCAGGATTGGCAACCAGGGAATGCCACTGGTTCTGCACACTCAGGAGAGCTCTTAACATCTTATCTGCTGAGTGCTTGTATTTGGGTGGGCTAGAATTGGACATGTTGCCCTGATCTGCAAAGAGCAACATCCCCATTAGCTTGACATATGGCTGACACACATTGTGGTTTCTCTTCATTAAGACCTCCAGATCTTTTTCAGATAAACTATTATCTAACTATACCTTTTCAATCTCACATTTGTGAAATTTTTTGTTTGAAGTCCACTGTAAAACTTTATATTTATCCAGATTAAATTTCTTCTTATTAGATTGAGTCCCATGTTCTGATCTATCAAAGACATTGTATAACACGATGCTGTCTTTCAGTATGTTAGCTGTCTCTCAGAGTTTTTCAGCTATATGAAAGTTTGATGAGTATGTCATCAATATCTTTAAATCTTTAAAAATAAAAATGTTAAACAGTTCAGGTTTAATTACAGATTCCTGGCCATGTCACCAGTGTCCTCCTTCAAAGCTGACCTTGATCTTAAAATATCAAGTTCCTCTGTGCTAATGTGACAGTTTCATCCCCACAGCCTAGGTCCCCAGGCAGGGCCATGCGTAATCATGGCTTCACAGCCTGAAGGAGCTGAACATTAGAATGCTTCCTGGTCCATCTTCCATAATAAAGCTTCTCTTGGACAATGGGAAGTATGTTTCTTCCTTGAGTTAGGGAAACCCAGCTTGGGGATGGGGTGCAGAAGGGTCAAAATGAATGAAAAATTATACACACACAGAATATCTTCACCCATTTGCATAGTATTTTGGAGAAACAAATAGGTGGCAAAGAGTACAGGAAGACCTGAATTCCAATCTAGCCTCAGATACTTACTAGCTGTAAGTAAATCTCCGTTTGCTTCAGTTTTTTCAACTATAAAATGAGAATAGTACCTACCCCTCTCCCCAAATTGGAATGAGGATCAAATGAGATAATATGTGCAAAGTGCTTAGCACAGCGTCAGGCACTTAGCAAGCACTTTACTAATGCTAGACAATCATTATTGTCCAGACACATTCACTCCCAACCATGCTGCTCACCCAGAGATGCATGCCCTACACCATCCTACCTGAAAATTTGCTGCTGTACATTTCACTCATTCATTCCATAAACAAGTACTGAGCACTTCCCATATGCAACGCCCTATGCTAAGGGATGAAGGAGAATGCTAAGCAGTCTCAAACATGGTTTTTACCCTCAAGGAGTTTAGAGTCTGGTAGGGATGACAGGATATATACACAGATAACTTACAATAAAAGGCCACATCTCAAGAATGCCTCAAGTAAGGCATAAAAAGACAGTCATACATATGTATGTATTCCAAAGATATCTGTGTATGTATATATGTGAATATGTATATGTATATATATACATACATACATACACATATATACATATCAGAGAGAAAGAGAGGAGAGAGAAATGAACAAAAATAAAATGAGAGTAGAGGACTGGAGAGGAGAGGAGTGGAGAGAATACAAGATAAAAGAAGAACAGGGGAGGAGAGAAGGGGGAAGGAGAGGAAATGTGAGGGGATAAGAGGGGAGGACAGGGCTGGGCAGAAAAGGGCAAAGGAGGGGAGGGCAGAGGATTCAAACCTCTATCCTGTAGAGGTAACCTGTCTGTCATTTAGTCATAAAGTGATGAATGAATTGCTACCGTATGGTGTTCTAGGGAACGCTTTCCAGACTGCTCTCATGCTCAATATACGTTTCCTTTCTCCTCTTTAACAGAGGCCAGGTGACAACAGTCATGTGGTAGGAGGGCTATTTTTCTATGAAGGATCCTATGAAAGATTTAGACCTTACTGGTAGGTGATTCCTTTTCCTCCCCAAACCTTTTATGTTTGTAGGAGTGGGTGTTTTAGCATCCAACCCATTGTCCACTAAACAATTGGCAATGATAGCATTTGGGGGCTATAGAGCAATTGACATCCATTATTACCTCATGGGACCCTTCTGATAGCCCTGTTAGAAGGATGGAGCAGACATTTCCCAGATGTAGAAATGGAGACTCAAAGAGGGGAGACAACTTTCTCTCTGTCAGAGCTGATATGTTGTAGAGCCACAATCTGACTAAAGGTATTCAAATTCTAAGTCCAGCACACTTTCCTCTACACCACTGCCTCTTAATGTTATGGCTTCATTAGGGTTAACTAATAATGAAGCAATAATATTTCCAAGCCTTGGCTACACTTTCTAGGAGCTGGAGAGAAGACTAATTATCTGACGACACTAATAAATGGTTATGATGTTATTAAAAATGGCACCAAGCTAGGATTAATGGGCCCATCAATTGTAACGAATCAGGTTTAACAAGGTTCCCTGTATCTCTTGTCAGTGCCCCGTTGCCGTGATGAACGCCATGAATTTGTAATAAACGCACCATGTATAAAGACAATAGATTAGTCTCCTTTCATTTTTACAGCTTTGATTTTGCCTGGGACAGCTCCAGCATCCATTGAGTGTATCACTAAGGCTGCTTCACAAACCTGCCTCTGAACTCATCAGGTCTGACAATGTCGTTTCCTTGCTCAAAAACCTTCAATGGCTCCCTACTGCCTCTACATAAAATACAAATTCTTTCATCTGGCATTTCACGTCTCCTCCTTCCTCTTCCCCAGGACCAAATACAATATCAACAGCTTTTTCATCATGTAAGGAATACACATTGGATATGGAACCAGAGGTCCCAGGCCTGAATTCCAGCACTGTTAATTTACTAAGTATGTGACTCTGGGCATGTTCCTTCACCTTTCTGGTCCTCTTTTATTTACAAGATGGAGGAGGTATTGGACATGTACAAGGAACTCTGCTAGGCACTGTGGGCACAGAAACAAACATTTTAAAGGTTCTGTTTTCAAGAGATTCTAGATTCTATTTAAAGGATATCTAGAATTGAACATCCATCTCTATAGAAATAGAGAATCTTAGGCTGGATGAGACCATCCAGTCCATCTCCTTCTTGAAGTATGCCATCTATGGCATCTGTGACAAGTAGTTTTTCAGCCTCTACTTGGACACCTCTTGTGACGGAGAACTCACTACCCTTCAGAGCATCTAATTCCACTGTTGGAGAACTTTGACTATTAGGATTTTTCCTTGCATATTGGACCAAAGTCCTTGTTCAATGCCTGGGCACGGTCGTGAGGGAACCAGAGGAAATAGGGGTGATCTAGGCCCTGTGATCTCTTTGCTTTTGGAAAGAGTCAGTCCCCCATTGTCCCTCTGGAATATAGTCTATACTCTATTCTTCATTCTGGTTGAGACTTCACAACCCTATGGGATATGGCCCAAGCAACTCAGAAACTTTATCTTACTGCCTGAAGCTACCTAATACTATAAGTTTCCCCCAGCTTCCTTATCCCGAGGACCTGCTCTAGACTCAGGGCCCTTGCCATTCTAGGTGGCAAAACCATGCATGGCATCTGCTCAGGGGTGCTCAGGATGGGGACTCAGGGAGCTTTCTGAAGATTCCTGGGCTGTCTTCCAGCACACAAGTAGGAAAGGGAGAGGAAAACTTCAGGCTTCCCAAGGTCAAACCCATGCATGCATGTGGAATATGTATGTGATAAGTTGAATCATTTATAGCAATGTGGATTGAGTATCATAAAGTCCTACCAGTAACCAGGAGTGGGGCCCATAAAGCAGAAGATACTCTAGACTAGAGAAATTAGAGGATTTAGAACTGGGGGTGGTGGTGGAAAGCACGACTTTTAGTGATCACTTTATCCAGTCCCCTCAATTTTACAACTGGGAAAATGGTAGGCCAGAGTGATTAACTGGCTTGTCCTAACATGCATAGTAGGTAGGATTAGAATCCAGGTCTTCTGATTCCACAGCTTTCCTTTATACACGTTGCTTCCCCAGAAGAAGTCAAGTTAGAGAGAACAGTTTTACAAATCAATCTCATAGTCTGGGACTGGGTCGGGTGATGATTACGTATACTTAGAATGTCTTTCCCCTAGTGTCCTATTTTTCAATCTGTATATGTCCTTTTCCATTAGGAATAAATTGCAAAGGAAGTCACCTGGGTAGGCTGGAGTATGCAGAGATGGGAGGAGATGGAAAAGAGCAAAATTCACACTGGTGAGGGGCACACAGATACAATGGAAGCAGCAGAGGGAGGGTGGAAATTAGGATTTGAATAGTAAAACTATTTTAGGTTTTTCAAATTTTACACATTTTTACAAATTTTATCTAATTTTATTCTCACAACAACCCTGAAAGGTAAGTGCTAGTATTATCCTCATCTTACAGATGAAGATACTGAGGCAGACAGTTGTTAAGTGACTTGTCTAGGGCCATGCTGTTAGTAAATGTCTGAGGCAGTATTTGAACTCGGGCCATCTAAATACCAACTCATGTTCTAACCATGAGCCATTTAGCTGCCCAGAATTAAGTGCATCAGGTCTCCGGGAGTCAAGCAAGATCAGGTATCAGGGAAATCAAAGGGATCAGGATGGGGCTCTGGGAAGCCTCAAAAGGAATAGAAAGGCAGAAAGCCCTGGTTCAAACTCCCCAGGATGGAGTTGCAGTAGAGAAGCTGATCCTCAGACATCTGATTCAGGAGCAAAGTCTAAGCCCCAAGGATTACAAGCAAGATGTCCACTTGATCACTGGGGATTGGGGTGAGGGGTGAAGGAGAGGAATCATAGGACTGAGAATTAGAGGATGAGTTAGACATCATCTAGTTCAATCACCTTACTTTACTAAGTACTCAAAGATGTGAAGTGATTCAATCCAGATCACACAGCTAAAGCCAGGTGAGAGAGAAGACCAAATTAGAGCAAGTGGATACGCACAAGGAAGTGAGAGAACCCTCCCCCATGCATCTCTGGGGTTTTGATCAGAGAAGGGCTCAAGGCAGACTGAGCAATTATAGTGGAGCAGGGGATGTGGATAGACAGTGATAAAGGGAAAGGGAGATTCTTAGGAAAGTATACTGAGAGACCTCAGTTTCCCCCCCCAAAAAAAACTGAATCAGAGGTAAGGGCCTTGTTTCTCCCATAAAACCAAAGTCTGAACCACATCCAGGGCCCTATTTCCTCTATCAGTTCTGGACAATAACTTCTTCCTCATTCTAAGAGATTTCTGAAGGTGGGGGTCATGACTCCTTCATAAGTCAGACTTCATGCATCTTTTCTCTATATCCCCAGGACATGTTTCTTTGGGGGGCTGGGGGTGGAGGTACTTGTGTTATGGTATCACAGGAAACAGCAGGAATAGAAAGGACCCATGCATTGCCCAGAGACACCACCATGTGTCTATCCCCACCCCCCACCATGCTCCCTTACTTACATGGTCAATGAGCTCCTTAATCATGCCATTCCACTGGCCCTTCTCATCCTGTGCCCCATACTTCCCATCTTCCACCAGCCGGATCTCATAGGTGAAGCCCAGGATGTGGGCCAGTTCCTTCAGCAGGTCAATGCAGTAGCCCTCAAACCGATCATTCCCAAAGAGGGTCATGTCTGACTTCCGGAACATGACGAAGGGCTCCTCCTGGAGGTGACAGATGAGAGTGGGCGGGGGAGGAAGATGGAAACATGGAGGCTTCTGTGAGGATGGGGGTAGGGCAAAAGTTCCCTCCATTCCCCTAGACCTGGGCTCCCCCTTAGCCTGAACGATGTTCCTCTTCATGAGGGATCTCTTTGAGGGAAAAGATCGTCTTATTCATCTTTATCCCCTGCCCCACCTCCACCACAGTGCTATGTACATTGTAGCTGCTCAATAATCAATCAAAAAGATTTAAGTGCCTACTATGTTTCAGGCAGTATTCTAGGTTCTAGGGATCCAAAGTTGAAACAATTGCTGTGTTCAAGGAACTTATATTCAATAAAAGATTATTGAAAGAATAAAGGCATTGTCAGAAAGACTCATGACATTGATCTAATCCCCGAAGCACCTCCCAGGTGTGGATGGACACAGAGATGAGTTTATGCATCAGCTTTTCTTTCCAGACTTAGAGTGACACCATGAAGGTATTGGAGAGATTCAGTAAAGGACTGATCCTGCCTAAAGTTTCAGAGTTCAGAGGGAACCTTACTTCCACCCCTACCCAAATCCTGTTTCTATACTTTTCCCAGTGGGGAACATTTTAACTTTCCCTTGGAGGAAGAAAATGTAGACTCAGCTTGGGAAATTCCCTAGCCCATCTGGTCTCCCAGGAAGCCTCTTCTCATATAATCAGAATTCTAGAATCCCTAAATTTTAGGACTGAAGGAGACCTCAATGACCACCTAGTCCAACCCATACTCCCAAAGAAGTTCCCACTATGATATATCCAACAAATAGGCATCCAGTTTCTGTTTGAGGACCTTCAATGAAGAGCTAATACCTCTCTTCTCCCACCCCCAGGCAGCCCATCCCTCTTTGGATAGCTTTTAAATATTAGGGAGTTTCTCTCTGAATCAAGCCTAAATTTACATCCTTGTAATTTCCACCTGTTTCTTCCATTTTGCCCTCTGAAGCCAAATAACATAGGTTGAATCACTCTTCCACATGCCAGTTTTTCCACTATTTGAAGACAAATATTATGTCTCCCCTGGGTCTTCTTTTTTTCAGCCTAAATATTCACACTCTCTCACTTGTCTCCCCTGGGAGCAGATTAGAATGTAAACTTCTTGGGCATGAGCTGTATTTTGCCATTCTTTGTATTTCCAGTGCTTGTCACAGAACCTGTGACAACCACTTACTAAATGCTTGTTGAATGATTGATTAGGAATAATAAAGGAAGGTTGAACTTCTAGGATTAGATAGCCTATAATAAGGCCTCCCCACACACCTGCTGCATTACTGCTGCTTAATTAAAATCATAGATCAGCAAATTATTGGATTTGGAAGAGACTTTTGATATCAATCTGTCCAGGGCTTCTTAAGCTTTTACCACATGTGACCCCTTTTCACACTTGGACAGTGTTCATTGGTCTTGCCTGGGGTGAAAGCATGCCCAATGCAAGGTACTCATGCTTTGTGTCCAGAACCAAGGCTGCAACACGGGCAAGTCCCTGCCAGAAACACCTTAGATTCATTATGCATTTGATTTTTAAGTAATTTTTCATTGTTGTGCATTCAGAAAACTTTTATTGTTGACAAATTTTTTGTAACCCCATATGGGGTTTTGATCCACAGTTTAAGAAGCTCTGAAAACCCAGAAAGGGAGACTGGTTTGTCTATAGCTACATAGTAAGTAGCATGATATTGGGGAAAGAATATTGAAATTGAAGTCAAATAACATGAGTTTAAACCTTGACTCTGCTCTCTAGGTAGTATTTTAATGACCTTGGGAAGTTGCTTCATCTCTATATATGGAGTTTTTTCATCCAGAAAATGGAGGGGTTAGATTGGGTGATTCCCAAGATCCCTCCATGCTCTGAAATTTAGGATTCTATGCTTATTACTTGAAAAAATAAAAATTCAAAAATAAATTTAAAAATCAAACTTATGGCTCTGATTTGCTGGAAAGACCATGACTAGACCTCCCTGTTATCCAGTCTAGTGACCTTTCCACACTTCACATAGCTTCTTATTTAAAATGGCACTCAAGAGATTAAGTGTATGACAGGGGTGGGAAGGTGTGGAAATGGGTTGCCATTTGAGACAGTGCACTTGGAAATGAAGCCTGGTCCCTCCCTCATGATCAGAGGCACTTGGAATTCCTAGACATTTATACTATGTTTAATGAATGAGTGTTTCTCTGCCACAATCTGAAGAATCTTAAGACCATAACAACATGAAGGCTGGGAAGCTGCATGTACACAACATGGTCTAGTACAGCGGTTCTCAACCTGTGGGTCGCAACCCCTTTGGGGGTCAAACAGGGTCACCTAAGACCATTGGAAAACACATATTTCCGATGGTCTTAGGAACTGAGACACTTCTCCTCTATCCGTCTCCAGGCAGGTCTGCCCACATGCAGAAACGCCCACATACGAGTATTAAAGGGTAGAGGCATTAGGAAGGTTGAGAACCACTGGTCTAGTATTTCATTTGGTTCCAGCTTACTTTTCCAAGCTTGTTATATATTACTTCATAGCATCATAGGGTCACAGATTGAGACCTGGAAAGGACCTCAAAGGTAAACTAAGCCAACCAAACTGAGGTACAATGAGGTGATATGATTTCCCAAAGCCACACAGATATGACATGGCAAAGTCAGAATTTTAAGTCATATCCTAGAGGACCATAATACCACATTCCACTGCACCATATTGCCTTTCCTCTTCAAACATTCTCTAGCCCAATCAAATTGGCCTACAGTGCAAGGCTAGCCACTATGCCTGCCCTGCACCACTCCCTTCCTCACCTCAACCTCATAGAGTCATCAGCTTCTTTCCAGGTTGTACTCAAATAACATATTCTACATAAGGGATTTTTCTGTTCTCCTTCAGCTGCTTGTCCCACTCTTCCTCCAGCTTACTACACACACACACACACACACACACACACACACACACATATACATACACACATATATGTATGTGTTGAATTTACTCATATGTATATGTTGCTTCCACCATAGAATGCAAGCTCTTTGTAGGCAGGAATAATTTTGATTTTCTGTCTTTGTATCCCTAAAACCTAGCACCTAGTAGTTAATGAATTCTTGATGGTTGACTGTCACAGTGTCATCTTAATACAAATCTGACTTTTCTCCTTAATTCTGTTCTTCTTACCCATAGATCATTTAGGCATCTAATAAGTCCCAGTGTCTTTGAAGAAAATAAGGACTTTCTTCATGGGCTTTAAGTACAACCTGCTGGTTTTGGAAGAAACGACTTTCTGGAAGAGAGGTTAGGCTTTCTTTCATTCCCATGCTTGGAATCATCTGAATTAAGCCTTTTTCCTAGGCACCCAGCCAGTTTCACTACCTGTTGCCCCACTAGCTCCTAATTTTTATAACTGAGAATCTCTCTAGTGTTTTTGACACTTTGACTGAGCCACAGGATCTCAAAGCTGGAGGGAATCTTGTATAATCCCTGCCTGAAGGAATCTCAACAAAATTTCCAATATGTATTAATTGAAATATCTTGAATACACTTGGAGACTTCTAGTCACAGGAACACACGACCTCCTAGGGAAGCCCAATCCACTTCTGAATAGAACTCTTTCAGGCAATCCTTCTTTGGGCTGAGCCCAAATCTCTCTCTGAAACTCCCACCCTTTGCTGCTCATTTGGCCCTGCTGGGGTCTTAAGAACAAGTCTAATGCCTCTTTCATGTATATGCCCTCAAAGAACTTAGAGACCACTATCCTGGTCCCTTCCTCCCCCCCGCTGAGATCCTCTGCTCTTCTCAGTAAAACATTCCCCTTTTCTGCAGCAGATCTTCCCATAGCATCTGGGCATTGTGGGACTGCGTTTTGTATTGTTTTGTCTGTTGTTTGTTTGTTTTAGACTAGCTTACCGTACCTTACTTGGAAGGGAAATGCAAGGCTCCTCATCGGCCTGATCCCACTTTGATCAGCACAGGAGCTTTGACTTGTTCCATTTGCAACCTGGTTTGACTCACCCCTCTTTAGCCAACCTGGTGGCCTCCCAATCACAAAAGGGCTCACCAAATTAAAATTAGTTCAGATACCCAATTGGCTTAGCTTGCTCTAACTCAGAACTTCTGAGCTCAAAAGATATACCAATCTCAGTCTCCTTGATAGCAGGGATTGCAGGTATGCACCACTGTGCCCAGGCTATATGATACAATGTAATGTGTACTTGATTTGGAGTGAGAGGACTCAAATTTGAACCTAGACCTAGATTCTCCATTTAGTACCTATGTGATGTTGGGAAAGTCATTCAACCTTCCTGGGACTCAGTTTCTTCATAGGTAAATTAAGAGGGTTGGATTAGATGATTTCCAAGACTCTTTCCCATTTCTGTGATCCTATGATCCTTCAATCTGCTAAATTTCCTCTAGATCAGCGGTTCTCAACCTGTGGGTCACAACCCTTTTGGGTGTCGAACTACCCTTTTACAGGGGTCACCTAATACCATTGGAAAAAACACATTTCCGATGGTCTTAGGAACCAAGACACCACACTCCTCTATCCATCTCCAGGCGGGTCTGCCCACATGAGTATTAAAGGGTTGAGGCATTAGGAAGGTTGAGAACCACTGCTCTAGATGCTCTCTGGCTCAGCCCTACTCCTCCTTTATTGTGGAGCCCAGAACTAAGTACCACATGCTAGATGTGATGTGACTAGGGAAGATGACAGTGGAATGATCACCTCTCTGATTCTGGACACCAGATCTCTCTTAGTCCAACTTAAATTTGTGTTTGTTTTTATAGTTGCCATATCAAGCTTGTGGTCACTAAACTTCTGGGATCCTTTAGACAAGGAAGACTTTTCTTAGCACAACTCCCCCATCTGGCAACGGTGAAGCTAATAATTATATTTTGAACTTAGTTAGCAATCTGCTCTATATCTTCATCCTGTGTCTGCCTTTCTCACCATTGTTCTGTTTCTGTCAATCAGTTACATTAGCTCATTACAAAATCAACTTCCCCCAGGCCCACATTTACATTATCCTTGCATGAGATACCTCGTTAGCAGGCAGAAAGGGAAACAACTAGGTTGTACATGGAACTGAGAATCGGGGCAATTTATTGCAGTCACTTGGCAAGGATGATTTGTTGGAAATGCAGTGTGTTGCGGTAGAATGAGCAATGAATATGGAGCCAAAAAGCTTGGGTTCAAACCTAGCTTTCCTCCTTGCTCCTTTGTGATCTTGGTCAGGTTATATTCTTTGGTAATCTGTTAAGCACCCATGTGTTCAATTATCATCCCCCACAAGATGATTCCTAGACCTATAAATCCAGTCCTAGTGTCTCTCCTGAGCTCCAGGTCATTGCCAATTGGATGGTGTGTAGGTATTCAAAGTTATCACATCCAAAATAGGTTCTCCTGTTCCCCCTCCACCAATTCTGTCATCTTCCCAACTGTCCTAATACTGTCAAGGTACCACCACCTTCCCAGATACCTAGGACTACAAACTTAAGAGTCATCATTGACTTCACTCTCTCACTCACCTCACATATTTGATATGTTGCCATTTTTTGTTTTTATCTTCAAAACATCTCTCATATATCTTATTTACCCACATAACCACAACCCTAGTTCACATCCTCATCACATCTTGTCTGTACTATTGCAATAGTCTTCTAAATGGTCTCCCTCTTCAATGACCACTTGTCATTGATTTTACAAAAGGGATGTTGTTTGGGGACAGGTTGTAATAAATTGCTTTCCAACTGTGATATTCTAGGATATCTAGAGGCTAGCCACTGGGATTTGCAGAGCTTGGTGGGACTAAACTGTCCCCCATGACTAACATCTGGCCAAGTGGTTCCATCATCTTGCCTTGGGAGAAAGATGTAGTGTGTGCTCTCCCCAGATTCACTTGTAATTTAACACTTACCATTTCTCTTCTTGTTTTTTGAAGTTCCAGGGTCAGCCCTCCAAAGACTATCTTTTTCAGGGCCATTCTTGTTTCAGTAAGTCATGATAGCATGGTATCATGAAAAGGGTGCTGGATTTGGAATCAGAGAACCTGAGTTCGAATTCCAGCTCTGTCCCCTACTGCCCATATAACCTTGAACAAGTCCCTTCCCCTCTTAGAGTCCTCATTTTCCCCATCTGTAAAATGAGTTGCTTGGATTTGACTACATTTATTAAACATTCTGACTCTAGGACTTAAATCCCTCTTACCAGGTCTACAAAAACAGATGCATACAATTCTTAGCCATTGTAAGGAAAGAACATTTGCATCAGACTAGTCCTAGCTAGGGAAGTATTTTTAAACACTCAAGAGTTCGAACTCTGGGTAGTCTTCTTAAGAAGGAGGCCAGGTTCACAAGGAGCCACTACCAGCTTCTAGAGCAGTAGTTCTCAACCTGTGGGTCGCAATCCCTTTGGAGCTCAAATGACCCTTTCACAGGGGTCACAGGGGTCGCCTAAGACCATCAGAAAACACATATTTCTGATGATCTTAGGAATTGAGACACAGCTCCTCTATCCATCTCCAGGCAGGTCTGCCCACATGCAGATATGCCCACATATGAGTATTAAAGGGTCGAGACATTAGGAAGGTTGAGAACCAATGTTCCGGAGAGTAGACAGTCCTATTTTCAAGCCTAAGTTCCTCAGGCCTCCAGACAGATTTATTTACACTGGACTTCAAACAACCCAGTCCAGGCCCCTTGAAGAGGAGATCTCTGCCTGACAGACCAACAGAGAATATCTGTTATCTGATTCCAAAGGGGTCTCTTGACTTTTTCCCAGCAACTCTTAGAAAATCACTTATCTAACCTAATTTGGTGCAGAAAAGCAAGTCTTGTCCTTTTAGCTCAGCTCTACAGTCAATCTCTGCCTCCTCTTCATCATTGACCAAAGTAGACTGAGGGAAGTAGGTGAGAAGAAGCTCGTTGGGAAGAGACCAAACTGTGAGGAAAGGGGGGCTTCTACTGGAGGAGAGGAAGAAAAAGAGGCCAGCCCATGAGAGCTCTCCAGACCATCACGAATTCAATAGGAGACGTTGTAGGCTCTCCCCTCATGCAAATTACAGGTGCCCCATACAGAGCAGCGTTTAGCACACATCTGACTTCTCTTTACAACTTAACATACACTGTGGTA
Source organism: Pseudochirops corinnae (assembly GCA_028646515.1). Classification (NCBI taxonomy): domain Eukaryota; kingdom Metazoa; phylum Chordata; class Mammalia; order Diprotodontia; family Pseudocheiridae; genus Pseudochirops; species Pseudochirops corinnae. The sequence goes on along the minus strand of CM053588.1, from coordinate 73,032,968 downwards.
GGTTACTAAGCAAGAAAAAGAACCCATTTATGATGGAAGTAACATCCCCACAAACTTCCCATTGGCAGATTCTATGTCCTCCTTCCTGTGCTCTTTAGAGGCCTTGGTCACTGTACCTTCTTCTGCCATTGTGTCAATACCTTGAGCCCTCCTTTGGAATCAGTGACACCACAAAGGCTCCCCAGGCACTTTGTTCCCCTATTCTCTCTTCAGGTCCCTCCCAATACTCTCCTCTAAAATTAGCAATTCATTTGTGAACCCACCACAGCAACTGGATCTATACATCTCCATATAAATACGCTGGCTTCGGAGCAGCTGTAAAATGCTATTAATTTCGGGAAGTGCTTTGGGGACAGCATACATATTTAACAGCAGAAGCACTGAGCATTAAGACGGGGCTCGCCTTGGTAATGTGTCTCCGGGCCGGCAACATTTCCTAGGGGGTAATTCTGAACTCCACGAGCTACTTATTCATGGACTATTTCACAATTTATTACTGGAAATGTCCAGACAGCCAATTCACAAGCTCTCTCGGCTGCTAATCGATTGCTCAGTGAAGGTGCCCTCAATTTCATAACTTCACGCTCTCATATTGCTCTGGGAGAACGGTGGTGGTAGTTGGGGTAATATTTCTCTTCAACAAGTCACAAAAAACAGGAGCCTAGAAAAATAACCTTTTCCAGTTTTGTGTTTCTGAGGCTCTTGCTCTGGTGTTTCTACAATCACTTATAACAACATGGATCCCTGCCTGGCATTAAGTTATCTCTTGGCAGGGTCCATGGAGTTAGAACTTCAGGAGAGATTTTGGGAGGGACATCCTGAGTGGAAAGGGCTCTGGTTCCATGAATATAGTAGCTGCCTCCTAATCCCCTTATTCTATATCAGTGTTTATAGATTCACACAGATGACAGACATAAGACCTATACATGTGTGCATATAAATACACAGAACATATGTCCTAGTAATGTTTATATCCACAACACACAATCACACAGAATACATACATCAAAATGCAGATACAAAGAAAACACATAGAGACCCAATACTGACATACAAAATGGATTCATGACTCATTATACCCACTGATGCAACCTCTCGAACACAGACACAATGGATGCAAAAATGTACTGAGACATCATAACAGAAGACACACAAAGACAATGAATCCAACAATGACAAAACAGGTCTATGACTCAATAGACACAAGAATCATACACATACCCTAACACAAACAGGACTCAATAGACGCCCCCCAAAAGTATATATGCACCCAAACCTGCGGAACATGGAGATCCTAATGGACACAAAGAGGACCCCACAAAAACAGATGCATGATTCACTTGGCACACAGAACATATGAACACAGATGCATGACTCAAAGAATATACAAATATGATTTTAACAAAAGAAAGAAACAGAAAAAACACATTCTAATTCAGATACAAAGAACACCCCTCCCCCTCCTTCCAAAAACAAAAACCAGAAACAAATCCAGACACATGACTCGACAATACACAGAATGAATGCACAGGCTCACAGCACTAAGACATGACTCAATGGACATAAAGAATGTAATACATACTCCAATACAAGACACAGACACACGTACTAACACAGACACAAAGAACTGTTCTCCAAAACAGATTTGTGACTCAGTAGTCACACAGAATGTACACACACATACACACACACACACACACAATCCTGACACATGGAACACACATCTCTGGCTCTTTTCAGTAGCCCCAAGCATCTAAGGCAAAAGAGCTATGAGCATGGTGTGCTTCTCTGTGGCTAGGAATGAGTGCTCATCCATGAGCTCCCTGAAGAACAGGCCCAGGAGGAAAAGGTTGAGCTTTGGCCCAGTCAGGGTAGATGGCAGGCATGTTTCTCACTGAGCCTGTTTCCTTTCTCTACTACCTAGTCTGGTGGGGGTGGAGGGATAGAAGCTGGGAAGAAGGGACGGCCAAGTGGCGCAGTGAATAGAGCATCAGCCCCGGAGTCAGGAGGACCTGAATTCAAATCTTGCCTCAGACACTTAACACTTATTGGCCATGTGACCTTGAGCAAGTCACTTAACCCCAATTGCCCTGCCTTCCTCCCTCCAAAAAAAAAAAAAAAAGAAAGGAGGAAGGAAGACTGAGGTAAGTTACGGGCACCTCTAAGCCATACCTGAGTTATAGAATGAAGGGTGCTGTAATCAGACTAGGCAACTTATCTATCCCTGCATCTTTCTGTGGAGTGGCAAGGTGCCTGGGAGTGTCATGGGAGAGGGAAGCCTACTCCTACTGTCCCTCCTCTCTACCTAACATCTCCAGGTCCAGTCCTAGGCTCAGGCCATAGAGATCCAGGGCTATAAATGGAGGTGGTCTGATGTAGCAGTGGGGTCAGAGTCAGACAGAAACAGATCCCTGCCAGCAGCACACTGACTTAGAAAACGACAAATTAACACGCGTCTATGTTGTATTGCACTTTTATTTATTTTGTTAAACATTTCCCAGTTACAATTTGAATCTGGTTCCCTGGGCTGGGAGTGCTGCTTGTGGCCCCCCTGGGCAGCAAGTTTGACACCCCTAGTGGAGTTAACAATGCACTGGCCTTAAGAATCAGGAAGATCTGAGTGCAAAATCTTAGGCACCTGGTTAGTAGCCATGTGATCTTAGGTGAGTCCCTAAACCTCAATGTGTCTCTTTCCTTGTGGGTAAAATGAGGGGGTTGCACATGATGGCCTCTGATGTCTCTTCCCCTCTAAGTTCTGATCCTATGGCCTGCCACTGAGGGGTTTACATGTTAGGGCCCTAAGGTCTTAGGACTTGAAGGGTTTGGGGCATCTAGAGTTGTGAGGTTCAGCACTCTGAGCGCTCAGGATCTAGGGGAAGTACAGACAAGAAGAGCATATAATTATTAACCATCATAGGGGGAGGGGTATGTCATCTCCCAACTCCTACCTTCTAACCCATCCCCCCCACTCCAGAGAGAGAGAGAGAGAGAGAGAGAGAGAGAAAGAGAGAGAGAGAGAGAGAGACAGACAGACAGACAGACAGAGAGACAGAGAGGAGAGAGAAAGAGAGAGAGAGAGAAAAAAAAATAGAAAGTACTTATCTTCAGCACTAGGCTTCCTAGAAGAGGAGCAAAAGGAAAAGTCTAGAAAGCATAGGGCCATCTTGAATAAGGACATGAGTGGTTCTTACTCATCTGGACTGACTGCCCAGTTCTTTTTCCTGTCATTCAAGCAGCAGTTGCTGTGACAACCAACATAGGCACTCATGCACACCCACACTGATGTTTATGTGGGCATGTGTGTATGTGTGTATGTGTGCATGTGTATGTTTGTGTTTGTGTTTGCCTGTGTGCTTGGTTTGAATTCTTCTCACATAGAGAGGGCATAAAAAGCCTGGGGGTAGGGAAAGGGAGCAGCCCAGCTCCAACCTGTAGCTGGGCCCTTTAGGGGTCATTTTTCCAGTCTTTGTCACCTCAAAGATGAGGAAACTAAAGCCCAGAGACCTCAAATGATTTGCCCAAGTCCATACAGTGTCATAAGAGGTAGAGGCGGGATTTGAAACCACATATAAAATACTTTCTCCCTGACCAAGCTGCTGGTGACTCACATTTAATGAATAATTGGTGAATGGAGCAGTCCATTGTCTCCTACCTCTTTAAGGGCAGCCCAACTTTGGCTGATCCAAAGGGACAATAAAAATCAGACAAATTCAGAAACCTTGTTTCAGCAGATGCATATGTGGCATGATGCCCTTTGTACACTAAGACGACCCACACGGATCTACCATGTTTTTCCCATTTTGCTGAACTCTCATTTCAGCACTGAGTAGGGGCACACTCACTCAGTCACTCCAGTGACCATTAGAAAGCTGACCAACTTGCCTGAGGGCTCAGCCTCTCCCTAGGGTGGGACCAGAGCTCAGTCTATGGGTAGTCTTTAGCCAGGATTAGGACTGAGTCAGCATTGGGTTCAGCGGTCAGTCTTTGGCTGGGACCAAGGGCTCGCTTGATGTCAATGTGCTTCCACTGTGTGAATCCCTGACGGGGCCGGCTTAAAAAGAGCACCTCTCTATCTCCATAGTACTTTACACTCCATCATGTACTTTTAAGTAACTAGTCATTAAGTAACTAGTCCAAACACTATTATCCTAGGCAGCTCGGTGGTCCAGGGCAGAGAGTGTTGTACTTGGAGTAAGGGGAACCCAAGTTCAGAAACTTATTAATTGCATGACCTTGAGCAAATCACTTAGTCTGTTTGCCTCAGTTTCACCATTTTTAAAATTAGGATTATAATATAATATATAATAATATAATACATATTATATATGTAATATATAATAATATAATATACCCTCCAGGGTTGTTGTGAGGATTGAATGGGATAACATGTGTAAAGCTCTTTGTAAAACTTTAAAATGCTATAAAATTCTAATATTTATATAATAATAATAATAATAATAATAATAATAATGTTGTTGTTGTTGTTGTTGTTGTTGTTATCCTTATTTCATAGATGAGGAAACTGAGGTTTAGGGAGGGTAGGCCACTTGTCCAAATCAGAGTCACAGGATATTAGAGTTGTAAAGGACTTTAGAAGCCACATAATCCAACCTACTTCTGAATAAAAATCTTCCCTACAACATACTTGACAACAAACCATCTTGTCTTTGTTCATAAAGAGCTAGTGATGGGGAACTCACTACCTCCAAGTCCTATATCCCCAGAGCTTCTGACACTGGCCTCTCCATTTGAGGTTACACCATTCTTTTTTTAGACAACAATAATGGTTAATTTTTTCCTTATCAAAAGCCTAAATATGCTTCTGTAATTTATACCCATTGCTTGTATTATATATAATTGTGCCCTCTGAAGCCAAATGGAAAGAGTTTAATCCCATTCCACAAAGCCACTTACATGTCTTCCCAACATTCCTAGTTTGTTGAAATGGATCTCCTATGACACGATCTCAAGGCCCTTCACTAACTTGGTTGCACTTTCCTGGACACTTCGGCTTGTCAATGTTTTTTTTCTTAAAATATGGTGCCCAGGACACCACGCTAATAAGTGACAAGGTTAGGACTCAGACCCAAATCTTCTGACCGCAAATTAGTCCATCAACAAGCATTTATTAAGTGTTTTCTATGTGCCTTCCACTTTCTTGATGCTGAGGGCAGAAAAGCAAATGTATTGTCCTGTGCTTTTCAGGAGCTCACATTCTAATGGGGTAGACAGCCTGTAAATAAATAGATCCATACATGGTATGTTAAGATTGGAAAGGAGGTAATCTGAGAGCACTGGTAGCTGAGGTCATGAGGAAAGACCACCCTCAGAGGAGCTGGTTTGAGTGGAGTCTGGAAGGAATGGAGGGAAGTCAGAAGGTAGGAGTGAGGAGAGAGGGAGCATTCTAGGGGCTTTCCATGACACCAAATCCCTCTCCAGGTCAATGCTCTGTTTCCATAGTGGATTCCAAAGTCTGTGCTTGGTCCCCAAGTAGACTGTGTCCTATCAGCCCTGCTACAGTCGTGATGAATCCCAGAGGCCCACCTAAGTAGACCATGACACATGGCATTGTAGTTATACTAATTAACAGCCCCTCCTCCCCACTTGCAACATCTGGAAGTCAGAAGGAAATTAGAGTACAGAGACATAAGATGCTGGCTTCTGAGTTGAGAGGGAGGCAGTAGAAAAACACATAGGGCTTCGATGATGACTAATACTCCCAGATCCCTGGCCCCTATATAATCAGTACTGACTATATGGAAGTGAAGGTCCTCTTTGAAAAGAGAGTGAAGATAGTTGTTTAAAGCTTCTCCTTCTTCACGTTCACCCATTTCTTCAAGAAAATAGATTGCAGGCTCCCCCACCCATATTTCAACATAGCAGCCCATTCACCCCTATCCTGGTGACTGGACTCTCAGTAAAGGAGCAGGAATCTGCGGTTGTACCTCTAATGTTCTTTTGTCCCTAGTCCCTCCATTCCCTGATCTTCAGTCCTTGTTCCCTCCACCCCTAGTCCTTCTGTCTAGTTTCTTCATGCATGGTCTGTCCATCTCAGGTCCTATATGCCCAGCTTCTCTACTCCAGTCCTTCTAGCCCTGGTCCTTCCATTCCAGGCCCTCTATCCCCACACATTCTATCTCTGGCCTCTCCATTTGAGGTCCTGTATCCCCAGCCCCCCCCCCCCCCCCCCATCCTTGGTCCTTTCATTGTTTATCCCAGACCTATGTTTGGGGGCTAAGGATGCTAAATGCATCCAAGGTTTGCTGAGAAATTCTTGAATGTTTCATGAGAGCTTCCTGTGTAGATTCATGAGATCTTGAACTGTGAGGGACCTGAGAGATCATTAAATTCAATTCCTTTATTTTACAGATAAAGAACTAGAGAAGGGGAGGTAGTAGTTGCCCATGTCCACATTGGTGGTAAGTAGGTAGCAGAGCTGGAGTTCAAACCCACATCCAAATTCCAAGCTATTTGTCTTAGGACTACGCCAGACTGGGTTTCTCGCTCCCTTTTACTCCCAACTTACCATAAACCCATGAGCTCCTTCTCTGTTCCCCTGAAAACACTCCATTGGGAGCTGGGCACTATTTCCTGAACAGAGAAGGCCTGTCATTGGAAGATGAGTTCCTCTCCTATTACTCACTTCCTTCCCTATCCCTTAATTTGATATTCCCTGGGGTGGTGGGTGGGAGGAGGTCACATAGAGCTGCAGCCTCTTACCAGCACAGTGGTGACAATGAGGGATCTGTTGGTCAAGGAGTCAGTGACGTTAGGACCCCGGCCCTTGGCAATCTCTGTGATGTTGAGGCCATCAGCAGGACACCACACACCCACCTGTACAGAAGACAGAATCATAGAAAGAAACATGAAGGTATTGGAGTTCTAAGTGGTAATAAAAACAAAGAGGCTAGAGACCTCGAAGAACCTGAATTCAAGTACCAGGTCCACTGCTGACCAGGTGTGTGACCTTGGGAGAGTCTCTTCTCCTCTCTGAGTCTCAGTTTCCTCACAAACACAACAAGGAGGTCAAACCAGAAAATTCCAAAGTTCTCATCCAACACTGACATTCTAAGATTCTGAGAGGTCTCAGAGGAGACACATGGAATTTAGATCAATAAAACTTACATTCTCTGCCTCTCTCCCATCAGCCTACATGGAGGTAGGTAGAAGCCCAGAGATGGAAGGGACTCAGAGGGGCAGCTAGTTCACCCATCATTTTATAGATGAAGTTGAGTTCCAGAGAAGTCAAGTGATTTTTCCAAGGTCACATAGTTGGAAGACCCAAGGTCAGATCTCAGATGTTCTTATTCCACAGGACCACAGGCTTTCAGAACTTGAGGGAACCTCAGAAAGCATTGAGTTAAAGTCTTATTTAAACAAGAATCATCTCTTCTACATCCCCCACAGGTGGCCATCAAACTTTGATTTTTAATTATTTAAATTGAGTAATTCTTCCCAAGTGAGATAATAGATTGAGAGTTGAAAGGGACCTCAGAGGCCATTTAGGCCAATTTCTTCATTTTACAGATGAGGAAACTGAGGTCCAGGAGGTGAAGTGACTTGGACTTAGTCAAGGTCATATAAGTAGTCACCTTCAGAGGGAAGACTTGAACCTAGATTCTCAAACTCCAATGCAAGCGCTACTTCTTTTGGGTATTGCCTTCTGCCATTAGAATGTAACCTTGGGGCTATCTGGGTGGCACAGTGAATAAAGCTTGGGCCCAGGCTTCAGGAGGACCTGAGTTCAAATCCAGTTTCAGACACTTACTAGCTTTGTGACCCTGGGCAAGTCACTTAACCATCTAACCTACCTCAAAAAATAAAAAAGAGAAGGTAATTTCTTTGAGGACAGGGAGTAGCTTTCTTTATTCTTGTATTCCCAGCACTTACCTCATGCCTGGCATATAGCAAGTGCTTAATAAATGTTTGCTGCCTGTTGTATGCCTGCTTAAACAGCTTTCTTCTGCAACTGGCTCCTGGTTAACTCATCAAGCTCTCTGAGCCTTGTTCCTTCATATGTTCCTTCTCTGTATTATCTGTAATGTAAGAATGCCTGCAGTACCTACCAAACAGGGTTATTGTGAGGCTTAAATTAACATAAGTTTTTTAAACTTTTAAGTTCTATGTGAGTGTGAGTTACTATTAGTAGTGTTATTACAAACTCATTAGAGACACCATAGTGAAATGGATATTATAATGAAATATGTTTCTGAAATACATGCTGGCAGACAGCATAGCATGGTGAGTAAAGACATGGCCTTAGAACTCAGGAAGACCTGAGTTCAAGTTCCTCCTTGGATACATGCTGGTGTTGTGTGGCCCTGAGTAAATCACTTAACCTCTCAGAGTTCTAGGCATCTTTCTATGTCTATAAGTTGTAGAGAAGGTCCTAACCTGTATTGATAAAGGGAATCTGGCATTGGTAAAAGGATCCAGGAATATCTGATTTCAAATCCTGCCACCTCTGACACATATGTCTATATGACCCTGAGCGTGTCACAGTATCTCAGTGTTATAGGTATTTTTCTAAAGACAATATACTATCGATCCAACCATTTTAGAGGGTAATCTGGAATTATGCTCAAAGAGTTGTAAAATTGTGCCCTTTGACCCAGCAATACCACTCTTAGATCTCTTCCCCAAGCTGGTTAGGAAGAGGAAAAGAAATGATATGTTCTAAAATATTCGTAGCAGCTGTCTTTGTGGTGGCAAAGAACTGGAAATTGAAGGGAAACCCATGAATTGGGGAATGGCTAAACAAGTTGTGGTATATGATTATGTTGGAATATTACTGCGCTGTAAGAAATGATGAGCTGGTAGATTTTAGAAAACATGAAAAGACTTGTATGAAATAATGAAGAGTGAAGTGAACAAAACCAAGAGAACACTGTAAGTTGTAATAGCAATATTGTTCTAAGAACAACTGTGAATGATGACTAAGTCATTTTGAGTATTATATTCAACTCAACTACAAAGGACCTGTGAGAGAAGATGCTATCCAACTCCAGAGAAAGAACTGATAAATGGAAGTATGTATAGTATGATTCTACATATATTCATATATTTTTGTCTAATAGTAGCCTTCTCTAGGACAGAATGGGGAGGGAGGGAGAAAAAAAGTGCATAGCAGAAAACAAAAGAAAATTTAGTAGGAAGCACAGAAAAGCAGGATAGCTTTGAAAACAATGTGTACTATTTATTACACAGTTTAAAAAAAAGTGAACAGTGTGAAGAGGAAATTTATGGTTTTATACTGAATCCTTTTTTCATGTTGTGCTGTGAACACGGAAATTATTTTTTTGCCTTGTTGTATTTGAAGCTCAAAATGAACAAAAAATTAAAAAAAAAAAAAAGACCATATGTTGCAGACTAGTGTGGACCTGCATTAGCAAAGGGTCTTCATCTGGGAGTTCCCTATATATGAAATCACAGATCTAATCCCTGTTCCTATTATCATGAAAAGGAGATTCCAGAGTCAAGCAGTTAATGCAGAGGAACCCAGAGATAATCAAAGAGAGGCGATAGCCAAAGATATGGCAAATGAGAGATAATGGTAGAGAGATAATGAGAGTTCAGGTAATGCATTTCATCAGTGGAATTACCTCAGGAGGCCACACACACATATGCCTGTGTAATAGGTTCTTGTCCCAGGGCTTGCCCTGGAAAGGGGAGGGAGGGGGAACCACTTTTTTCCAGAGGCAGAGATCAGAGCAGTAGCATTTCAGAGACCACTGAGGCTGCCCAGCTGGTTATAGGCAAACAAGGGAGCACTCTCTCCAAGACTTTTGGCTTGCTAGGGACTTGAGTGCTATTTTAAATTCAGGATAGACTGAAATTCCCTCCCTTGTTCTGCCATTCACTTCCTCTGATGCCAGGTGTGTGTGTGTGTGTGTGTGTGTGTGTGTGTGTGTGTGTGTGTGTGTGTGTGTGTGTAAGAGACAGGGAGAGAGAGAGAGAGAGAGAGAGAGAGAGAGAGAGAGAGAGAGAGGCGGGGGGGAAGAAATGATGAGAGAAGGGAATTGGAGGGAAGGAAGAGTGAGAAATAGAAATGATTTCCCCAGGGTGTCTTAGTGGGCTCAACTATGGAATAACACAGAACCTTAGAGAATGAAGGGCCCTCAGAGGGTACAGAGTTCAATTTCTACCTAGGCAGAAGCCCAGTTGACAACATTATCAACAAGTGGTCCTCCAGCCTCTGAATTTGAATGCTCCCAGGGATGGTGAACTTTCTTTCACTAGCTGTAACCCTAGGGAAGGCACTTAAACTTCTCTAAGACTTACAGCTCCTTCAACTTTAAGATGGGCAGAATAATAGGAGTGACCTCACGGTGTCAGAGGCTGGATCTCTGATTGGTCTAGCATCCTTTCCACATGACCAGAGAGCAGCTGCGTGGCACAATGGTGCAGCATGTTTAACTTGGAGCCAGAAAGACTTGAGTTCATATCCTGCTTCAGACACTTATTACATGTGGGAACCTTGGGCAAATCATTTAACTTCTCTTTGTGTCAGTTTCCTCGATCATCAGGTGAGATAACAACAGTACCTCACAAAGCTGCTGTGAGAATAAAATGAGATAGTATGTGAAAAGCTCTTTGCAAACCTTACAATTCTGGGTAACGTTAGCTATTATTATAAGTAGGGGTCAATGGCCTTCCTCAATCAAGATGCTCAGAACCTGATGCTCCGAATACAGCTTGATTAGTCCAGAGGACAGTGAGACAATCACCTCCCTCATTCTTGACACTACAATTCTATTAAGGCAAGCTTGGATCGTGTTATCTTTTTTTTTCAGCTGCTATAGTATACTCTTGTCTCATAGTGAGCTTGTGGTGACCACGCCCCCATAAGTCTTTTTTAGAAATATTCATAAAACCTTGAGTCTCCCTCCCAAAAAAATCATACTATGCTCTCTCCTCCCCTGTCTTCCACCCCACTGGAAACAGCCTGATATCCCAAGGCTGCTCATGCCCTTTCCGTCCTTGGCCAACCTCAGGGGGAAATCATCCTCTTCAAGGGACCTAGGAAACTTAATCAATTAACCAGAGAGGCAGACTACAAATATCCCATTAAGAGAGCTGTGCAAACCAGATAGCAAAGAGACATGTAATTATGCTCCAGTAATTCTGCCTTAATCCTCCCAACACCCAAGCGGGCAGGATCAGGGCCCATCCGGATTAACAAACAGTAGGGCAAACACAATACTGGAAGGCTGTGATCCGACACTTGGTTAGCCATTCTGCACCCCCTCCCCCCTGCCCTTGCTGCCTGAGTGATGGAGAATATGTGTCCTGGAGAGGACCTAGCAGGGATTAGACCAAAGTAGACTGAGTGGCCCACTGCTCACATGTACAAAGCTGAGATTAAAACCCAGAGCTGGTGTGGAATTCCAGGGCCCACAGACAATCCTGACTACCCCCATAGTCCCATGGAAGAGTTGGGTACATAGAAAAGGATCAATATATGTTGTTTAATGCATTTCTTTATGAATTCATTCATTCAATTAAGCCAATGTATGCTATATGCCATTAGAGGCAAGGCTAAGTGTTCAAGATATAAAGATTAAGTACAATAAAACAGTACCTTCAAAGAGCTTACATTCAAATGAATGTGCAAGGGAAAGGGCATGTATACATATGTGGATAATGCAAAATATGGAGTGGCAGAAGCAAATAAGAACTCCAGATAAAGTGCTCAGAAATTGAGAGAGTGAAAAACACTATAATGTGGGGTGTTCAGTGAAGTGGCATCTGGGCTGAGCCTGACAGGAAGGGAAATGTTCTGGAAAGTGAAGATGAGAAGACAGTGCATCGCTGGTATGGGAAGCCTTCATTGTCCTAATTTCCTTCTTCCCTCCATCCCTCCCTCTTTGCTTCCTTGCTTCCTTCCTTCTTTTCTTCTCTTCCTTCCTTCTTTTCTTCCCTCCCTCCCTGCCTCCTTTCCTCCTTCCCTAGCTCCTTCCCTTCCTTAAGGATCAGGGCAAGCACTGGGCTTTCTCTCTGCCAATACCAGCCCAAATGTCTCCAACGGCTACAGCTTAGATAGAGGGTTTGTGTAAGGTTAGTCACAAGTATTTTTCAGCATCATACTCTTTCCTCCCCTCAATTCCTAAACTCCAAGTCTGGGTTTTATTAGCAGGAAGGAAAACTATAACCCCTCTCACACCAGGGCTGGTGGTTTGCAAACTGCTTGGTAGAGGGGACGGGGAAGGCACTCCTTAAGTAGTTTTAGGCAAAGTCCATCTTCCCCCATCCCCTGGAAAACCTTAAATCCCCTAAATGAAGTGTCAACCAGAAGCAGACGTGGACAGAGTACCCATGGCTCAGAGATGACAACTGACTAATCCTTCCCAATCCATTCCTGCACTTCAGACAGTTCTCAGCCCAGTTATTGAAATTCACCCACCCAGGTCCAAGACCTTGGCAATCATGAACTCAGCTACTGACATTCAGGGTTGACTTGTCACAGGCCACATTTGCAACTTACAGCTGCAACTTGAGGGTCACTTTCTGGTTAACCCATTAGATAGCTATGTATGTGGGTGGAGAACAAATGAGCAAATGAAGAACTGTGATGAGAGGCAGCGCAGGACAGAAAAAGGCATTCTGGCCTTGGAAGAAGGATATACTGGGTTAAAATCCCAGCCCTGACGCTTTTTGGCTATGTAATGAATCACCCTCCATCATAGACACTTCCTTGGCTCTGTAAGCATGGGTAAGTCACTCACCTTTAGTTTCATGATCCATAAATGGGCTTAATTACAGCTATAGCACCTACTTCAGTGGCCTATAAGGTGTTTTGCAAGCCTTTGAAGGATATGTAAGGCTAAGTTATTATTCTGGGAAGAGAACAGGGGAGAGTAGGGTGGGAAGGAAGAAGAAGGTGGGGTGAGGAGAAGAGAAGGAGGAATGGAGAAGAGAAAATGGGAGGAGGGGAGAGAAAAGGAGAAAGTCAAGAGAGGAGAAGAGAGAAAGTTAAGAGGGAAGAGAGCCCAGGTAAATTACTTGAAGGCAGGGACTATATTTTGTGGTGTTTTTGGTCTTTGTGGCCCTGGTACCTAAGTAGAATGCTTGGTACATAGAATATGTTTAATAAATGAATTTTACTTGACTTATAACTGTCCCCCACCTTATCACTAATAGGATATAAGTGCCTTGAAGGTGGGTTGGTGTTGGCATTATCTTCGTATCCCCATATCCTAGTATATTGTCTTGACCTTATGCAGGATCTGTGATTTTCTTGGCATTTGAGACTTCTGGTAGGGGAGACCCTTCCACCCATGCAGATGTCAATCCTTCCATGATTTAATAGAGAAGTCCTAGGGAGTTTTATGAAGCCTGTAGAAGTCAAGGGACTTGCTCATAGTCATACATATGTCAAAGCCAGTATTTGAACCCAGATTTTTTTTTATACCAAGTCCAGCACTAACCTCTATGCCCTATTGCCTCAGTACCTTGAACTTAGTAGGTACTTTTAACATGCTTATTGAATTGAATTAGATTGAATCCAATTGTAGAACACTGGTCTTTAAGTATGGGAAAAAGCAAAGGCAGGGAAAGCTGTCTATTTCTCTTCAATGCCAAAGTACTCATGGCCTCTGCCTTTACAGCTGCATCCTCAGTTCCTGTATCCAATCCTTCCCTCAGGGCCTATAAGTCAGGGAGCTATCAGGACCGCGGACAGCTCCTAGAGACCACATGAGGGTTATTTATTCTCTGTGTCCATGTTTGACCTATCTGGTGAGAATGACATGGCGAGGCATTGGAGTAATCTCTTTGAATAAGGGCCAGGGGAAATCAGAGAAAATGTGAGTGCAAATGATGATTCCAGGAGAACTATGCTTAGCTGAGCCATCTGGCAAAAAGGCTGCTCCTGAGCCAGATGTTTCTCCAGGACCTGGAGATGTACCCTGCTTCCTGGTTGTTGTGGGGGAGGGGTATGAGGCACCTCCTATGCCAATGGGCCTGACACCTCTTTCCGGGACTGACTGCCTGAACAAATTCATTGCCTAAACAAAGCCTTTAGTTCTCAGGGGATATGTCTCCGTAGGAGCCAGTCTTCAGGGTTTTGCTTTTATTCTTCTCACCACTAGAAAATCCCCTTAATGTCCACTAGGCTAAAGTTATCACTCACTTTTTTCAAAACCCATCTCCTTCAAGAAGTCTTCCATAACTAACTCCACCCAGCTTGGTTTTCAATTGTACTTCAGTCTCCTCAACCTCTCACATGCAGTTAGCACTGTTGTCATTTACACTTGCACATAAAGTCCATCCCTCTCTGGGTGGATGTTATCTCATCCTTATTAAGGATGTTCTACACTGATCAGAAAGCCTGAGTTGATAATATACAATAGACACTCTCCCATGATTATGGCTTTACGCATCAGTTGTGCTTCACAGATTCAGATACTTTGAGGTAGATGAGTCCTTAGAGGTTTCCAATCTAAATTCCTACCTAGTGCAGCATTCCTGACAGGAGATCATCTGTCTTTTGCTTGAATACTTCCAGTGGCAGTGATGGAATCCTAATAAAGCTGCCCCCAGCCCCAATATTCTAACTTCATTATGGGCCCAGACCCACCGAACAGCAGCCCACTGTACCTACTTACCCCCACTCGCCCTCCCCCCCACCAATGTCCTAACTTCTTCATATATGCCTCACTGCTCACTGGAACAACAGATATGTCCCTGAACTCTACATTCCCACAGAAACAGTAAGTGTGTCCATGTGATGGGAACCTAGCTACTACTTCTACCTGGTCACTGCCCCCAGACCCATTCCCACAGAAACAGGTATGTTGTATTCAATCACAATCCCATCATCCATCTAACCCAAGACAGGACCACAGTATCTGTCTGTCTTAACCAGACAGGACCACAATAGCTAGCCAGTTGGAGGGCAGAATCACCAGAATGTTTAACCACTGAACCATAGATGGGACCCTTCCTCCATTACCTAATCCCTTAAGAAACTCCTCCTGCCTTTTAAATATTAATGATATTCCTCTATTCTATGTGAATTTCTGTTTTGTAACTGCATCAATATCTTATAAAAATCCATCTTGCTTTCTCTAAAGTTGCTGGTTCCTTTTGGAACTTAGCCTGCTTCATGAGAGTTGTCAATCTCAATAAATGCCTATACTTGGATTAGAGGTGGTCTGATGGAATTCTTTGATTTGGTTCCACCACAACCCATCATGAAACTGAAACAGTGTTTTGGCAACCCTGGATTTAAATCTCAACAACTTTTTGGCATCCCTGGGTTTAAACCGCAATAGCTTTTTGGCATTTGGATGGGCAGGGCCTCCACTGCAACAGTTTTTGGCATCCCTGGGTTTAAACCGCAACAGCAGGAAGCTTAGTAGTCACAAAGCAGCCCAATCCATTGTTAGACAGCTCTCATTGTTAGTAAGTTTCATACCTTACAAGTTGCCTATCTTCAACGTAAATTTTACCCACTGCTGCTAGCTCTTCCCCGTGGGGCCAAACAGACCAAATCCAGGCTCTCCTCCACATGACAGCCCTTCAGATACTTGAAGAAAGCCATCAGGTTAGTTCCTTTCCATGCAAACTAATCATTTTGTGTATGTATTTATATTCATGCTATATGTATTTTACATGTATTTGTTTCCCCCATGAGAATGTAAGCTGCTTGCATATAAGGATTATTTCATTTTTTGTATTTCTATTTCCAGAGCCCGTCACACAGTAGGTGTTTGGTAAATATGTACTGACTAATTGAATGATTCTCATTATGTCTTCTTCAGATGACACATTCTCATTTTCCTTGAAACAATATTTAAGCGACATAATTTGTGTCCTCCTCATCCTAGCCCTCTTCCTATGCACACTCTACCTTGTCTCTATTTCTCTTATTTATGAGTAAGGAGTGGTCTGTAGTAGTGTGGGACCTGATAGGACAAAGAATTTCCTCCTGCTTCATCCTACATAGGATTTAGTGGGAAATGGTAAATAGCCTCTTCTCAATCTTCATCCTTCTTGACCTCTCTGCAACATTTGACACTCTTGACTATTTCTTCCTCCTAAATATTTTCTCTTCCCTAGATTTTCATGACATTATTCTCTCCTAGGTTTCTTCATTCCTATCTGAGTGTCCCTTGCGGACCAGCATTCATGTCTCATCATCTAACTTTGGGTGTTCACAAAGGCTTGACCTTGGGCCCCTTTCTCCTCCTTCTCTACAACTCTTGGTGATAAAAACACCTCAGCTTGACATTTGGATCCCTTCACAATTTTGCTATAACTTACCTTTCTCATTTTATTATACATTACTTGCTTGTTCCTTGAACTCAGGACTTCACTTCCAGCCTCCATGCCTTTAACCAAGCTTTCCTCTATGCCTAGAATGCACTCCATTCTCACTTCTGCCACTCAGAATCAAGGTCCAGACCAGGTGCTACCTCCTACAAAGGTCTTTCCCAAGTTCCTTGGTTGTTAGTGCCTTCTCTTCCTATTCCTCAAATGATCATGTATATCAGTTTTCTGTTTACATTGTATATCCCACCTCACAAGGCAGCTAGGTGGTATAAGTGGATACTGTGCCAGGCCTAGGTTCAGGAAAACTCATCTTCCTGAGTTCAAATCTGGTTTCAGACACATAAAAGATATGTGATCCTGGACAAGTCACTTAACCCTGTTTGCCTCAATTTCCCCATCTGTAAAATGAACTGGAGAAGGAAATGACAAACCAGTCCAGTGTCTTTGCCAAGGAAACCCCAAATAGGGTCACAATGAGTTGTACACAACCAACCAAATAAATAATAAATCCCACCAGAGTAGAATGTAAGCTCCTTAAGGAGCTTTAAACTTTGTGTTTGTAGGTGTAGAACCTAGCACCATGCTTGGGACATGGCAGACACTTGTTTTGGATGGACTGATTGGAAGTGGGAGATTTTTGGGTTAAGTCCTGGTGTGTGGCCCATCAGAGTCCAAAAGGAATTTAGACCCAATTTCTCCCAAGCATTTTGTTTAGAGGTAGAAGGATGCTGCCTGGGATGTCTTGTTGCCTCTGGTCAGCTGCAGGCAAGCTGGGGGCCCTTACGCACCTTCTCCAGGCCATCTTCCTTCAGGCTGATGATATCCAAGTCAAAATCAGTCCTTAAGCCACTGGTTTTGTTGAAAACAATCCGTCCAGTTAATCCTTCCCATTGAGCCTGCCGGAGGGAAGAGGGCAGAGCTGCAATTACTTAGCCTCATAAATCATCATTCGGTACAACTGTACAATGCTTCATTTTAATTACTCCTTACACCGAGACTTTTCCCCAAAGACCATGATTAATTAATAATCACCTCCATCATTGCAGGCTGCAGCACAGGCCGGTGATTTCCATAAATTCTATTATACTCTTTAGCCAGACTTACATTTGTACCTTTCTTGTTGAACATCGATCTCAGATTTGCCCAAATGAGCCCCCTGCCTCTGTGCTCAGTGCAAATGTTGCCTGCCTTTCTCAGCTACCAGAGGAGAGGGAGGGGAGGAAAGACTAGGGGCCAAGCTGAGCAGAGAATGTTTAACAGGGCAAGGGCTTCCAGGGCAGGGCAGAGTAGGAGGACTCTGGGATTGTGGCAGAGAAAGTTCAACCCAGGAAAGGAAAGGGATATGGCAGGGGCAGGAAGGCCAGCAAGCACAGTATCAGTGCAAACCTAGCCTAGCCCACAAACCCAACTGTGATGAGGATGGGCAGTGTAGAGAAGAGAGCAAGTGAATCACAGAGAGAGACGAATAATACCAACGGACATTTATACAGAGATTTAAGACTTACAAAGCACTTTATTTACATCATCTCATTTTATCCTCACCATAGCCCTGTGAGATAGGCAGGCACTATGAGTCTTATTATAATCCATCTTTTACAAATGAGAAGTGAGGCTCAAA
This sequence comes from Pseudochirops corinnae, assembly GCA_028646515.1. NCBI lineage: Eukaryota > Metazoa > Chordata > Mammalia > Diprotodontia > Pseudocheiridae > Pseudochirops > Pseudochirops corinnae. The sequence continues at coordinate 73,015,075 of CM053588.1, read as the reverse complement.
GAGACTCCTAAGTGACTTGCCCAGGGTAACACAAGTAGTAAGCATCTGAGATGGGATTTGAACTCAGATCTCTCCTGACTTCCAAGTGTGATACTCTTTCTACTATGCTATGCTGTCTCTTGGTAGAGAGGATGTTGGGAGGAGATAGAGACATACAGACAAGGGAACAGATGGAGACAGAGATAGAGGGAGAGACAGGAATAGAGACAGATGTGGAGACAGAGACAGAGACAGACAGAGACAGAAAAAGAAAACAAAGACCAATACAGAGGCAAAGAGACATAGAGAAATGGAAACAGAGTGATAGACAGACATAGAGGCAGAGGAGGAGGAGCAAGAGAAACAGAAAAAAAAAGGAGGAGGAAGAGACAGAAAGGGAAAGAGGAAGTGGGGGAAGAGAATGGAAGGGAAAATCAGACATAAGAAGAGAACAGGAGAGGTCAGGGCAGGACAGGAGGGGAAAGGAGAGATGAGAGTGAGAAAGATTGGAGACAAAGGAAAGACAGAGAAACAGACACAGATAGACATATAAAGAAAACAGAAGCAGATGAGAAAGACAGAGAGAAGAGCTCAGTCCTGTTAGACTAGTAAAATGACCAGCCCAAAGCTGTCCATCCTTGAGTGCTCAGGGAAAGACACAGAAACACATGGCCTGGAAACCAGACATCAAGGATTGTTATGGCTGTGATGTTGTTGGTGTGTTGTAACCAAATGACTGAGAAGTGGTTCAGTACAAGAAGCCATAGACTAATGCTTGGCTTACAGAGGACCCCTATATTAAAATATACAAAAGACCACTCTTGGGCCTCCTAAGTCCCCCATCTCTCAATACTGTTGATGTTGCTGGAGCTGTCCAAGGTCCTTTTTTACTCTACTCCCACAGCCAGTCTAAGTCCCTGGGGCTCAAGAGACTCAGAGCCCTCCTGTTTCTGAGACCACAACCAAATGGAGAGCTTCTTTGAAACTTACCCCCATCAGTCTTAGTTCTTCCCAAAGTCACAACTAGTCATTCTGAAACCTAGGGTAAGCACCACCAAAATTTCTGGGGGAAGGTTGGAGTGGGGAGACCTTTGGAAAAAGATATGTCCACTACTGCTACTATGGAAGCTCTGGCCAAGAGAGGGAACAAGACAGGGTTGGGCTGAGGAAGAGTGCACCTGGGGTACAATCACGTCACTTGGGGGAAGAAGCACCATCTGGTAGCTTTCTATTTTAACTAATTATTCTAGCTAACTAGGTGCTAAGTATCTAGCTGCAGACAGAGTGCAAATGTAGTCAGTACCTTCATATTTTGGTACTCTGAAGCTTAGTCCTAGTCATTCTGGCCTAATTTTAATTTTTGTTCCACTATCTGAGATCAAATGAGTAAGTGCATTTTCTCTAAAGATATTTGGACATAGGGATCATGCCTTTCAGGCTGCCTTCTTCATCCTGTCCCATTTTCTCAGGGTTCTTCCAGGAAGCAGAGGAACTCATTGCAGAGTTTAGTGGGAAAAGGCTTGGAGTTGGAAGACACCTGGGTTTGAATCCCATCTCTGCCACTTACTATCAATCAGTCAACCAAGAAACATTTATTAAGTACATACTATGTGTCAGATACCATTATAAATTCTAAGGATATAAAGAAAGGTAAAAAAAAAATGAGCCCCTGCCCTCATGAAGCTTACATTTTAATAGAGGAGACAACATGTAAGCAACTAGGTACACAAAAATATAGACAGACAGACAGATGGACGGATGGACTGAAGGACAGATGGATGGATGGATAGATAGATAGACAGACAGATAGTAAGATAGAGATACCTATATCTAGCTATACCTTTATCTATCTATATATGTGTGTGTGTGTGTGTGTATACATACATATATTATATATATATATAAAGAGACAGAGACAGAGAGAGACATACACACAGAGACAGAGAGACAGAAAAAGAGAGAGAAAGAGACAGACAGAGAAAATGCATTAGCAGTGGGGTGGGATTGGGAAAGGTTTCCTGAGAAGGTGAAATTTGAGCTGTGTAGCCATGAGAAAATCACATAACCTCTCAGAATCTGCTTCCTCATCAGCATCATAGAGACCCAACCTCACTGGGTTGATTTGAAAATCAAATGAAATAATATACGTAAATCTCAATCAAAATGACGCATTTATTGGAGAGGCTTCTGCATGGACTAGGAAAAGCTCTGGTCTTACTATTAGAGGATTTAGGTTCAAGACCAGCATTTATTCTCTGTGTGACTGTGGAAAAACCTCTTTAACTCTCTAAGGTTTCCCCAACTATAAAATGGAGATGCATGCAATCCATCCCTCACAGTTCAGTGAAGAAAGTACTTTGTCAGCCTCTGAATGTTATGTCAATGGGAGTTATCATTACTACTACTACTACAACTACTACTATTATTATTATCCCTTCCAGCCTGAGTTCCAAGCAAAACATGTTCCCCTGTCAGTTGAGGAAGAGGGAAATGTCAGCAGGGCAAAGGGAGAGAGGGAGCCCTCCTCGTCCCCTTTCGGCATTTACCTACCTGCCAGACACTCTCCAACCAGCCGCCACTGCTGCTGAGTACTCACTAAATGAAAGATGCCTCATATGCTGTGAACTCTGGCCTGGTATTTTCCACCTCTTTTCAGAAATGCCAAGTCCTTAAAATGCTTTACTATTGGGCTGTCACACAACTAGACAAGGAGACACAGCTCCCTGACTGTGGTTGGCTGGGAAAAGCCACAGGCTGGAAGGTAGGCATCCCAGCCCTGCTATTGATATGCTGTGTGACCTTGTTCAAGTTTCTTAACCTGTCTGAGCCTTGGTTCCCCTAACAGTAAAATGGAGATCATGGGATAAGCATGGGATAAGATCATGGGATAAGCAAACCTCCTAACATACCTCCCAAGGTTGTTGTAATAACTGAATGTGGCAGTATTTCTCAAGGTGCTTTGAGACACAAATACCTCAAAAAATTTATGGTGAATTCATTCTATATATTACCTCTCTACCCAAGCATAATGAGAGACAGAATGATGCGTAGGTTGAGAATGGTAGACTCGTACTCAGGAAGACCTGGGCTCAAACCTGGCTTCAGATACTTACTAGCTGTGTGACCCTGGACAAGTCACTTAACCTTTTTCATCATCAGTTACTTCATCTTTACAGTTACATCATCTAATCTGCCTTCAAGGAGATTCCATTCTAATGTTGTCATTCAGTTGTTTTCTAGTCATATCTGAATCTTTGTGACCCCATTTGGGGTTTTCTTGGGAAAGATACTTGAGTGGTTTGCCATTTCTTTCTCCTCATTTTACAAATGAGGAACTGAGGCAAATAAGGTTAAGTTACTTATCCAGGGTCACACAGCTAGCAACTGTCTGAAGTTGGATTTGAACTTATGAGGATGAATCTTCCTGATTTCAAGCCCAGTGCCCTATCCACTGCACTACCCAGCTGCCTTTGCATTCTAATAAGGGAATGCAATTGATAAAGGGTGGTTAGAAAGGAAAAGAGGTTTAATCATGGATAGAATGCTGGACCTCAAGTCAGAAGGACCTGTGTTCAAATGCAGCTTCATTCTAGCCATGTGTTGCTGGACTTACTCTTTGTCAAATGTGCATAATAATAGTACCTACTTCTCAAGGTTGATGTGAGGATTAAATCAAATAATATTTGTAAAGTGCCTGGAACATGGCAGGGGGTTAATAAATGTTTATTCCTTCCTTCCATATCTCAGTATGGTTTGGAAGTGGCCTGGTTCTAACCAAGATAGGACAAAAGCCCACCAATCAGAGCCCAAGAAGAATTAATCGATCAATCAAGAAGCATTTATTAAGCAACTACTGTATGCCAGGTATGGTGCCAGGTGCCAAAAGCACAAAGAATGAAGCAGTTCTTCTTCTCAAGGAGCTCATAGGTGACTTAAGTCACCTCATAGGTGACTTAAATGTTTCAAGTATGGATGATTGGGAGGAACAATAGTATGACTGACAGAGGGAAAAATAGCTGGGCAGATGATGGACTTGACTTTGTGTATGAATTTGAGATTAGAGAAGGACATATAAGATGTAAATGCACAATAGGCAGTTGGAAAATGTTGAAATTGAGCATAGTAGGGAGGTTGGAGCTAGAAATACAAATCTGTTGGGGTGGCTAGGTGAAGCAGTGAATAGAGCACTGGCCCTGGAGTCAGGAGGACCTGAGTTCAAATCCAGCCTCAGACACTTAACAAAAAACTAGCCATGTGACCTTGAGCAAGTTATTTAACCCCAATTGCCCTACCTTCCCCCTCCAGAAAGCAAAAAATAGAAATTAAAAATAAAAATTAAAAAAAAAAGAAATACTGATCTGAGAGTCTTCCACATAGAGGAGAGGGATTAGAACCTTGGAAGTGGACAAATAATCTAAGGAAATGTCATAATAATAATAGTTAGCATTTATATAATACTTTAAGGTTTGCAAATCATTTTACCAAATTATATAATCTTATGCTCACAACAACTCTGGGGGGAGGCGATATTATTGTACTCATTTTACAGATAAGGGAATTGAGTCACATAGACATTGCTGGTGTCTGAGGCTGAATTTGAATTCATTCCTTCTTGACTGGAAATCCTGCACTTTGGTCCCTGCACTCACAGAGAAAATAAAAGAGGAGAAAGATGAAAATAGAACCTTGGGGGGACACCTACATTCACAAGGTGGGAGGAAAACAGTGAAGGAGACAAAGAAGTTACAGGCAGATCAGTAGGGGAAAAACAGAGAGACAGACAGAGAGAGAGACAGAGACAGAGAG
>CM053588.1:72982790-73007790 GCA_028646515.1 Pseudochirops corinnae | reverse complement strand
AAAGGAAGCCACCTCCTCCATCTTTCAGGGATTTGAGAAATCCTGTTTGAGGAATTCCCAGCTGGGCCTTCCTCTGGATAGGCATGTGGCAGAGGAGGGTAGAGGGATGTGTGTGTGCCTCCCCCCTAAAGAACAGTGGCCTTACCTGTTAATGGCCACATTCTCTGAGCCCAAGAGGAAACCATAAAACAAAATGCCAGGGCAGCAAAGATCCTCTCAATGCCAGGGAAGCATCTGTCATTCCTGCCTGCCCTTATCTCCTCAACCCTGAGCCACCATGAGATAATATATACTTGATGAACTGGAACTTTCTGTTACTTAGAGCAGGTAGCTGACCTGTTAGAAGTACCCTCTACAGCTCTGACAGAGAAAGGAGGGGCTGCAGCTAGGAAAGGAGATTGCTCAAGGGAGACTCAGGAGCACTTAGAAAACAAAGCCAGCACGGGTTCATTGAGAACAAGTCATGCCAGACTAACCTAATTTCCTTTTTTGACAGGGTTACTGGGTTGGGTAGATCAGAAGAATGCTGAGGATATAGCATTCCTGGATTTTAGGAAGGCATTTGACAGAGTCTCAAAATAGCCTTGTGGACAAGATGGAGAGATTTATAGCTATTTGAATAACTGGACCCAAAGAGTATTGCTCTATTAATTCACGTCAACTTGGAGGGAGCTTTCTAATAGTGGCCTCAGGACTCTGTCCTTGGCCCACCCTTGTCTCTTACAACCTTTATTTATTATGACTTCAATACAAGAATAAATGGGAATGGCAAATGTTGGAAGGATAGTTAACACACTGGATGGAAGAGCTAGGATCCAAAAAGCTTGTGAGAGGCTAGAATATGGGCCAAATCTAACAGTGGCATTTGATATGGATAAATGTAAAGTTTTATGCTTGGGTTCATAAAGTAAACTTCACAAACACAAACGTTGAATAACTGGTTTAACAGCAAAGATCACAGAAAATAAAAGCTGGAAGAGACCTCTCATGTCATCAAGTTCCATCTTCTCATTTTGAAGATGGAAAAACTGAAAGCTAGAAATGTTGACTGACATCCAAAGCCACAAAGCTCCCAAATGACTCATAACAAGAATCCTGGTTTCTCTACTTCTAGTGCAGTGGGTTCTCCCCAACCCCATGACTCCACCCTGTGGCCCCCAGCTGACGTGAAGACTTTGGGGTTTTAGTTGACCATCCTAGTTCTTTTCATTTTGTTGTTCTGTTGATTAGTCATGTCTAACTCTCTATGACTCCATTTGGAGTTTTCTTGGCAAAGATACTGGAGTGGTTTGCCATTTCCTTCCCCATTCCATTTTACAGATGAGGAAACTGAGGCAAACGGGGTTAAGTGAGTTGCCCAGGGTCACACAGCTAGTAAGTATCAGAGAATGGATTTAAACTCAGATTCTCCTGACTTCAGGCCTGGTGCTCTATCTACTATGCCACCGAGCTGCCCTATTCTTACCTGATTTCTCCTTCTCAGTCTCCTTTGATCCCACAATGGAGGTCACGCTTGCTATAGGTGGGTGTTCCCCAGAGCTCTGTCCATGGTCTTCCCTTCTCCCTCTATATTATTTCATTTGGTGACCTCATCAGCTCCCATGGGTTCAATTATCATATTTTTTGATGAAGATTCTCAAATCTACTTATCCTGCCCTAACTTCTCCATTGACCTCCAGTCTGACATCTCCAACTGCATGATGGTCATCTCAAATTGAAGCTTCTGTAGACATCTTAAACTCCATGTGTCCAAACCAAACTCATTCTTTTTTTTCCCTAAAATCCTTCCTTCTTCCAAACTTTCCTATTATTTTCTAAGGTACCATCACTTCCCCAGTTACCCAGGCTTGCAACTTGTGAGTCATCCTAGACTATTCACTTCCCTATTCCCCACCCAATCAGTTGCCAAATGCCATCAATTTTCTCTTCATGACATCTGTTGTCGTTTTTCTTGTATGATCCTGCCATCACCCTGGTTTAGCCTCTTATCACCAAATGCCTGAACTCTTTAATAGCCTACTGGTTGGTCGTCCTGGCTTTATGTTTCTCTTCGCTTTAGACTATCCTCCATTCAGCAGTCATACTGATTTTCCTAAACCACAAGTCTCACCATCTCACACACATACCCCCTCCACCCCATTTAATAAACTCTAGTGGCTCTCTATCACATCCAAGATCAAATATAAAATCCCTTGCTTGGCATTCAAAGCCCTTCATAACCTGGTTCCCCCTCCATTTTAGTCTTATAGCTTATTCACTCTCACACTGATGGTCCAGTGAAACTGGTTTCCTTGCTCCTTCCCCAGCAATAAAATTGGACATTCTAAAATTCTCTCCCTTCTCATCTCTCCCTCCTGGCTTCCCAGGCTTCCTTCAAATGCCTGCTAAAATCCCACTTTCTCCAAGAAGTCTTTCCCACTCCCCTACAATACTAGTGCCTTTCCTCTGTTGATAATACCCAATTTATCTGGTTTATATCTTGATTGTTCATATTTTCTTTTGCTTATTGTCTCCCTCATAAGATTGTAAGTTTCTTGATGGCAGGGACTGTTTTTTGTCCTTTTTTGTATACTCAGCACTTAGCATAGAACCTGGGACACAGCTGGCACTTCATAGGTGTTTATTGGCTGATGGACAAACAGTATGAGAGTCAGCAGCATGACTTGGAAGTCAAACAGTCCTAGGGGGCAAAAAATCAGAAGCCCAGTGCCCGGAGGGGAGGAGGTAACCATTTCATTGTCCTCTGCCCAGGTCAGGTCACATCTGGAGTATTGTGTCCAATTGTGAATGCCTCATTTAGGAAGTGAATTGTCAATCCCTTCTACTAAGGTATTCTTCTGAAGCTCCATGAGGGCATGGAGGTGATCCTGGGCACTCAAAGGATGTGCCAAGCTCTCACAGGTCCAACCAAGCTGAAGAGACTGAAGCCCACAAGAGCCTCTAATGAGAGGATGGCAAAAGAAATAAAAAATGGACCTCAGAAAGACCTTCCTCACAGAGAAGAATATAAGACATAGGAGTGAGGGAGGCCCCAGGCATTTTTCTAAAGATGGAAGATGCTCCTTTCCTGCCAATGACAGGCCAGTTCCTCCAGGGCCATAAAAGGATGGATGATCACAGAGATAGCTAGACTGGTTGGGTAAACTCTTCAGTGCTTTGAAATATTTGTCTTGTTTGGGTTTCTGATCTTCATCGGGGGTTAGATAACCACCTGAGCCTGTACCTTTACTGTATGTCACACTCCCATAGAACCTAGGAGGTGCATTGGGTCTGGAATCCAAAAGACCTGAGTTCAAATCTGGCCTCCAACACTGGCTAGCCATGCAGTGCTAGTTAAGCCATTTAACCTCTATTTGTCTGTTTACTCAATATTAAAATAAGACTAGCAATAGTGCCTACCTCTCAGCATTGTTCTGAGGAACAGATGAGATATTTGTAAAGCACAATATCTGGCACATAACAGGCGCTTAACAAATCCTTTTTCCTTCCCCTCTGCCCCTGGATTATGATCTGGGGATCTCTGGCTTTTTGGCACAGCCCCTAAAGCTCTTTTCTGCATTCAGGTAAATAACTCTGGTTGCAAGCAGCTGAAGGCTGTCAAGTATTTAGCCCTAGGGATCCCCCTCCCTCCCTTGCCCATGCACTGATCTTGTCCATCCTCTCTCCAGGGCTGGCAGAAAGAGGGTTGGAGAGAAAAGATAGAGCAAGAATAGTCAATAGGAGGTCCTTTCAAATTTTATCTTCTGACCCAGGCTCCCACTGAGGGCCTTGGCTGGGTCTAAAGGTACATGCTGGGAAATTGTTTTGGGGAGGAAAAGTCAGTTGGAAGAGTTTTGGAGTCAATAAAATACCTTTAGTTAGCTGTAGCAGTATGGGGGAGTCAACTGTTCATGAGACAGGAGCCCGGAACTCAGAGTAGACTGAAGTCTCAATGGGAGAAAACATATTGTCTGCATTGGGAACCACTTATATGGCTAAGTTACATTAGCAAATGCCCACTCACCAAAATGGGAAGGAGGACTCTGTCTGGGGCAAACTCCTTTTAGAGCATTGTGTTCAGTCCTAAAGACACATGTTGTCAATTATGACGGTTTTCTAAGGAAAGGTAGCTTCAATAGTATAGGATTTGAAGACTGTGTAATATAAAGATCAGTTGAAGGAACTGGGAGATGGTTATCCTGGAAAGGGGAAGATGGGGACAGATGGAACGGTCTTCAAGTATTTGAAAGCCTTTTACTAAGAGGAGGGATTAGATTTCTCTTGGTCTCAGAGGAGAGAAGTAAAAGCATATGCATTGGTGTCAAAGTATCCAGGACACAGATTTCAGCTTTAGGGAACACAAAAATCTTGTTGAACGTGGAATAGTTTGCTTTAGAGGGCAGTGAGTTCTCTGTCACTGGGGGGTCCTTAAGTGCAAATGCCAAAAGGGACTCATGATTTGAGGTGAACCAAAGAGGTTTCTGAAGTCCCTTCCACCTCCAAAGTCAGGATTCTAGCCTGCAATCTTGTCCATTGAGCAGGTCTTAGGTCATTTTCTAGAACTAAGGCACCACCATACTTTGGCCTTCATTAAGAAGCAAGGAAGGAAACAAGCCTCAATTAAGCATCGAATATGTAATAAGCTCTTTATAAAAGCTATCACATCTGATCCTTAAAACAACTCTGGGAGGTAGGTGCTATTACTATCCTCAGTTTTCAGCTGGGTAAACTAAGGCAAATATAAAGTTAAGTGACTTGACCAGGATCACACATCTGGTAAATGTCTGAAGTCAGATTTGAACTCAAATCTTCCTTATTCCAGGTCCAGCACTCTAAGCACTGTAGTACCTGGAGGGTAGGTGGTCTGGACACATGCTACCCAAGACATTAGGGTTTCAGGAATATGGTATCATCATTATCTAATTTTAATAAAAGCAAAATAGTTAGAATTTTTGAAAGAGTACTGGGGTGGGGGACATAAGATACTGGTTCAAGGTCTGGTTTTGCCACTGTGACTGTGAGCAAGCCCCTTCTCCCTTCTGTGCCTCAGTTTCCCCCAGTGTGAATAAAATGACACTGGTAAGGCTTGTTCCACCTGCCTCACAAAGCTGTGGTAATCCTTGCCTAGGTAAACCCTGGCCACAGGTGTGCCCTTTCTTCCTCTCTCCTCCCTGGTCTTCAATCCCTCCCATCCTTAGTTGAGGGCTTTGCTCCCCACCTCCATGGTGGTCCATACAAAGAACACTCACTTCTTTGATGAAATTCATGAAGCGACCTCCAAAGCGCCAGGCTTTATGGCGGTGACACTGCAGCGAATTGACAGTCATCTGCGGGGCCCGCTGGTAGCACACAGAGACAATATGGACAGCATCATAGAGCAAGGCCGCATCTGTCTGGAATGGAAGGGCAGGGAGGGCAGCAGAGCTGAGAACAGCTTCCCTAAGCCAACAGGGCCCTCCCTTCTCTTCACCCCACCTGTTAAGCCCTCCCACTGCCCAGTCACCCTCAGTCCTGGAACTGCCAAAGGGACCTGGAGCAAGGAGGAGCCATGCCCCTGCTGTATGGAGTGACTGCTCCTGAACTGGTCCATGCCAATGGAGATCTCTCCATCTCACAGATAGGAAAAACTGAGGCAGAAGGCATGACACAGCATTTTCCCAGAGCCAGGGCCCAAGGTATCACTCTAGGTCCTCATCTCTCTTACCCCAGCTACTAAATATGGGACGGAGCTGCCTAGGAACCCCACAGCCTCCTGGGGAAGTCCAGTCTGGCCTAATGGGACTCTTAGCTGAGTCTTTCAAGGAAAAGTCCTCTGTCCCAACTCCAGCCTATATAAAGGTGCCCATGTGGTGCATTCACATGAACATGTAAGCACTCAGACATACATGTCCATGCAGACACATGCAAGCACACTTATGTACATACATGCACAGACTTAGACATGTAGCTGCATACATGCTTTCATGCACATATATAATAGTCATGATATATAACATACATTTATTTTCTTATTTAACACCTCCGTGTTATAATTATCACACTATCATTATCCCCATTCTACTGACGGAGAAAGTGAGGCTCAGAGATGTTGGATCCATGTCCACACAGCTAGTAAACACTGAAGACAGGATTTGAAACTAGGTCTTTCTGGCTCCAATTTCAGCACTCTCTACTATACTACACCAAATCTCTGCATGTATAAATATATGTATACAGGGAAAAAAACCACCCCAAGTCAACGCTTATTTGTACAATACATGATGTGGTGGAAAAGAACAGTATCCTGCTCTATAAATGAAGGAGGTCTAAATGAGACTAAACGGTCTTTAAGGGGCCCCTTGGTTCTAAATCTTTCCATTCTCTGAAACATAGACACGTAAAGGCACGTATTTGCAAACATGCTTGCATACAGCATGACATAGAAGTCACGTTATTATTCTATATACATATCTACAGTTAGGCACATGTATGTACATGTAAACATGTTCATACACAGGCATGCTAGTTCACACATGTGCATATGAAAACACATATATACACACTCAAATATGTGCCCATGATGACAGGTGCCCTAATTTATTTGGCTATCTGCTCATCCTTTTTGCCCCCCCAACAGATAAATCAGCATTAAAAGAGACACCCACCTTTTATCTCCTTCCTGCCAGACTAGTACTGTCAGGAAGAGACTAGGATCGCACTTAGCTTTCTGGGGCTGAAGTCTTTGTGCCAGCTGTGTAGATGATCGGCACAGATACGGTTCAAACTCACCTCCCACTCAGCAGTGATTATCCCCCTAGGGTGACTCAAACGTCACCAAGGCTGCTCCTGCCTGGTCACCATAATTATGGATGGGCCAGGAAGAACCCCTCCCTCCTTCCCTGCTAGCTACCCGACCCTGCCCTGCCTTGCCCTTCGCACCATCATCACCCCATCCAGCAGGCCAGACTCAGCCCGGGGTGCCGCCTGCAGCCTCTCCATGGACCACTTCTCTACAATGGCTGAGACATGGGGGTTCTCCACATTGAGGATCCTGAACCCTGTTAGATTCACTCCGGAGTAGCGGTAGGGTTCCAAATCTAATGCATAAAGGTCCTTAAAAAAGAGAGAGAAAGAAATCATTTTAAATTATACGAACACTCTTCTGAGTTGGTCCTCTCCTCCCCAGGGACAGGGACAGACCAGGGAGGGAGGTGGCAAAGGTCAGTAGAAGAAACCCTGACCTCGGAGTCAGGAGACTTGACTGGCAGCAGAGTGAGGCAAAGCACTCGTCACAGTGCCTGGAACATAGTAGGTGCTATGTAAATGTGTATTCCCTGCCTTAAATCTCAACAAATAATAACAGCTAACATTTACATGGCACTTTGCATGTATTATCTCATATGACCTTCACAATAACCCTGGGAGGTAGAAGCAATGCTTAGCCCAATTCCAGGCACATAGTAGGTGCTTAATAAATGTTTATTGGTTGCTATTATTATTCCCATTTTATTGATGAGGAAACTGAGGCTGAAATAGGTTAAGTAACTTGCCCAGCTAGTAAGTGTTAGGCAGGATTTGAACTCAGGTTCTAATGCTTAGGAAATGAGTGACTTAGGGCAAATCATCCCTCCTCTCCAGGTCTCAATGTCCTTACTTGTAAAATGGGGGCAATAATATTCAAAACTATGTTCCTTGTAGACTGAATGCTTCAGGGATAGACAGTTCCCAGGGTTGAATTTACTTCTAAACCTCCCCATCAGCTCTTTTCAGCTCAGAAGGAAAGGATTCCTTCCTGGAAAGGAAGAAGAAAGAACAGAGCTGGTAGGTGTGAGAGGTCTAATGGGGTGGAGGGAATAGCTTTGGAACAAGAATCAAGAAAGAGGGATTCGTCTGAAGTCTCTTCCCCTCTGTGCTCTGTAAAATGAGGTGGTTAGACTTGTTGTTCTTGGAGGTTTTCTTCTGGCTTTGGTATTCTATGTTCTAAGATTATCTCTCCCAGCTTCAAAATTCTATGCTTCATGTTCTTCATGTTCAGCTCAGACATTTTTTCCCCTCCCAGCTCCGACATTTTCTCTTCTGAAGTCCCTTCCAGCTCTGATATGCTCTGTTCCAAGCTCCCTCTCAGTTCTGACATTCTGTTCTAAAGACCCTCCAAGCTCTGACATTTCTGGATTCTAAGGTCCCTCCCAACTCTGACATCCTGTGTTCTAAAGTCCTTCTCAGTTCTGATATTCTATGTTCTAAAGGCCCTCTGAGCTCTGACATTTCTGGATGTGAAGGTCCCTTCCAATTCTGACATTCTGTGTTCTGAGGTCCCTCTCAGTTCTGATATTCAATGTTTTAAGGGCCTTCCTAGCTCTGACATTCTATATTCTAAGAGCCCTCCCAACTCTGACATCCTGTGTTCTAAAGTCCTTCTCAGTTCTGATATTCTATGTTCTAAAGGCGCTCTGAGCTCTGACATTTCTGGGTGTGAAGGTCCCTTCCAACTCTGACATTCTGTGTTTTGTCGTCTTGTCTAACTCTGACAGGACAGGGACAGAAAACATTTCTGGAGGAGAGACAAAAGAGCTTGTAGGCCATGTTTGCTATCATTTCTCTTCTCTCTCCGGAAGATCTGGTGCATGAGTGGTGAGGGTGCTGGGGCCCAGAGAGTCCTTGACCATCCTAGAGCTGCTCCCTTGTCTCCTATCCCTAAGCCCTGCTTGGTATTGTACTAGGCCTATCTCACCCCCAGCGGGGAATCAGAGGACTAATTAGGTTTGTTGGGACCCTTTGGTTGTATTTTACTTTCCACGGCTACAATTATCGCAGATTTTATCATCCAAGCTAGCCATATTTACAATTTTTCTGTTGAATTAATTATGTTCTGGAGGAGAGATGAAGGGTAATAAAACTCGGAGCACATAAAACAGAGACTGCCACACTGGGCTGGCTGCAGCTTGGCCAGAGATCCTCCTAATTGATACTAAATTCCCTTTGTTCTGCCTTCCCTCACAAATCTATCTTCCTCAGCTTTTAATTTTTTTAGAAGGGGGAAGGGAAGAGTCAGAAGGGGAGCAAAGGTCCTTTTGTTCAAGAAAGTACATCTCATAGGACTGTAGATTTAGGGCTGGAAGGGACCATCATTTATTCTAAACCTTTCATTTTACAGGAAAGGAAACTGAGACCCAGACAGAGGAAGTGACAGATCCAGATAGGAAAAGGGACTGGCCCAAGGTAATACAGCCAGGAAGTAGCACAGCCAGAAATTCAGATCTTTCAATATCAGAAAAAGATCTCTTGGGTGACCTGGACCAGTAGAACTGGAAATAGCATGTCTGTTGAAACCCAGGACCTTCTGGAGTATGGAATGTTGTATGCTGAGAACAGGAAAGGACTCACATTCAGGTGGTATAGTAGAAAGAGCATTGGGAGGTTGGGGCTAGGTGGTGAAGTGAATATAACCTGGACCCTGGAGTCAGGAGGACCTGAGTTCAAATCCATCTTCAGATACCTAACATTAGCCATGTGACCTTGGGCAAGTCACTTAACCCCAATTCCCCTGCCCTTCCCCCTCCAAAAAACAAAAAAAAAAAAAAAGAGCATTGGGCTTGAAATCAGGAAGACCTCAGTTCAAATCTTACCTTAGAAACTTAGGAGCTGTGTGACCCTGGGCAAGTCACTTAACTTCTCTATCTTTAGTTTCCCTGTCTGTAAAATGAAGGGATTGGATCCAGTGGCCTGTAAGGTCCCTTCCAGTTCTAAATGTATGATGTTATGCTTTTTCTGTGAGTATCCCCAGTGCTTAGCATAGTGCTTGGAACATAATAAGTACATGATAAATGCCTTTTCATTCAATATAACCAAGAAATTCCAAACAAGTTGTTCCATTCAATCCAGTAAGCCCTTAAGAGCCTACTATGTGCAAAGCATGGTGGTGTGTGCTAGGGTTATAAAACAAAAACGAAAACATTACTGCTATCAAGGAGTTATTCTGCTAAGGATAGGAGAAAGAATACAGGTAAGAAAAAATGACTGGGCAGCCAGGTGGCAAAGTAGATAAAGTGCCTGGCCTGAAGTCAGGAAGAACTGAGTTCAAAGCCAGCCTCAGACACTTCCTAACTGTGTGACCCTGGACAAATCACTTCACCCTATTTGTCTTGGTTTCCTCATCTGTAAAATGAGCTGGAGAAAGAAATGATAAAACCACTCCAGTATCTTTGTCAAGAAAACCCCAAATGGGGCTCTCACAGAGGGTCAGACATGACTGAAAATGACTTAACAACAAAAGTAAAAACAACATAATCTAAGGAGAAAAGAAAGTGCTAACAATTTTTCAGCGGTTCTCAACCTGTGGGTTGTGCCGCCTTTGGGGGTCGAACGACCCTTTCACAGGGGTCACAGGAGTCGCCTAAGACCATTGGAAAACACATATTTCTGATGGTCTTAGGAACTGAGACATTGCTTCTCTATCCTTCTCCAGGTGGGTCCACCCACATGCAGATACGCCCACATACAAGTATTAAAGGGTCACGGCATTTGGAAGGTTGAGAACCACTGAACTAGATGAACCCAGGAAGGCTTCATGTAGGAGACAGTTTTAAAGTCAAGCTTTGAAGAAAGCTAAGGATTCTAAAAGACAGAAGTGATGTGGAAGCATATCCCAGGCATGGCATACAGCCTGTGCTGTGTGGAGGCAAGACTTGGAGTTCTGAGTCAAGAGAACAAGTTGCTTCAGAACGCAAAGGGCGGTAACAGGAATAAGTCTGGAAAGGTAGGCTAGGGTTAGATTTGGTTTTAAATGCCAAGCTGATAAGTTTGTATTCTGTTTTAGAGGTGATAGGGAGCCACTGAAGACTTTTGAGCACAAGAATGACAAAAAGTTTTGCTTTTAAGATTATTTTGGCAGTAATGTAGAACAGAAGCCATATGAGGTCCAGAGCACTTCTGAGTGAACAGGGATAAAATGTAATTGGGAAATATTTTAGCAAAATAAATAAAAATACAATAAAACATAGATAATGCCAATGTGTGCTTTTCTAAGTCAATATTTGGCCCATGGAGATACATATGTATGGTTTAGGGTCCCCTATTTCTATTTGAGTTCGACATCAGTTGTGTAGAAGTGGACTGGAGAAGCAAGAGCCTGAAAGATGGGAGATGAATCAGGAGATCATTGACAAATTCTGGGTTAGAGACGATAAGGGCTTCATCAAGGGTTTCGGCTTTGTGAGGGGAGAGAAGGAAACATTCTGGAGAGGGGTTGTATATGCAGACTCAAGATCTGACAAATGATTCAATGTGAGGGGTGAGGGAGATTGAGGAGATGAGAATGACTCTGAAGTTGTGAACCTGAGTGATAATAAAAAAGTTGGTTCCTTCATCAGAAATGGGAGGTTTGGGGGATCAGGGATGCTGCCTTGAGGAGCAGTAAGCTCCTTAATAGTAAAGGTCTTCAAACAGAGGCTAGATGACCGTTGGTCCAAGATACTGTAGAGGGAATTTCTGCTTAAGTAGGGATTGAATTTAAATGTCTCCCAACTTTCCTTCCAGTTCTGTTCACTTACTGCCTGGGTGACCTTAGATAAGCCATTTAACCTTTTAGGGTCTTATCAGTAAAATAAGGAGGATGGACTCAGACAATCTCTAAGGTCCCTTTCAGCTCTGAATCCCATGACTGCCCACTGAAGTTTTCATTCATTCTTAATTATGTTGACTCTATAGGAGGAGGCAGGTAGGAGCTAGGATATGAAGGGGCATGCTGATCCCCTGAGGCCCCAAGAGGAAAAGGCTGCCTCCACCCTTGTTTAAGCATTCTTACCTTCTGAAAGTCAGGGAAGGAGGTATAGTACCAATACTTATCTCTCTGATCTGCAGCCTCCTCCATCTCCCAGGCTGTCTGCCCCCCTCTCCTAAGCTGCACCTGTTTCTCAAGGGAGAAATTCCAGTCTTAGCATTTTTCTCAGAAGCTGCATCAGAATGAGCCAATTCTGAGACAGCATTAGGAGAGGAGGATGCGGGACAAGACAGCCACTGGCAGAGAGAAGAAAGGCAGCTTTCGGCCCATTGGCTCAATGCCATGTTTCTGCTGGATTTTTGGAAACCGAGCAAGTTTCTGGCTTTACAAAGGGTTCTGCTTAGAGACCAAGGTGGGGGGAGTAGTAAATGGGGAGTGAGGGATAAGGGGTCTCATTGGTGAGGTCTAGAGTAGAAGAGAGATTATTTGGAGTAGGTGCAGTTAGGAAAGTTTGTTTCCATCACAAATCCTACAGGTAGAAACCAGGTCTCTTCACCCCACAGGTTCAATAAACACTTCCTTACTGACTAGAGCATAGTAGACAACACTCAGTAAATGCCAACAGATTTTTTTTTTCCATATAGGGTCATCTTAACTGTCAAAAAAAGTGTTTTGAAAAAAGTTGGTTCCATCTTAGCATCTCAAAACTTATGACTTTCCATAAGGCAATACTGTCTCACTGAAAATCAAAGATGTGGACACAGCATTTGCCGAATATTCAGGCATCTTAAATGGTGCTAAGATAAACATTTCTTTAAATGTTAATGGAGGAATCACAGGCTTCCATTTTGGGAAATGCTGGCTGGCAAAACAGATGCTTTCAAACAAATAAACAAAAAAATGTTTGATTTGAGCTGTTGAGACTCACTTAAAGAACATGACAAGTTAAGGATTAGAAATATAGCTTCAAGACTGACAGGGCCATAATGAGACCTCTCTCCCCCCAAAATGATGATAATAACCAGACCTTGTATTTAAATAATATTTTATGAGTTATAAATTGTTTTCAGATGCATTAACTCATGTGATTTTTGCAATAGTTCTGGTAGGTAGGATGACGGTATCAATGGTCATCAAATTTAACTCCCTTCCTTGAGGAAACTGAGGCTAAGGGAGAGAAAGTGACTTGCTAACCACAATGGCAGCAGCAGCTGCATGCTTCACACTTCTGCAATGCTTTCTACCCAGTAGCCCTCTGAAGTGGGCAGGGCAAATCCCCAGATTTACAGGTGAGGAAACTGAGGCTAGCAAGGGAAAGTAATTTGCTAAGATTGTAACTTTAGCTACTTCAGCATCAGAGTCATTCTTACTAGGGATATAGCACAACTCCTTTAGAACTTACAGTATCACAGATCTAGAGGTCAAAGAGAATCACATATTTTATCTTAACCTATTTCCTCATTTTACAGATGAGGGAAAACTCAGGCTCAGAGAGGATGATTTGCCCAAGGTCACATGGGTAGTAGGCGGCAGGGCTAGGATGCTCTCTGCATCACGTGCCTCTGGCTCCCATCACTCAGGATGAAAAGCAATATCCAATCCTCATCATTACCACAACACGTGTCACTGTTAGGACATGTGGACAGTGAAGAAGCTTCTTTCCATAGCCCTAATTTCTCTCCACAGCTGGATGGGCCCAGGACCCCAGGCAGTATAGGCACTGAACTACTCGCAACCTCCCTGCTTGGCAGGAAGTTGTAGCTCTGGATGCCAAATGTTGACACACTGTATTCAGTATCGACTGGGGACCTTTTAGAAACATTCAGTCTAACATAATAGACTAATTCATTAGCACCCCATGGGTCTAGCCGGGGAGATGCTAAAGTACAAGCATCGGTGCTAGAAAAACACTGCCTTAAGGAATGACAGATTAAAATATCTTTCCTGTGATATAACTGTTAGTGCAGGGAAGTGGCATTAATTGTGATTGCTTATCTATTAATTTATTATAATTCTTTTTTTTTCCACCTCCAGGCATTTACCTACACATGACATGTACGAGGGGGCTCAGCTGGGACTGATTAATAGGAGGTTATCTGCAAACGCCTCAGAGCTGCCTGGAATAGATAATGGCAGCCGGGGTAATTAAAATGTCTTCTGCATTTGAGAAATAAGTTTCAGTAATTTTTTAAATGGGTGAGTCTGTGACGTGGGTTTCCGAAAGGGAACAAGATGGATAGCCTTTCACTCCTGACCAAACATGTCTATTTTGAGCCAATTGCCAGGAGTCAACACGGAAGTGGGAAGGGAGCTCCGTTGCTGTATGCGTAATTCAATTTAACGGAATGTACTTAATATCATGTATTAAGTGCATGTATTAAATATCTACTAGCTGTGATGTCAAGAGGCGGTGTGGTGTAATGGATAGAGGGCCAGCTTTAGAGCCAGGAATACCTGGGTTCGAGTACTGTCTGAAACATAGTGTAACCTGAATCTTCAAAGCTATTTGCATGGAACTCTTTATTGGTGGAGACTGGTTATTCAATGTTCTGAGCCTGTGTGGGAGGCAGTTAGTAAGAGCTTGGGAGATCCTGATCTTCTTGCTTTCAGCAATTCTAGACTCTCTCTAGTTCCCTGAAGGGTGAGAAAGACTCAGGGAAGAACAAGTCCTTTACACATCATTATGTTCCATGAATAGAGGTCTGCTTCTGGGGTCAAGAAGAGCTGAGTTCAAATCCAGCCTCAGACACTTACCAGCTGTGTGACCTTCAGCAAGTCACTTAACTTCTTCCTGCCTCAGTTTCCCCAACTGTAAAAATACAGATAATAATAGCACCAACTCTCAGGATTGTTGTGAGGATCAGGGGAGAAAATATTTGTAAAACACTTAGCACAATGACTAGTGCTTCATAAATCCTTGTTGACTAAGTTACGATGAGTTACTGGTCTGAATTAGTGGAGGAGGTTTCCATATAGGGAGTTTGTTGGAATCACAACTCAGGGACATTTTTTTTTAAACTGAGGTATTGTGCTAGGCTCTAAAAATACAAAAAGCAAAACCAACACTGCCCTCAGGAAGCTTATGTTCTACTAGGGGAATAGATCATGTACACAAAATGAGTAGAGAATAGGGGAAACTGAGGAGGGAGAGAACCCTTCAGGCAGCTGAGACACTTAAGATGAGAAGCAGATGCAAAGGATACCAGGACCCTGGGGATTCCCTGACTCCCTGCTCATGTTAACTCTCCTTGGAGTCTGCTTCACAGCAATTGGTCCAGGGCAGGATCTTTCTGCTAAATATGGTGGGCTGGATGTGGTTGCTTTTTGTTTGTCCTTGGTTTTGAAAAGGACCGATGGACTGGTGATGGCCCAGTATGTAGTGGATAACCCTGGCATCTTGATGTCTGACCAAGATTTAAGCATTCCACAAAGCCCCCTTTAAGCTCCCTTCATCACTGTTGGAACAAATTGTTCTCATCTGCCCATTCTACTAGGTGTAGTATAACAATCCTGGAGTTCCCAGGCCAAGATAGCAGAGACCAGCTTTTCTCTACTGTTTCCTCCAATGGTCTGGCAAAAGGGTCAAGGAGAAGACCCTTCTGTCAGGGTTACTCAGGGCACAGGCCTTTCCTGATCTGAGAAGAGAAGCTGTGGGTTGGAAGGAGAATCTGCTAATTCAATACTGAAGGAATTAAAGAAAGGCCGAGGCTAGGGCAGGATCTGACTATATAACAAGAAAAGGAAGAGACAGTTGGTAGGTGGGCATAGAACACTCCATACTGGGAGCAGGACACAAGAGAGGTAGACTCCTGATAAGAGACTGGAGTCAAGAGGGTAGGGAAGGCCAGAGGAATCATCAGCCATGCCAAAGAAGTGATCTCTTCCGTCCCTCCACAGCATTAAGGACAAAGAATTGTTTTGTTGCTGTTCAGTCAAGTCTGACTCTTCATGACCCCATTTAGGGTTTTCTTGGTGAAGATACCGGATGGTCTGCCATTTCCTTCTCTAGCTCATTTTAGAAATGAGGAACTGAGGCAAACAGGGTTAGCACAGGTTAGTTAACAGGGCCACTCAATTAGTTAGTGTTTGAGGCCACATTTGAACTCAGAAAGACGTCTTCTTGATTTCAGGCCCATTGCTCTGTGCAAATTGCTGCCCAAGGACAAGGATAAAGCCTCATAAAGATGTGGGTCCCAACCTGAGAGTATAAAAGTATAAAAGTATCCCAAAGGTATAACTGAGAGAAGAGTGTTGAAAAGTAGAACACTCGACTTCTCCACAAGCCACGAAACACCTGGCAATTTCTCTACCATCCTTGGACAGAGCAAAAGAGGCATGTATAGTGGTATGCTATATATGGCATATATGGCACGGCATAGTCTACTGGGAAAATAGTAATAATAATAAATATTTATTAAATGTAATACTGATGATAATAATAGCTAGTATTCATATTTAAATTGTAAGGTTTGTGAAGCACTTTGCAAATATTGTTTCATTTAATTCTCATGAGCTTGGGAGATAGTTACTATTATTTATCTCCATTTTATGGATGAAGACAGAGGTTAAGTGACTTGCCCAGAGTAACATAGCTACAAAGTGTCTGAGGCTAGTTTTGAATTCAGGACTTCTTGATTCCAGACCCAGCACAGCATCTAGGTTGTAATCCCAGAACAGGATCATAGGGGCAGAGATTTAGAGCTCCAAGGGTCTCTCTAGGTCACCTAACCCATTTTACAGGACACCAGACTTGTGATCAGGAAGGCCTGTGTTCAAACCTTGCTTCAGACATTTAACTAGATGTGTAACCCTGGGCAAGGCAGTTCACTACTCAGTGTCTACATCTGTAAAATGGGAATCATCATAGCTCTTATTTCCTAGGTTTGTTTTCAGCATCAAATGAGATTACATGTATAAAGCACCTTGAATACTTAAACTTAAACTGTAATTATTATTTATTAACACTATCCTCATTATTATAGAGAAGAAACTGACCAAAGTGAAATAACTTGTCCAAAATCCCATAGGATAGTGCCAGAGTCAGAATTTGAACTGAGCTCCCCTGACTCCAAATCTAACACTCTTTCAATTAATACCAAACTACTTGATATTTTTCTACCTGTGGGGCCTTGGAGGAATCACTCTCTCTAGGACTCAGTTTCCCCATCTGTAAAATGGGAAGACCAGACTAGATCATCTCCAAATTCCCTTGCAGCTCTACAACCCATGATCCCACCAGGGATTCTACCATGTAATGTCTTCTAGTGGCCTGGAGATGCCTCTAGAAGCCTGTATCTTGTATAGCTATCCCTCTCTGTGCCTACCTTCTTCTGCACTAATGCCTGGGGAGGGACCTGGCATGCTGGAAGGATCCTTTCCTGGAAGAGGAAGCAGTAAGGACCTGAGTTCCTGGCCACTGCCCTAGATCCTGGAGTGGGGCACAGATTAGGGTAAGGGAACACCCAAGAAGCTCTAGGTCTTCTTTAAGTGGAAGGTTCCTGCTTTCAGGGGTGGATTCCCCCCACCAGGGAGCCCCAGGGCTTCCCCATGCCAGCCAGACCGTCTGGCTGCTGGGTAGAGCCGAAGCCCAGCCAGCTGAGACTCTGCAGTCTAATCAAAACACAGAAGGTTAATGAAGGAACTAGCTCACAGCCTGCCATCTTCCGTCGGAGTCGCCTGACCTACAACACTCCCCGGGGATCGGCTTGATAATCTAATGGGTCTCGGGTTGTTGTTGTGTGTGTGTTGGGTTTTTTTTTCCTCCTTTCCCCTCCTTTCTGTCTCTTCATGTCTAGGACTGGGTCTCGCCATAGAAATTCAAATTGGTTGGTGCCCGTGGTGATTAGGAAACAGGATTGAAGTCGGAGAAGAATGAACAACTTCAAAGAAAACCTTGGCTACTAAAGAGCTCAGGCCCCTGGTGGTCCCGCCCGCAGTGCCCGCCAGAGCCCCGGCCAACGAGAGAGGAGTCTGCAGACACTGTCTGTCAAAGAGGAACCCAAGGCCCCCGCAGAAAGCCGGCCAGATTTCAAACGTTCTCGGCATGCTCAGGGCTATGCATTATGCATCTCCGAGAGAGGGAGAGAGAAAGAAGGCTGACTAAATATTGATGAAGTAGAGGCCGCCTCCAGCTTTCTGATGCGCCCGGAGGCCCCCTGGGCTCGTTTGGTTCTGGCGGGTTCCACCCCCCCACCCTTCACCCTCCCCCCGTAACACAGCAAATCACGGAAAACATTCCAAAATCAGAGAAGAGCATGGTCGTCAACGCCACGGGTCAGGCTGGACCGGTGCGGTCATGTGACTGGTTGTGTGGTCAGTGTCAGGGGCAGGGCCCCGGAGCGGAGGGTGGTTTGTATTTTCCCCAAAGTGAAATCCCGGAGGCCATTACAGCTCCCATTCTCGGTGGAACTGCAGCCCAGCCTACACGTCAGTCAATCTGCCCAGAAGCTGTTTGGTAACCACTGACTGTGTGGAAACCAGCACCCCGAGGCTTTTAGGTGCTGGCGATTCTTTCCAGCCTTCCTGGGGACTTACTTCAGGGTGTGATTTGTGAGCTTGACTAGCAGGCCCCGGCGCTCCAAAGACCTCCATTCACCCCCACCTTTGTGGGTATTTCCCTGTGGGTGAGAGCTTCATAATCCAATCTTAAGAAAAATGGGGAAGCATGGAGCCCTTGACGGGGGGGGGGGGAGAGAGAGAGAGAGAGGTGTGTGTGTGTGTGTGTGTGTGTTCTGTAAGGGGGGGTCCAGTCTGGTCAGTTCCCTGGAAGTGGCAGATGCTGCTGATAATCTGCCCCAGGCCAGTCTGGCTGAACTCTAGTTTTCCTGCGCAGTTTCAAAGGGTCTCCCACTCTGTCTTCCTCTCTATTCTAATTGTTAATACTATAATCTCTAATTGCTTGCAGCTGCCAAGAGTAGCTTACTCTGTAACCCACTGGCACGAAGTCCCAACTAAAATCCTACCTTCTATGTGAAGCCTTTCCCAATCTCTCTTAATTTTAGTGCCTTCCCTTTTTAAAAATTATTTCCTGTTTATACTGAACACATACACATCTATACATATATGTATGTACACATGCATATATGTTTGCATGTTATCTATTCTATTAGATTGTAAACTTCTTGAGGGCAGAGGCTGACCTTTTGCCTTTGTTTGTGCTTAGCACAGTGCCTGCTACAAAGTAGTTGCTTAATGAATGCTTACCAACTAAATGACTGACAGCCACAAGTCAGATTTTCTGAACACCCTTAAATGTCCCCAAAAGGCTAATCCTGATGGAGGAAAATGGGATGGGTAAAGGAAGGGAGAGGAGTAAGAGAGAGGAGGAGAAGGAAGAGAAAGAGAAATATGAGAAGAAGGAAAAGAAAGATGAAGAGAAGAAAGGAGGAAGAAGGAGTAGGGTATTTGATGCAATCCACATGGTTCATTTCACTGGGAATCAATGGTTCCAATCTGCAGGCAGGGTACAAAGGGGCTGAGGAAGGGTTATCACATGACGGAAATGCCTGAAAGAGCTGCTCAGCCTTTTTCAAGCCCAGGATCCTTCAGCTTTCTCTCAAAAGGAAACGAAATGTCAATGTCCTTCATAGAAAGGATATTAACAATGCAGATATTAAGGTTACTATGACTCAATACAAGATTTTAAAAAATGATTATGCGAGATATTCAGCCTTTACAAACCCGTTTTTCCAGTCAAACTAATTTACTTACTCTTTTCTGAACTCAGTATTCCATCCCCCACCACCCCTCCATGCTTTTGCATAGGCTGAATGCCTGTATCCTAAGCTTCCTCCAAGGCTTTGCCCATCTACTGCCTCCTACTGGAATCCTTTCCTACACTCCCCAATTATTTAGTACTTTTTCCCTAACTGAATGATCATATATGTAAGTATCTGTTTATATGACATATACCTCTGGCAGAATGTAAGCTTGCTGAGGGCAAGGGCTATTTCCCCCCTCTCTTTTTTCTTTCTTTGTCTTTGTATCCTCTCCACCACATAGCCAACAGGATGGATAGAGAACTGGCTTTGAAAACAGGAAGATATGGGTCAAGTCTCACCACTGGCACATGACCCTGGGCAAGGCATTTAACTTTTTAATGCTTTTAGACAGGACTCCCAATTGAAGAGAAGATGTGCTGGTGGAGGCAGTATCCTTATCTGGGAGTTCACTCTACTAAGGAAATCATAGGTGTGGTTTCTCTCCTTTTTTGTATCTTGAATGCCTAGCACATAGTAGGCTTAATATATACATTGGCTGAATTGGACCCTGAAAGGCAACTGATCTGCTT
Source organism: Pseudochirops corinnae (assembly GCA_028646515.1). Taxonomy (NCBI): domain Eukaryota; kingdom Metazoa; phylum Chordata; class Mammalia; order Diprotodontia; family Pseudocheiridae; genus Pseudochirops; species Pseudochirops corinnae. The sequence goes on along the minus strand of CM053588.1, from coordinate 72,987,823 downwards.
CTTATATGGGGAAGAGTTTGTTTATTCTACTTTTCTTTCTACTAGAGTATATGGGTCAGGTCATCTGTACACAGGCTAGATGGTCTTTTGATAGGCAATTTTCCCAACATGGGTCATGATGTCAATATCTTAAAAAAACTTGAAGGCAATTTTATACATGTACAATTCCAGCTTCTGCCGTGGCATGAGATATCCACGGGAAAGGACATCTAGCCCATGCTGGGACCTGGGAGGAATCTAGACCATTGTTTCTCAAAAAAAAAAAAACCTGTCATAAATATGTATGTCCCTGGTGTGTCCTGACAGTCTCTGTGATCTGTCCACTGTCAATTTGGGACCAGCAAGTAGGAAGATGGCAGTGACTATGGTAGAATAAGTAGGGAGGAGAGTTGATGTGTGTGTAGGTGTGTGAAGATGCCTAGAAGAGTGTACATATATATACAATACACATAAAATATGTACATAAATACAATATGCATTGTATAAACACTCATGCAGATTAAAAGATAAGCTCCTTTATTGAGCTTTTAAAGCCCTATACAGCCTAGCCCTAAGCCACCTTTCTGGTCTCTTTGGACATTGCTGTATTCCTCTCACTCCTGCATTTTGTGATACAGCTGCCCTGGCTTTCATTCTGTTCTTCACATCTCTCCATCTCTCATCTCTGTGACTTTGCTCTGGCAGTTCCCTCATGCTTGGAATGGGCTTCCTCCTTAACCTCTGCCTCCTGGAATCCTGGAAGAGGAAGCTCAGGTACCAGGATCTGCATGAAGCCTGAGCCGAGCTCTCTAGTGCCCTCCCTCCAAACTACCTTGTGTCTCACTACTGTGTGTATAGCTAGACAGATGGATAGATGTTTGTGTATCCACACTTACAATATATACGTGCATGTGCATTTGACTCAATTTATACCATATATATGTATACATATATATATATATGTATACATATATTTTTGCTTTTTGGAGGGCAATTGGGGTTAAGTGACTTGCCCAAAGTCCATTGCTAGTTTTTGTATCAAGTGTTTGAGGCCAAATTTGAACTCAGGTCCTCCTGACTCCTGGGCCAGTGCTCTATTCACTACACCACCTAGCCGCCCCTACCATATATATTTTATATGTAGTTGTTGTCACTCTCATTAGAATGTAAACCCATTGCCAAGAGGGATTATTTCATTCTTTGTTTTAGTGTCCATACCACCTGGCATAGTGTTTGGCCCATAGTAGGTGCTTAATAAATACCTGCTTATTGATTGTGTGGGTATGTATATATAAATATAAATATATATATACCAAAGATATATATATATATATATTATATATATGATATACGTGTGTGTGCATGTGTGTATGTATATATGTGTATTGCTGCACTAAGACTTTTGGGACACCATATACACATATATGTGTATACACATGTATACACACATCCATATGCATACAAGGTATCCCAAAAGTCTTAATGCAGTTTTGCTATTAAAGCTTAATTAATGCAGTGCTCTTGTGTGTATGTGTGTAAGTGCAAATATGTGAGCATTAGATGATAAAGGGAAAAGCAAGATAGGGGTAGAGATGGACAAATCAGTGGAGGGGAGCGGGGGGGGGGGGACATTCTTTAAATCCTAAGGTTTGCAAAACCCTTTATCCACATTCTCTCACATGGTCCTCACAATAATCCCCTGAAGTGTGGGTTATTATTAGTCCCATTGTACAGGTGAAGAAATTGAGGCTCAAAGAAGTAGTCACTTGCCCAAAGTTACACCACTAAGTGTCTGAGGTGGGTTTAGAGGTCAGGTTTTTTGACACCAAGTCTTTTCACTAGAGCACACTGCTGCTCAGTGGTTGGGGAAATATCAATCTAATTGGTACAAGGGGACTGTGGAGCTGGGGCCTGAATTCCAAGAGCTTCAGTCATTTTCAGGGCTCATCTCATGTTCAAGGACTTTCACTAGAAGCCAGGGCTCAGTGTAGCAGCCTTGAATCTGCAAAGTCACATGGCCGTGACAGGGAAAAGTAAAAAACCAAACCAAAGAAAACAAAAGTTTCCCCAGGCATTCTCACCTTCCTAGCCCAAGCTTTCCTCCCACTGAGCCCCAGATCTCATCATGGCAGTAAATACACCTTGGACCCAAGTAAGCTGCCTCCCCAAATCCTTTCCTCAACACCCCCTCCAATCCAAAGGGAGGTCATACTTTACCAGAGTTGTGAAGATAAAGTGGTAGTACTCAGTCATCATCCCCATCGCCATGGCCTTTGGGAGAGAAGAAAGCCGAGTTAGCATCAGTCCATTGTGGCCTGGTCCTAAGAAGCTGGACATCACCTCTTCCACTCCAGTGCCCACATCTTCCTCCCTCAATCCCAGTTGTGCCTATAGGATGTCCCATTAAATCTTTTTAAAAAAGAGAGACCACTCAGTTAACTACATAATAAAACCAAATTAGAAATCATTTCAAAGTTACAATTATTTTTAAAAGTAAGCCAAATTATCTTCCTCCTTCTGAGGCTAGAATAACACATTCCCACTCCCAAAGTATGTATATAAGTCTTCATGACATACATGAAGAAAACCAGGGAATGTACATGAGGGATGGAGGAAGAAAAGAAGACTAGGACAAGCCACTGTCTTTCAGTTGTGTCAGATTACACTCCCAGCACTGGGGAGGGTCTTTCTGGAGCCATCCACATTCTGTTACCCAGGTTCACTTGGGATGAAAGTTCCACATGAGTAACACGGCTAGATGACCAATGACAGGCTGTGGTCTGGAGCTTCAATTAAGTGGTATTTTCCTTTGGTCACAAAATGAGCCCCTGCAAGGATCTTCTGTCTCACGAATATTATATGAGCAATATAACATATGAGATATGAGTAGTGCTATAACGTGTAAGCAGAACATGGCAGACACCAGGCGAGTGTGGTGCTACACTCTCCTAAGATCTAGGGGAAGATGTTCTTCCACCCTTTCACTGGAGTCCTCATTGCTGTAAGGACTTACTCTGGGGTTCCTCCAGAACATCATGCCCTGGCCTTGAGCATGTCATCTTAGGCTGCTAATCTGCCTGGCTCACTTTGGGCAGGAGTTCTAGAATTACCTGCTTGATTTTGGCAGACTGAACCACTGACCAACTGGGGTAGGGGCAACAAGTTGTCGGACATTCGGCCTCTTCATTTGATCAGGAAAGTTGTGGTACATATTATTTTCTTCCCCCACTCCCTCACTTTGGCAATCTCCCACTTTCTATCTAAAAGATGTTAGAATACCATAATTTCAAGAAAACAAACCACAAACAGGGCCACCCATTTAAAGCATTTTGTCTGCATATTCTTCCTCCTCCCAACAAGTTAATTTAATTCAATAAACAATTACTAAGTGCTTACTATGAGCCAGGCATTTGCTAAATTGCTGAGGATACAAAAGGGGGCAAAAGGTAATACCTGCCCTCCAGGAGTTTAAAATCTAATGGGAGAGAAAACGTACAAACAAATAAATACAAAACAAGCTATATATATATGTATATATAATATTTATATATCTATATATCCATACACACACACACACACATATATACATACACACACATATAATAGGAAGTCATCAACAGAGGGAAGGGCTGGCCACTGATCTACCCTTACTACTTAGCAGCTGGGGACTGGATTTCGGAATACCTGGGCTCTTGCCCCTTGCTCTATTACTTACCAGCTGAGTGACCTTAAACTAGGCATTTCCCCTCTAAGCTTCCAGTTCTCTGTAAAATGGGATGGGATTCAATCATTGGGCCATAGAGTTAGTCCAAGAAGTCCATATCAAATCAGGCATTATCTCTATGAATCAACAGATACCTACAGTAAAACCACATCATGTAGGGGGCAGTGAAATTAGGGGTTAGAATAGCAGGTCCCTCTGCTCAAAATGGTTAGGAACCACTAGACCCCATGACCTCTAACACTTGTGAATTCCAAGATTTTTGCATACCTAACTGAATTTTCACCTTAACTTAATGAATTGTCCTCTTTAAGTTGAGGCACCCAGAACTAATCACAATTTGACTGACCACATCAATTTAGGAAGGAAAATTATAATCAATCGGTAATCATTTATTAAGAGCCTACTATGTTCCAGGCACTGTGCTCAGTGCTTGGGATATAAAAAGAAGCAAAAGGCACTCTCTACCATCAAGGAGCTTACAATCTAATGGCAGAGAAATAAGATGGAGAACATCCAAATGAGTGACCATGATTGATGGTGAGGGCTTTGATTCCATGTCATGTGAGGCTCAGTTAAGAGATCTTGGAGTGGGCGGAGCCAAGATGGCAGCGTAGCAGCAGCAGCACATCGCAGCTCTCACATAGCCACCCCCAAAATACCCATAAAATAGGACTCTAAACCAATCCTAGAACTCCAAAACGCACACAAAGATACTTCCCACTAAAGTCAGCTCAGCTATGAGGAACCATATCAGCACTGCAAACGAAACCAGCCTGGCCTGAAGCCGTGGCTGTGCCCTGGAGGCAGCTGGACGGGAGGAGCAGAGGAGTCTTTCTGGTGAGCAGATTAGCAGCAGCTGCGAGCAGCTCAGTGGGACTCGGGAATTTGGGAGGGGAGCAGTCCGGCCGAAAGGCCTCCAGAGCGGAAAAGCGAAAGGCAGAGGTTTTGCACCTGCCTCCGCATTGCAGCTTCCCTCCTGCGGCCTGCAGACAGCAGGGGGACTAAGCTATTGTTCTGAGGCCAGTGCTCTCATGTTGAGCAGCCTGGATCCGGATCGCCATCTTGGGCCTCGGTCTTGGAATCTTTACTATCCAGTCAGCCGGAAGTAATTAGGAAGGGTCCCAGCACCTTCTTGAGAGCTATGGCAGCCGGGAGGACCCCAGCGATTTGGGACAGAGCTTTCCCTTCTGGAAGCAGAGCCCCACAGAGATTTAAAAAAAAAATCACGGACTGAACAACCATGAGTAAGAATAAGCATAAAAAGCAAAGTAAGAACAGCTCCCAAACCCTAGATTCCTTCTTTGGGGAAAAGAAAGATCATGGGAGAGAG
>CM053588.1:72896692-72982290 GCA_028646515.1 Pseudochirops corinnae | reverse complement strand
ACACAGGAGAGAATAGACTGGGGGAGGGGGGACACACTGGGATGGCTGTTTTGGGGCGGTGGGTGGGGGAGAAAATATGTAACTCAAAATCTTGTGGAAATGAATGATGCAAACTAAAATAAAATTTAAAAAAAAGAGATCTTGGAATGTGTAGTCTGGGGAAGAGAGGTCATGGTGGCTGTCTTTGAGGACTTGAAAAGCTATCAAATGGACTAGGGATTCAACTGATTCTGTTGTGGATCACATAACTAGAAAGATGATGGAACAATTACTTTTCCCAAGGAGCAACTCAAAAACCTTAGGTAAAAAGAGAATTGTACCCTAGATATAATGGAATTAACAATAGAATCCACAAGATAAAAAGGCATAACACTGCATAAGGTTAAAAATCTCCTTTAAGAGTGGGGAGTAGTTAGGTCAATCAATGAATCATTCCACTCTACTCTAAGTAACTACCTTAACCAAACGAGAATGTCACTGTTGAATCAGTCATTAAAATAACGGCATTAGACTAGATGAAAACAACCTGGTCAATAAGTTTGGAAGGAGAAAAGGCCACTTAATGAAGTGCATGACATCTGCATAGTAGGTGTATTTGTAATGATTGTGGAGACTCAATCATGTCCTGTGGATCTTTTATAAAATAGCAAATTAATCAAGATCCCAAGTATTGAAGTGTCTGGCCATCAAATGGTGGAAGCTATTTCAGTCAAACACCTGACAGAGAATCACTTAGGGAAGGAGGAAGGAAAGCATTTTGAATCCTCCCTTCTTGATCAAAGGAAGACTTCATAAATTGTGGAAGATTGAAGGAGTTAGACTTCTCACTGGCATCTCAGCAATCAGCATTTCTGGGATAGTGGTCTGTACTCCTGGAACAGATGCATAGGTAGCTGAAGGAATATCAAGAATACTGAGGAAAGTTAGTTTCAAAACTCTAGAAGAACCTACTCAAAAATGACACAATGGCTCAAGGGAATTTCATGAGGGCCCTATGAAGGGGAGTAAAGGACTTCAACAAAAAAACCTCCAAAAGCTATGTTATCTTCTTTGCAGATATACTCCAAGCTTGAGCCTGTTTTCCCTTTGTCTCTGAATATACTTGTGGGAAAGTGTGCCTGCAGGATGGGGGGATATTTTGTAGCAATTGTTTTAATTATACCCTTTTAGTAAATAGCCATTTCTAAAAACTAATTATGTCTGACTAATTGATATCAACTCATAATCAATGGGGAAAGAAAACTAATGAGGGCTCATAAGCTTGGCAATAGCTACCTTCTAGGGACTCAGCTTACTAGTCTGGGTGTGAGTTGGTGGAGTGAGCCCAGAGTCTGTACTACACTTATGATAAAACATCAGAGTTACGTTCTGTTTGGCCCCAGGAGGTAGAATCAGGAGCAACTGATAGAAATCTCCAAGAGCTCAATCTAGGCTTTATATAGAAAAAAAATCCTAAAAATTATAGCTCTCTTGAAGTAGAATAGGCTGTCTCTGGAGGCAGTGGGTTTACCCCATCAATAATGGTCTTCAAGCAGAATCTGGATGGACACTTGATAGGTGAAATTTGCTCTTGTGTCATTTTTCAGTCATGTCCAACTCTTAGTGAATCCATTTAAGGTTTTCTGGGCAGAGATACTGGACTGGTTTGTCATTTCCTTCTCCAGCTCATTTTACAGATGAGGAAACTGATACAAACAGGGTTAAGCGACTTGTCTAGGGTCACATAGCTAATAAATGTCTATGGCCATATTTGAACTCAGGAAGATGTGTCTTCTGGACTCTAGGCTTTGAATCTATCTACTTTGCCACCCAGCTGCTCTGTGAAACAGGTGAAAATTAGTTGAAATAGGAATTTTTTTTTCATATGTGGCTTACACTAGATGGCCACTGAAGTCACTTCCAGTGCTAAAAGTCTGTGATATTTTTTGGCTAATAACAATTAACCTCACTAAACACTTCAGGATTTCAAAGATGTGTGGAAGCCATCCACCTACATAGAATGCAGTCATTCCATAACTTAATTTTCATGAGGTTGAAAAATTCATCTCTTGTGGAAATTCAACCTTGTGGAAAAGAGCCTCTTTCAATTTAGCTAGGCTGGTTCTTGGATGACAGAAGTACAGTCTGTTGTCTTGGGTCTTTTCACATTGGAGGAACTTACTATATCTTTCACTCCCTTTTGATAATATTTGAATGCCTGGGGTCACCTCTACTTCCAGATGAGGTATCAGAGAAGGATTTCAGTGAAGGAATCAAAAAATTAGAGATAGAAGGTAACTCAAAGGTCCTCTGATTCAACCTGTACCTGAATAGGAATCCCCTCTAAAATTTACCTTATGTGGTCAATGAGCTTTGGCTCACAGAACTCTAGAATTCTAGAGTATTTTAAATTCACACAACACTTTCCTCTGAACCTCTTTGTGAAGTCGAGTGTAGAAGTATTATTATCTCTGTTTTACAGATGGGTAAACTGAGCCGCAGGCAGAGTACATGAACTGATTGCTGTTACATTGCCAGTAAACAGCAGATTTAGGGCTTGAACCCAGACCGTCTGCTTATAAGCCTAGGGTTCTTTCCATTGTATCACCACCCACTTCACATCATTTACTGAATTATACAGAATCTCAGCGTGGGAGTGGTCCTCAGAGGATATCTGGTCCAACCGAAAACCAAAACAGAAACATCTTACAATATACCAAGGAAGGAGTGATGCAGCCTCTTTTTTTTTGGAATACTTTCAGTGAGAGGGAGTGAAGCAAACCATTCCACTTTGTGATGGCTCTAATTGTTAGGATGCTTTTCCTTACATCAAATTGAAATCTGTCTCTCTACATTTCCCCCTGTTGCTAAGTTGCTCAGTACTCCAGGATCTACCCTCTAGGGCCAAGGAGAACAAATTCAACTCTTCCTTCTTGTAGCAGTCCTTCTAATACTCAAAGACAGCCATTATGTTCCCCTTTAGCTCACCTCTTCTCCATGTAAAATGTCCCTATTTCCTTCAACTATTCTTCATATGGCACAAGCTTTCATCATCCTAGATGTTTCCATCTGGACCTTCTCTAACTCACTAAGTTTCTTCCTAAAATGTGGTAACTAGAACTGAACTCAGTATCTCCAATGTGCTCTGACCAGGACCAAGGCCTGCCTTGTTCTGGATAGCATGATTCTCTTAATAAAATCTAGGATAACTTTAGCTTTTTGGCTGCTAGGTCACACTATTGACTCATATTGACCCTGCTGTTCACTCAAAAGACTCTGGTCTTTTTCAAATAAAAAATAATGCCTTACTTATCTTGTACTTATAAAGTTGATTTGCAGCAATTTAAATGTAGAAGATAATAATAATTAAGCCCATTTATATAATAATAGCATTTCAGCATTTCAAAGCTGTGTAGGAGCTCTTTCCACCAACAGAAATTCACATTGGTCCTTATTAAATTCTGCCTTTTTAAATCAGTTCTTTGTTTTAACCTGTCAAGGTCTTTTGGAGCCTACCTTCTTTAGGGAGTCTTGCCTCTCCATCCCTTCTCTCAACACTAGCAACATTATCATACTAGTTAAAACTTAACCATATGCTATTTAATATTGTTCATAGGTGTACATCTTGTCTCCACAACTGAACTTGAGCTTCTTGAGGGGCAGGAGAAGACCACCTGTTCTCCTATCTCTTGTACAAAACCTAGCACAAGAATAGAAGTTGTTTTGGGTTGCAAAAACACATATATAGTTGGGGGGGGGGCGAGAAACAGGTGCATTATGCATTCCCCTATGCCCTAGGCTTCCTCAGCATCTCCTGATATTAATATATGATCTACATGCATAATTAGCTAAGTTAAACAGAGAACTCTAGTAATAATAAGTCATATATCTTTAAAAGCATTTTGAACTCTAATCAGGTATTCTTCTTGGGTCAACAAAACTCCCCTAAAACACACACACACACACACACACACACACACACTCACTCACTCACACAGCTCTTTTCTCTTTTCATTAAAAGAATTAAATCAATTAGTGAAACTCAAACCACTCATGGGACTGGGATTACAGTTACCCTTCAGAAGAAAATCTGGGACTCTGAAGAGCCATACCATATCTAGGAATCCTTCCAGCCATCCTCCATCTTAAGCAACTGGAGGCTATCCAGGGTGCTGAAGGGGGGTATTTGTGAGAGGTAGCCCTATTACCTCTGAGGGTGGAGGGAGGCATTAGCAATGTTCATAGTAACATTCAGAATATGTTGCTTGATATTGGCACTGGAAGCCTTCCAGCAAAGGTGACAGCAGAGTGAACTTCCCATATGTTGAGTGCCATTTTCCCACTGACTTTCGTTTAGAGACAGAGACTGCACTCCGGCAAGCCCTAGGAAAGTCTGGTTCCCAGGAATTTAGATGATAGGATTTACAGCTGGCAGGGACCTTAAAAATCCTCTAATTTGGGGCTTTATAACCTGTGGTCCATGATTTTTAAAAAAATATTTTGATAATTATTTTTAGTTTCTTTTATAATCCTACATATTTTACTTTATTCATATCCTACATATATATATATATGTTTTTTTCCACTTTATTCATTTAAAAACATCATTCTCAGAAGAGGTCTAGACTGCCAAAGAGGTCCATGACACAAAATAGTTTTTTAAAACCCCAGTTCAAATCCAGCTCCATTTTGTACAAATGGAGAATTGAAGTCCAGAGAGAGGGAAGGGACTTGTTTGTATTATTTATTCCAAAAACTGTATATCATAGGTGTTAAATATGTTATATGGGTTGATAACATATGGGCATGATATATGTGACATATGTTACATATTGACTATATATTACATATATGTATAGCTATATACATAAGGATATAGTTATATTGATGGCATAGATATAGATATGGATTATATAGATAGCTATTTCAGCATTTATAATCACATCTCATTAATCCTCAGCACTATCAGTTCCTCTGATTGGAGTACTGAGATACGTAGTAAAAAAACTCCTGAAGTCTCCATTTTAAGAAGGCTCTCACGTCAGCCATATCTTCATATTCACAACACATCACATAGATGTGACTATATAAAGATATATATCACTTGTGTGTTAATGTAATATACAATATTTATTGCTGTTCAGAGTTGTTTCAGTTTTGCCCAACTCTTCATGGCTCCCTTTGGGGCTTTCTTGGCAAAGATACTGGAGTGGTTTGCCATTTCCTTCTCCAGCTCACTTAATAGATCAGGAAACAGAGGTGAATAGAGTTAAGTGATTTTCCCAGTAATTTTCTAGTAACTGCCTGAGGTCAGATTTGAACTCAGGAAGAGGAATCTTCCTTATTTCTAGTCCAGCATTCTATCCATTGTACCACCTGGGTGCTCCATACAGTATTGCTCATATGTAATGAATGATAAGGCATGTATATGTCACTGATTGCACCCGAGCAAAACGTCATCAATTATGCTTACATTATTTATGTTAAGTGTTGTATGTCCTATGTGATACACATTTAACATATGTTATGTAAATTATGCAAATTAGTGAATCTGTAACTTGTTTATATTATGTGACATGCATGTTTTATATCTGTTGTGTTGTATATATGTGTGTATGCATATGTATTTAGAGATCAAGGCTGGACTTGAGCCCAGGTTTCCCTGACTGTGAGGTTGGCTCTCTATCCATTATTCCACTCTGTCTCTGAAATAGGAGACTTTATTCTTGACATCTTAAATAATACTCTGGGAGTGGTGACTTTCAGCTCTTGACCCAGGAAAATTAAATTTATGACTAAAACTTCTAATCAGCAACTTCTTTTAGTCCAGAAATTCTATGGAAAACTATTCATCATTGATGGTTGCAATATACAGACCGGTGGGTTACTGTGAGATTTTATTTTTGTCAGCAGTTATTAAAAAGAGAAACATATATATGGACACGCATATGTAGTAAGAGCAATTCATCACAGGTGGGGCAACAGTTTAAAAAGCCAAGCTAGGAATTGTCTCATTTTTCAATTATCTTCAGTCATTTTGAAAAAAATAAGGAATGAAAATAAGGAACATATGTTAAAGGGAAAAAGAAGATAAAATTCCCTCCAGTCCTAACCTGTCTTTGAAAAACCTGTGAATGAAAGGATAAAACAGAGGTTCTTGCAAGCGGAGAAATGATCCCTTCCCCCCAATATTTGAGAATCTAAATAGTGTTCTTAACTAGTGCACCTTTTTGGAAACACAGTCTTGGAGAAAAACACAATTAAAATGTAAAAGCAACATCTAGTATAATCGAATCCAGTCTAGTCCAATTTACTCTGGTCCAATCCAGTTCAGTCCAGTCTAGACTAATCTGGTTCAGGCTAGTGCAATCAGGTACAAACTGGTCCAGTCCAGTCCCATCTGGTCCAATCCAGTCAAATTAGGTCCAGTGAAGTCCAGTCTGTTCCAATCCAACCCAGTCCAGTATGATTCAATTCAAAGAATACAATCTAGTCCAATAAATAGGTATTAACTCTACTACCTATGGAGTTACTCCACTAGCTGGGCATAAAAAGACAAAAAGATACAGGCTTCACAAAGGAGCTGATACGTGAACTAAGCCTTGAGGGAAGAGAAGGATTCTGAAAGGTGCCTTCTGTGAGTATGGGTGAGAGGGGATATATATTTCAAGCCCATGAAAACAACATTATTTCCAGATGACTGTAGTTAGGCCAGCTATCACATCATAACTAACTTCTCAGATGGGATTAAAAATATGATAGGAAACTAGTGACACAAAAATTAAACAAAGAAAAGCTGACTCCGATGATTCTTCAGATGTAGAAATTGCTCATGATGTAATGGAGCTTAAATTCTAAGTGTACTTTGCAAATAATAATAAACATTTATATAGCATTTTAAGGCACATGTTACACATTGTGATATGGAATTTATTACACAGGACAATAAGTCATTGATCATTCTTGCATTATTAATGTGATATTTTGTTATACATAAAACATGTTATATAATATATATGCTAAGTATTTTATATATCATGTGCTATGCATGCATGTTATATGAATGTAACAAATGCCATGTTGTACTACACATGTGACATGTGTTATACATTACACCACCTATATGTGAATACAGATGTAGATTGATAAAGAATTGATATATAATGTCAGTAATAGGACTGACACATCAATATACTCAGTGTGTTCTAGCCCTCTGATTGAAGGATTATAGGGCTGGAGGGTGGACTAGAAAAGTCTTTCCAAAGCCTCCATTCAAAGAGGACTCTGATGAAAGCCATCTCTTTATGTCCCACCAGGTTCACTCCTTTTACTTGACTATTATGTCCCTAAGAAACCTCTCCATCAGGAAACTTATCTTCTTCCATATTATATCAGCTTTGAATTCACATCTTATCAGTACCCTTTGGCCAACTGATTGGAGTGTTGGAGTGCTAGACTGAGGAGTAAAGCACCCCTTCTGGCATTTTAAGAAGGCTCCCAGGCTAGCCATCTCTCTCTGTCTCTCTATCTCACATATATTTTTACATGTATCACCCATGTGTAATTTTGAGATATATCTGGAAGGAACCTTATAGATCACTGCTAAGTAATTCATTCTCTATCACAAGAAGTGCTTGAACAGAGACTATCCATTGGTTGGGGATGCTGAATAAGGATTTGTACTTTGGTACAAGTTGGACTCAATTATTTCTGAGGACCCTTCCTGCTCTGAGGTCCCATTCTACCTTCCAGCAAAGTCAATACTAGAACCCAGTTCTCCTGATACTTTGTCCTCTCCGCAATGATACAAAATGATACAAAAAGCAGATTCAAGATGCTGTCAGGCGCCATGCATAGGTCATGCTGCACCCGGAGACAGACTACGCATGAGTAAGAGAAATGCACAGATACTCCAATTCCCTTTAGCCAATAGACTTAAACTCTTTGTCCACCCAATCTGACATCAGGGATGCTTTCCCATCTCAGCCCATATCCTGGAGAGGGAATAATGATCAATAAAACAGAGAAGAGAAGGAAAATGTTGAGATATTGCTAACACTGGGGATTCACCGTAGAGTCCAAAGCACTATTGGTCAAAATAGCCACCATCTTAGACTGCATAGAAGGAGGCATAAAATCCAAAGGCAAGGAGGTTATAATCTTTCTCTTGTCTACCATGGTCAGACACACTTGAAAAATTGTGTCTAGTTCTTTTAAGAAGGACATCGATAAGATGGAGAGTGTGCAGAAGTGATTAGGATGGGGAGAGGACAAAAGACTAGGAAATAGGAGAATTAAGTGAAGGAACTGGGCAGTGTTTAGCCTTAAGAAAAGAAGGCAAGGGAGAACATGATACCAGTTTTCAAGTGTGTGAAGGGTTTTCAATTGGAAGACGGATATTTTATTTTTTCTACTTTAATGGATCTTTTCTCCTGCAAGAAATAGTGTGAGAATTAATGAATATAAGTTGTAGAGAAACAAATTTGGGTTCTATACAGGGTGTCCCAAAATTTTTAGTGCAGGGTTCAGCTATCAACATTTAAAACTGAATTAAGACTTTGGAACACTCTGTATAAAGAAGAACTTCCAACCATAGCTGTCCAGCAAATGGAACATATTGCTTCATAAATACTGAGTTCTTTATTCTTGTAGGTATTCGTGAATGTAAATCATAATTGTTTCTGTTCTGTCTAGAAACTCTGAGGGTCCTTCCCTCCCAGAATGGATCTTTTGTGAAGGCAAACTAGGCCATCTTTTGCCTCAGCTCTTACCTAGCCTTTAATCACTGAATCGTAGTTACCTCAGACAAACTGAGACCTGGGAAAGAAAGCTTAAAGGCCAAGGTCCCCCTACTGCATCCGGAGTCATTGTCAGTCTTCCTGATCTTTGTCTTGCCACTAGACACTGATTACTCTGGAGGAGAGAGTGAGGCTGATAGCCTTGCACAGCCCTGCCTCACTTAAATCCAATTCACTTTCTGGTCAAGACATCACCCTCCTGATGTTATTGGTCCTCTTCAAGAATGAAGGACAAACAACAACAATAATAATGAGAACCTAGGTGATCTGACATAAGGTAGGTTTATAGGGGATTTTTGCTCAGGGAGGAAGGTGATACTAGACTTCTAACACCCCTTCTTGCTCTGAGATTCTGTCATTCAGACCAAATAGAGATAAGCTGACTTCTCTTGCAATGAAAAAGAGCCTTGGAACTTTGGGAAACTGCATAGGACCTCAGTGCGCTCCTAATGGAAGGAAGATTTCATTTCCAACTCAATTCTCTGCCCTAGATGTGACCTGTGGTAGTCAATTATCCAGTTATGGGGAGGCTTCAGCAGAGTAGAGAGACCTGTCTCCTCTCTTTGGCCAAAGAGCTTTAGCTATAGTTGCTCAGCCTAATCTAATGGAAGATGAGTGGGTGGGGCTTCCATTTACTGCATCTTTTCCCCTCCCTGCTATGCATAACCTACCTCCTGCTTCCCTGCCTTCCTCTTACAGTCAACTTTCCTTGGTCCAAGTCTATGCATGCAAAGGAGAGTGGGGACATAGAAAGAGCTCCAGTATAGGAATCTGGAGAATGGTTCTAGTCCCAACTTTACCACCCATGTGACCTTGGGCAAGGCCCTTACCTTCTCTAAACCTACGTTTCTCATCTGTAAGATGAGTGAGTTGAACTAGATAACTTTTAAGTTCCTTTCCAGTCCTGAGTCTATTATCTTATGATCTCCAAGGTTCCTTCTAGATCTGACATTTTGTCAATGCAGATGGTCCAGATGGGAAATCCAGGCTCCAAATCCTTTATTCCTCTGGAAATACATTTGGAACCATGCCTCCAAAGTTACTAAAATGTGCATACTTTTTGACCTAGTAATACTGAGACTCTGCCCATATGCTAAAGAGATTTTTTTAAAAAGGAAGAGATTCTTTACGGACAAAGATATTTATAGCACTATTTTTCATGGTGGCAAAGAATGGGAAACTAAATAGGAGACTACAACCAGGGAATGGCTAAATGAATTATGGTATATGAACGTAATAAAATAATACTGTGCCATAAGAAATAAAAATATAATTTCGGAGAAACCTGAGAAGACATATATGAATTGAGGCAGATTGAAGTGAAACAAGTCAGGAATAATTTATACTTGTAACATTGTATATCTAATATATAGCATTATATATACATATCTAATATATAGATTATATCTAATATATAGCATTACATATACATATCTAATATATAGCATTATATATACATATAACATTGTTGCATAATGTTATTCTATAGCAATTTATACTATCAATATTGTAAAATGAAAAGATTTTGAAAGATTTAATAACTGACAAATGCGGTGATCAGTCATGATTCCTAAGGACCAAAAGGCAATCTAACAGACAGGTGGTGGACAGATCTGCAGATTGAGACACATATTTTTGAATATGGTCAATGGAGACTTGCTTTGCTTTTGCTACGCTTATCTGTTGCAAGGATTTCCCTTTCCTTTTTTCTGGAGGAAGGGGAAGATGTGGAGGGAGACAATTCTTGGTAATTGAAAAAAAATTAAAGAAAAGGAAAATTCCTCTTCCCCCAACCCTATTTTCCTCAGTTGCAAGGCTTTCTGCTTGGATAAGTAGGATCTCTGCCCCAACTGTTATTAAGTTATAGTCAACCCCTTCAGTGGGCTGGGCAGGAAGAGACAAGACAGATCAGGAAAAACAGATACAGGAGGTTGCTGACCAAAAACTCATTGAGTCCACAGTATGACATCTTCTTTGGGATTTGAAGGATCTGTAATTTTATGTTTGTGGACACTCCCTCCATTGACAAGTACTGACAAGCTGGAACTTGTCCAGAGAATGGTGACAAATATGAGGCAAAGATTGGATACCTTGGCATATGAGAATCAATGGGGATGGTTAGCCAGGAAACGATGTAAATCACAGTCTTCTTCTTTTTGGCCAAAAAATTCATTACGCAGCAGCCAGCCAGGTGATGAGTCCCTTTGAAGTAAACTAAGCTGATGTTTAGGCCATAGGTTCAGGCTCCCTTCCCTTCTGACTTGGCTTGAAGGCCTGTGTGTCCTAGATAACTTCCCTCTGGGGGTGGGCTGTGTGTCTGGGGTCCTTCCCTCCTGATTCAGACTATGTGTTGGGGGTCCTTTCTGTGGTTCTAGGCTGTGTCATCATTTGGGTTTGGGTTTTGTGTCCCAGATTTCTATGGCTTTGTGTCTGCTCCTCCTCCCCACCTGAGTCAAGTGGAAACCTGGGTGTCTATTCCCTCTTTACTCCTCCTGCCTGAGCTCTCTTACTCATTTTAGGCACTGTCTCCTCCTCTTCTTCCTCCTCCTCCTCCTTCACCTCCTCTCACCTGCCCTGCAGAACCCTGCCCAGACCAAGGTGGAAGTTTTCCTAATAAATATGGAGATTTTTCTGGGACAATATAATTGCCTTTTAAAATATGCACTGGTCCAAATCAGAGCGTTTGCTGTTTGTTCGGTTGCACCCGCTGAGGGGGGTTTGAGGCCATTTTGCTATTTTATTTCTTGGACTGGTGGCAGTGACTGGCCTGCTTCCATGTGTACACCATGCTGTGACTGTGTCCTGAAAAGAAACCCCGTCCAATCTCAGAAAGCCAATCAATCCCCCCGCCCCTCCCTCAGCCTTTGCCTGAGATGAGTCAAGCAGATGGTACAATAAACTATAATAAAGTACATAATAAGCGAGGCCAGCCGGCGGGATTTAATCACAGGCAGGAGGGAGTGAGTCACTTTGGGGGTCGGTATCTGCAGGTTGCCCAGCAAACGCCATGCCTCTCCTTCCTTCCACGGCCCCTCATTCTATGACAAGAGGGAGGCATTCTGCCTGAGGTGCCCTCCATCCCTCCATGCCCACAAGGCCTCCTCTATCCCAGAAGTGGGATTTTTCAGGTGGACATTTTTCACTGCCAGGACTGGGCTACCTGACTCCCCTTGCCTAGCTGCTGGATGCTCTGGGGCATTGTAGGGGAGAGTTGCTTATCCTGTATAGGGGCCACCTTTGGTCAGCCCAGGTTTAACAGGACCTCTTACTCTAGTTGTCTCTCCTCCTGAACACAGAGGCCTACCCACCCACCTCCAGTACTTTTGAGTGTTCTCTCACGACAGTTCAGACAACAGAAAGGGGGCTCCCAGAGCTCCCCATCCCCTGTCAGATCTAGCCCAGTAAGAATGTGGGTCCCTAGAAAATTTCTCCTACTTCCCCCCACCTCCCAAGCCCAGCCCTCGTGTTGGATTACTTGTGAATCCATCCTTCTGGGATAGACTCCATTCTGAGCTCCCTCTGCCTGACCTCATCTGGGTCTTGCTCAATGCTCTCTGTCTCAGAGTGAGCCTGCACTCATGTGTCATCCCCAGAGGGTACAAACAGCTCTCTGCCACTCTATGCTGCCATGCTCTGATAGGAGCTCAATGAAGGCTGGAGGAGGAGGAAAGAGAAAAAGAGGGGGGGAGGAGGAGACTGAGAGAAAAGAGGAGGGAGGAGGGGGAATGGAGGAGGAAAGAGGAGGAGAGGGATATAATAAGAAGAGGAGACAGAGAATAATAAGGACGAGGAGGAAGAAAAATGGATGGGTAGGAGAGGAAGGGGAGAGGAGAGGGAAGAGAAATTGGGGAAAAGATGGAACAGGAGGAAGGAAGGGCAGGAGATGGAGAAGCAGAAGCCTAGGAGAGAGAGAAGGAGAAATGGAAGAATAGGAAATGGAAAGGCAGAAGGGTTTATTCAGTTAGCAACTATTATATATCAGACACACTTTTTTCTACAAATATCTCATTTGATCCTCACAACAACCCTGTGAGGTAGGTGCTATTATTAGCTTCATTTTACAGTTGAGGAAACCGAGGCAAATGGAAGTTAAGTGACTTGCCTAGGGTCACACAGCTAGTGTCTGGTTTGAAACAGGGCTAAATTTCAACTCATAACTTCCTGACTCCAGACCCAGTGCTCTATTCCTTGTGCTACCAGCTACCTGTTAGAGATAGAGAAGAATGATGGAAGTATAAGAGATGGGAGGAGGAAGAAGAAGGAGAAGAAAGAAGAGGAAGAAGGGGGAAGAAGAGGAGGAGCGGGAGGAAGAAGAGAAGGAGGAGAAAGGGGTACAGGGAATAGAGAAATAGGAGAAAGTGGTAGAGGAGGAAGGAGCAGAAAGAGCAGAGGATGTGGAGAAGCAGGGAAGGAGGTAGGTGGTACTGGGAGGGAAGAGAAGGAGCGCACACCTGCCCACCTGTACGTACCTGCTTGAGGATCTGGGCAGCCATGGTGTGACTGCAGTCAAAGATGATGCGGAATTCTCTGCCTCTCTTCATCTCCTTGAGCAGGGGCCGGGAGTCATCAGAGTCAATGGGGAGCTGGCGGATCTTCAGGCGGATATTGTACCGCGATGGGGCCATTATAAGTTCCTGAAGCCGGATGAGGCCTTTGGGGAGGGGAGGTCAAGCAGTGCACACACACACAGAGGCCAAGTTATTACCCAAAGGCATCTCCTCATCCAATGTATCCTCCACCCCCCAGGTATGCCCCATCTTTGTTGGATACAATGCCCAACTAGTCCTTGGGTTCAGACCCCTGAAGGCCAGTCAGTGCCTCCCTGCTTCTGTGCAATGAGGACTCATGAGCCTAGGAGAGCCTGAAAAATCAGGCTAAACAAAGGAGAGTTAGGGAGGCCGGTTGGCTTCTGGGCGGAGCTGGTGTGGGCTTGTGGGGTATGTGCTGCTCGAGGCGGCCTAGGCCCCTGTCAGGAGAACTGAGAGCCAGCCAGTATTTGTGAATACCAAGGCCTGTTGTTTTCTTCCCTGAAACAGGGTGTTCCATCCTTCACCCTGATGTCCTGAAAAACCACTTAAACCAGACACTTTTAGAGGAATTCAACCTCACAGTCACCAGCCCCAAGACAAAATCACTTCCCTAAGATAAACGGCCTATTTCGGTCAAATGAACTTCCTGCTGGGAAGAGAAACATGTGTCCAAGTGAAGGGAATCTCTGCAACTGGACTGCAGTGCTGAGCTCTGAGCTTGGTCTAGAGGGCCAGGGGCCCTGGCTTTGCCACTGACTCACGACCTGGCCTGACAAAAGTATCTCCTGTCTCCTTGCCTCAGTTTCTTCTCCTGCAAAATGAGAGAGTTGGACCAGGAGCAGAGATTTAGAGCAAGACTGTACAGACCATCCAATTCAAAAGGTCATAGACTCAGAGCCAGATGCATGGGACCTTCGTGGTCATGGAATCGAGCCCCAACATTTTAGAGATGATGAAACCAAGGTATGTAAAGGTGAAATGACTTGCCCCATGTCACACAGCAAGTAAGTGTCTGAGATGGGACTTGAATCCAGGCCTCCCTGATGCCAGGTCCAGATCCCTGTTTACTACTCTAACCTAAAACACTGATGCAGAGAAAAGTCATATTCATATGATTAGTAGGTGTTTGAGGCAGGATTTGAACCCAGGCCTTCTTGATTCCAACTTCAGTGTTCTCTACTATCAGTAGAAATAATTAATTAATTACTTAATAAGAGTTGGTGCCTCCTAGCTATTCTCCAAACTAAGCCGAGTCAATTCCCTCATTCTGAGTCACTGAGAAATTAAGTAACTTTCCATGGTCACACTGGTCATAACCTGCCAGAACCAAAAGTCCCCTGACTCTAGGCCTAGTGTCTAGTGTCATCAGGCTACCTTCCCCACAGTCCTCTAAGGCCTCTTTCAGTTCTGACATTATGTGAAATGTGTCCAATTAACTTTGTTGCAAATTCTATTTAATCTCGGCACTTGATGCTGGTCTTTTGGGCTCCTCCTGGTTTTTTGCTCATGTCCGTAAATGCCCACTAACAAATGAAGCCTATTAGGGGAGACAGTGCTCAGGATGCTATTTGAGGACCCAACCCTCCTGGCTCCTGGTCCAGCCCATGGCACCCACTTCATTGCCTTTCTTGTACCATATGTATCAACCTTGGGGAGGGGCTGGGCATCTGGGTAGCCACAATTTAGGGGAATGGGCCCCTAGGAGACTACAGCAGAACCTCTTTGTCAAGGCGAGTACTGACTGACCCACATTCTCCAACAGGAAATGTCAAGCCTGTTTCCCATCAGTGTATCCCTGGAGGATGCTGGGGCACTGCCTGGCTCTCTATAGTAAAAGCAGGCAGCAGGGGGAGGGGAGGAAGCAATAGAACTGTTTTCCTGGATTGTCAGCAGTGAAATTTCCTTCCAGGTTATGTCTTCAAACCAACTCTTCAGATAGATTATCTGCAGTGAATTTTGGTTGCTTGTGAAATGCTTTTCACATTTCCCACCCTCCATGAGCCCCTAATGGCCCTGTGAGCAAAGGAGGGGTAGGAATTCTGCTACCCATTTCACATATAAGAGAAGTGAGGTTTAGTGGGCTGAAGTGAAATGACTACACTCACTCTGTCTGTAGGTGGCAAGGCCAGGCCTTGAATCTAGGTCTGGGCAGGTCACTCAGCTTCTGCTTCTTCATATATAACATGAGGATAATTAATTGTACCTGTTGTTGTGTGGATCAGTGAGTTAACCTCCATGTACCTCATGATGCTATACAGGGTTTCCCAAAAGTTTCATGCAGTTTACATTTTAATAGATCAAAACTACACTAACAGCCCCTTTATTTCATAAATTCAGACTTATAATTCAGCCCCAGACAACCTAATCTAACCCTTTCCTTTTTCAGGAAACTGAGACCTAAAGATCTTGTGACTGGTCCAAGGTCACATAGCTAGTGAATGCCATTTTCAGAGCTGGACTGAAATGAGCTTCCCTGACTCTCAGCCTCCAGATTCTTTCCTCACACTGTACTCGCTTCCTCTTGCTACTCAGGATACTTCTGAGTCACTTTCCTCTACCGTCTTGCAAGCTTTGGGTGGGTTGGGGAAATCTATGCACAGAGATGATCAGGAGAGTAAATCTACAGCAACAACAAAGACAGCAAACTCCTGCAGAAGGGACAAACTCAGCATTGAAAAGCCCTCCCTGCTCTGTGGCTTTCCTGTAGCACCAATGTGAGACAGCCCAGGGGGCTCAGATCGGGAGTCAGAGGACTCACGTTTGAATCCCGGCTCTGATCCTTAGGCAATGAACTGGCGCAAATCCATCCATTTTTCCTGGGTGTCAGTCTCTTCATCTGTTAAATGGATATTATAATAATAGTCATGGGGACTACCTCACAAGGTGGTGAGGCTCAAATGAGATGATGTCTTTAAACTATTCGGCAAAACCTACAGCTGAGACTAATCTTAGAAATCCCTTCCAGCTCTGAAGCCTCTGCAGTCACAGGCCCAGAGAATGCCTTGCTGGACAGAGCAACTCTCTCTGTCTGCCTGTCTCTCAGTCTCTCTATTTGTTGCACTGTCTGTCTGTCTGTCTCTCTCCCCCTTTCTCTCTCCCTCCCTCCCTATCTCTCAACATTATAATTGGACTCTGTTGGGTTAAACTCAAGCTAGCTAGGTGGTTCACTGGATATAATACTGAACCTGGATTCAGGAAGGTCCAAATTTGAGTCCTGCCTCAGACACTCCCCAGCTGTGTGACCATGGGCAAATCGCTTAACATCTGCCTTCCTCAGTTTCTCCATCTGTAAATGGGGTAATAAAAGCACCCATGTCCCAAGGTTGTATGAGGATCAAATGAGATAATCGTATAGCTCCTTGCAAACCTTAAAACACTTCTTAATGTTAGTCATCACTATTATTACTGTCCTTACATGCCCCAGACTGAACTCGTCTTTATCACCACCTGTTCTGATTTTTTCACTTTTGGTCATGGCATCATAATCCTTCCAGTCACCCAGACTCAGTACTCTGAGAATCTTTGACTTATCCCAGAGACCTGGGTTCCTGTCTCAGACAGGCCACTTACTAGCTCTGTTTATTTGGTCAAATGACTTAATCTTTGTGGGCCTTAGCTTTCTCTTATGTAAAATGAGGGGGGTTGGACTCAATGGCCTCTGAAGGCATCTAGGTTGCAAAGAAGTTAGAGCTCTGGAGCCAGCTTCAGGAAGACCTGAGTTCAAAATCTGCCTCAGACATTTAGTAGTTTTGTGACTCTGGGCAGGTCACTCAGCTTCTGCTTCTTCATATGTAAAATGAAGATAATTATTGTCCCTGCTTCCCAGAGTTGTTGTGTGGGTTAATGAGTTAACCTCCATGTACCTCATGACGCTATACGGCAGTGGTGCTCAACCTTCCTAATGCTGCGACCCTTTATACTCGTATGTGGGTGTATCTGCATGTGGGTGTATCTGCACATGGGCAGACCTGCCTAGAGATGGATAGAGAAGTGGTGTCTCGGTTCCTAAGACCATCAGAAATATATGTTTTCCCATGGTCTTAGGCGACGCCTGTGACCCCTGTGAAAGGGTTGTTTGACCCTTTATATATGAACATATAATTCATATTCATAGATATACATATTATAGTCTTATTATTCCCCATAATTTATAAAATGAAGGTTTGATCCTGGCATTAAAGGCCCTCAAGAACCTGGCCCCAGCTTACCATAGCCATTAGTGTATTTAGAGGTCCCCAGTTCCTAGGGGACCCCAAGGTTCACAGAAGCAAAGTTAGCCTGTCTCCCTTCATTATGGAGAATTAGCTCATTTATAGTGTAGCATGGGTGTGGGGGAGGGGGAGCAGAGGTGAGGAATGTGCATTCTGGGCTTTTGTGGCTTTGACTGTATAATAAGATATTAGAGTAGATGGTCTCTGAGTTCACTTCCAGATATAAATCTATGTTTCTATTATAACATAAGGGTGGAAGATTAGGGCAGAGGAGTTTTGAAGGGAAGGAAATGGAGGGAGAAAAGATTACTTTTGATAACTTCAAACTGTTTTTGGAAAGAGGGGGAAGGGAAGAAGCACTTATTAAGCGATTCCTACGTACCAGAAACTAGGCTAAGTGTTTTATGAATATTTTTTCATTTGTTCCTTACAACGACCCTGAGAGATAGGTGCTATGAGGAAACTAAAGCAGAGGCACTTAACCTCTGAGACAAGAGGTTAAGTGACTGTTCAGGCTCACACAGCTGGTAAATGTCTGAGGCTAAATCTGAATTTGAGTCTTCTTGTGTCCAAGTCCAGAACTCTATCAGCTAACTACACCTCATAGCCATTAGAAAGATGCTATTCTTTCTAACAGCATCTAAGAGAGGTGGGAGAAAGTAGGAATTTTGAGTCTCTAAGTTCAGCATGTACTTAGAGAAAGGACTGTCAGTCGTAGGTTGTGACAATGTTGGTGGAAAGAGTCCTGCATCTGTCGTCTTGGTCCAAATCTCAGCCCTGCTACTTCCTGGGTGACTTGGGGAAAGTCACTTAACTCTCTGGGCTTTAATCATGCCTCTAGTGCAAAATCAGGGCTTCAATTAATTTGATCTCTACATTCCTTCGGAGCTCTAAGCTTTTCTCATCATTCCTTTTCTTGTTATCAAATTCTTTTTGGATTGAACTTCCCACTCTCAGCTAAGGTGCTTGCAGCGTTTACATATCACCTGAGGGCCTGTGGTGACAGGAAGCTGCTTCCTGCCTGAATCTGAAGACAACTGAAAGGAACAATTTAAGCTGAAGAATCAATCACTTGGTGCCATGGAAAGAATTTGGGACTGGGATTCAGGGGACCTGGGCTCTGGTCTAAGCTCTGGTCTGGGCTCTGGCACTGACTCTTCCTGTGTAGCTTTAGGCTCCCTGTGCCTCAGTTTCCCCATCAGGAGAATGAAGGGGACAGACTAGATTATGTCTAAATGACCTCCTAGTTCTAACATTCTCTGGCTCTAATTAATCAATGAATATTTATTGATTTCCTACTATGTACAAGATCCTCTCCTTAATTCTTTATAAGGGAACCAACCAACATATTGGGGACCTTCTTCTAAAACTCTTTTTAAAAGCTCATTAATATTTTTACTGATATACATCTATATATTTTACACACATATATTTTATTAATGTATTTGATTTGTTATTTAATATATAAATCTATTTAATATATTATATGTTATATCACCTACATTTCCTAATATATCCCTCCCAACTTTCCCTCCCAGAAATCTACCCCTTATAAATAAGAATTAAAAACCAAAAAGAGAAAGGGGGAAAAAATTCAGCAAAACTGACCAATATATTGACCAAGTCTGGGATAAGACAAGGTGTCCCAAATGTCTTAGTGCAATTTCAGGCTACTGAAACTATTTTAATTTTAACTTAAAACTGTTCTAAGACTTTTTTTGGGGGGGGGAGGAAGTAAGGTAAAACAGTGGATAAAGCACTCCATCAGGCCTGGAGTCAGGAAGATCTGAGTTCAAATCCAGCCTCAGATACTTACTAGCTGTGTGACCCTGGGCAAGTCACTTAACCCTGTTTGCCTCAGTTCATTATCTGAAAAATAAGATGGAGAAGGAAATGGCAAACTGTTCCAATATCTCTACCAAGAAAACCCTAAATGGGGTCACAAAGAGTCAGATATAACTGAAGCAACTCTATGACAATAACAAAAGGCTTTTAGGGACACCTGGTAGTGTTCCATGCCAGTGGTTCCCCATCTCTGACAAACCCTCTAGCCCTCTTAGCATTGTGAGGGTGTGTGTCTCCTAACATGTGTGGGAGAGCATGGACAAGAGGCAGGAAGAACAAATATATGTGGGAGTTCTGTGATCTGACAAAGGGTAAAGAGATACCTGACTCCCTCTGACTCTAATGTGTTGACTGCTTTTAAGTGAGAGGTAAGTGGTATATAGTCAGGGACTTAGAAGCAACCTAATTCTTCTCCCTCCCTTTACAGAGGAGGAAACTGAGGTTCAGACAGGCCCACTTGGACCTAAGGGACAGATCCAGAGTCACTCAACTAGTAAACCAGAGAGCCAAGATTTGGACCCAGATCCTCTACTTTTGAAGTGCAGTAGGAGCTCAGAAAAGGGACCTGGGGTAATCAGAGAAGGCTTCATAGAGGAGGTGTGACTTACGCAGGGCCTTGAAAAATGGATGGACAAGAAATAAGCAGATGTGGCTTAGAGATGACATTGAGGGAATAGCTTCTAATTCTACACTGCATTAAAAAGCTCTTTCTTCATCCCAATCCCAGTGAGCTCCACTGTTCTAGCCTTATTATCCTTAATAAGGGTGGAAAGGGAGGGTCAGAGAAGTTAGATAATTTGTCCAGGATCACACAGTTACCGAAAGTCAGAACCAGGAGCATTTCATCCCTGCCAGTATGAATGTAACATCCTTTTGATAGAAAGGTCACTTCTGTGACTTCTGAGGGGAAGGTGATTTTCACAGCAATCTCTCCCAGAAATCTGGTATTGGAAGGCTTGTGAGGGGTAGGGCTGGAGATGGATTAGGGAGGAGAGCCTACTCTGTGAGGCTTCTGCCTAGAAGGAGAGGAAGCCGCCATGAACCAAGCCCTTGGGGTCAGCCTCTTGTGAAGGTGAGGTGGATTACATGGTGTGTGTCCAGCCATTCGTGTGAGGCCTGGATGATTTGGGCCGTTCCCCGGGATCCCTCTATCTTGGAACCTACCTGTGCTGTCATCATACACCACAGTCGCTGACCGCCATTTCAGATACTGGACAAGGTCAAGGATGGCGTGGCTGAGGGATGCGTAGTCAGGGTAGAGATTCACATAGAAGGTGTCTTTGTTATCCAACGGATGGTGTTTCCAGCGTAGCTGGATATGGGGTACTTCCAGGGCATTGCAGATGGACTGGACTGCATTGGTGCAGGATCCCTGGGAAGGTCCAAAAATGGCTACGACCCCCAGGGCCAGCTGGTCACAGGCTGTAAGAGAGAGGAGTTAGTCAGAATATTGAACTGCAGCAGGACCATGTGTCAGGTCCCATGGCTACTGACACAAATACAGGCGTGTGCTTCCTCTTCCCTGAGGGTAAAGGGAAGGGTTCAGAAGGGGTTACCAATGATATAGCTGTCACTAAGCAGCTGATGTAGAATCATCACTTCCTAGTCCTTTGGTGTTCTTTGTGCCAAAGATCTCAGGAGGTTCATAGCACAGTCCAATTATCGAGCCTTTCCCAGGGACACCCACAACATCAGAGTATAGAGGCTCCCAGAGAAAGTCACAGACGTAACCAGGTTTGCCAGAGTAGAATTTCTCTGCTACAATGAGATCTTATATGGCTCTCTTACTATGTCCTGTCAACATACGCAGAGCTTTAACCTTAGTTTTAGGGCCAGTTTTGTGACCTGTCTGGGTTCACAAAGCAACTAAATGTCTGAGGCTGGATTTGAACTCAGATCTTCCTGACCCCAGCTCCAATGCTCTTTCCACTATACCATCTAGCCACCCAAATTGTCATCTGACAACAAACAGAGGCTTTTAAATGTCCAGATCATAACACACTTATGCAATGTTAGCCATGTTCAGTCACCCTAGCACAAGCCCATGCCATCCCATGCCACCTAGCTACATCTAAGTGGGAAGCTCAAATGAGATCATGTATATAATGTGTTTTCCATGTCCTATGATGCTTTACAAATGGCAGCTATGATTATGGACAAGGCTTGTCCACAATATCTCTTTCATCTATTCCTTCCTTTCTACTCCCACAACCCTAAGCCTAATGGTGCCCTAAGCACATGGCCTCATCACCTTTCACCTGGACTATTATAGAAACCTCTCCCATGGACTCCTTGCCTCCAGTCTCTCCCCTGTCTAATCCATCCTTCAGACCATTGATTGATACACAGGTTTGACTATGCCACTCCTTGGCTTCAAAGACCTTTGGCACTTACTTAAAACCTGATAAAGCACTGGAAGTCTTCAAATGAAGGATGGATGTTTCTTCTTGGGAGATGCTGTCAAGGAATTCCTGTTCAGGTACAGGTTGAACTAGATTCAATGCAGTTTAAAGGACCATAGGAATATAGACTTAGACTTAGAAAGGATCTTAAGGGACATGTGGGGTCCAACCCCTTCATTTTATAGGTGAGAAGAGTAATTTGACCAAGTTTACACAAGGGACAAGAAGAGGTAAGAGTCAAATCCAGGACCTCTTTGGCATGATACCACACTATGTCCAATTGAATTCCATTTAACAAACCTTTATTAAGTCCCTACTATGTGCAAAGCATCATGCTAAGCTCCAGAGATGGAAAGACAGAAAGGAAGATAAGTTCCCTGTCCTCAAGGAATTTATGTTCTGGTAGATATTTTTTTAGCCTCTCCTAACATCAAGATTCTTAGATCCTAGAATATGTTAGCCCAGGCTGCTAGCACCTTCCGCTCAAAATTACCTTGTATTTATTTTGTACACATCTGTGTACATATTGTCTCCCCCTACAGAAAAATTCTAATAAGTCCTGAAGTGGAATGGGCTAGCTTGGAAGGTAGTGAACTCCCCAGTACTATTGCATTTATTTGGAAAGACAGCTTGGCATAGTGGATCATACAGTGAGCTCTGAGTGAGCAAGAACCTGATTTTGAATCCCACCCCGAAATGTATTAGTTGTGTGAACAGAGGCCAATTATTTAGTCATCCTGGGTCTCAGTTAAAGCTGCTTGAAGGCAAAGACTTTTTCATTTTTGTATACTCAACACTTCCTACAGTGCCTAGCATGCAGTAGGTGCCTAATACAAGTTTGCCGATTGATGGACTGGTGATGATAAACAAGGATGATTCTGGTGAAGCCCTAACCAGCACCAACACACTTACTTTCATCCCCCCCCAAGGCTGGGGGTAGGAATACGTGGCTAGAATAAGATATTAGTCACCTTCTTTCTCTTTTTCTTCCCTCCCGCTCCTCTGCCCCCCTCTCTCCTTTCCCCCCTCTCCTCCCTGCACTCTCTGCTGCACATAATGGTGCTCTCAGAAGAAGGAGTCAAGGATGGAGGATGTAAGCAGCAACTTCTGCTCTTGCTGCAGTCAGGCACCGCCCCCAGAGTTCTCAGGGCAGCAAGAGGCCCCTGTTCTAACAGCACTCAGAGCCCGGGCAGTAATTACATTATTATACGAAGCTTCAATTTCGAATCCATTTTCTGGCCATTTCCCTGTGACTCTGTGGCTCACAGTCGTCACCGGAATCCACAGTCTGAGTGCAGAGTGGTTTTTTCCTTCCGTGGCAATTGTAGTTGAAGCAAGAATTATCCCAATCAATTTGTGTCTTAAAAGGAATTGAGCAACCCAGAGAATAAGTGAAGGGACAGGAGCCTGGGGAGTGCTGGGTCGATTCCAGACTTGCTCTGCTTTGGCCAGGAAGAGAAACAGCCTCAGTCTAAGTAGTACACAGAGAGGCTTTGTAGCCTGCTGGCTGGAGGCCGGGCCCCTCTGCCTGCCCTTTAGTCTCCTTTCATGAGGGGAGGCCAAACTTGGGTCTTAGGAGCCCTTGACCCTCCCATGACTGTGTTAGATAGGGACCTGGACTTTTCTGTGGTTTAGGAGGGCAAAGTGATCAACTCTGCCACTCAGCATCAGCCCTCCTCTCAGAATATGCTAGCCTCCTCTAGTCAAGACCTTGGACAGCAACATCCAGTTGCTCCCTGATAAGGTGTCTGATAAGCAAGAAAAGAGATGGGCATGCTCTCGGTACAGCCTCAGAACTTGTAAACAAACACCCAGAAACTGCAGCTTTACTCCTAGGGGTGCACAATCTTCCTTCTTCTCTCTCTAATCCCTATCCAGAACACTTTCTAGTCTGGTGGGATTGACCATTCAATCAACAATCACCTATCAAACACCTATTCATGCTAGGCACTAAGGTAAATTGTAGAGATACAAACAAACAAAAAAAAATAAACAGCTCCCACACTCAAAAGACTTACATTTTAGCGGTTTTCAACCTGCGGCACATGAATTTTAGTTTTTAAAATATGTTTTAATATATATTTGATAAGTATATTTCTATATGATTAGTTTGTATGTATTTACTTTTTGTGTTATACAGACATTATTCTGAGAAGGAGTCCATAGATGACATTAGGGAACTAGGACACAAAAAAAGCACTTTTATGGGAGGAAACCATATGTATACCAAATATATTAAAAGTAAATCGAAGTTAATTGGTGGAGGAAATAATAGCTACTAGGGGGCATCAGGAAAAAATAATAACTAAATTTATATAGTGCTTACTATGTGCTAGGCATTGTGCTAAGCGCTTTATAATTATTATCTTATTTGAGCCTCACAACAACCCTAGGAAGGTTAATAATAAATAAATAAAATAATGAAAGCCACTGTAATTATCCCCAATTTACAGATGAGAAAACTGAGGCAAACAGAGTTTAAATGACTTGCCCAAAGTTTATAACTATTAAGTGTCTGAAGTTAAATTTGAACTTAAGACTTCTGACTCTAGGCCCAATGCTCTGTCCACTGTGCCACCTGGTTATACTAGGAAAGAATGCATGTAGCAGGGAACACTAGAACTGAGCTTTGAAGGAGGCTAGGGATTTTAAAAATCTGAAGTGAGAATGGAGTACATTCCAAGCGTAAGGGAAAGTCTGTGCAGATTCAGAGAGCCTGGGGATGGAATGTCATTGAGGAAGAACAGCAAGGAGAAGATTATGTGTGGTTGGACTGAAGAATGATAGACTACAGTATAGACTGTGCAACTATGTAATAAACCAAGGGAAGTTAAGTTGGAATCAGATGGTGAAGAACTTTCAAAGCCAGAGGCATTTGGGAGCCAAAGGAAGTATGAATGAGAAAGTAATGGACATGGCCAAACTTGTGCCTTAGGAAAACCACTCTGGCAGTCATTGGGAGGATAGACAAAGTAGGAAGAGACTTGAATCAGGGAGATAAACTAGTTGGATATTAAAATGATCCTGGTAAGAGGTGATGAGGTCCTGAATTAGAATGGTGGCAATGTGACCAAAAAGAAGGGGATGGATGGGAGCATCTATGGAGGTAGAAATGACAAAACTGGCCAATGGATTTGATATGTAAGGGAGAAAGAATGGTCAAGGATGATATCAAGATTTGGAACCATAGTGGAAGGAGGAAGATAAGTACACACTTAGCTTTGCTTAAGACTTAATAGTGGAGTTTAGCCTTTGATTGAGACAGCACAATTAGGTGCTTAGTAGGCTTCATTTTCTGAGGAAATATACTACCCCCATAGAGGGGTTCCACAGAGGGACCACAGGCTTCTTTGCCTCGCCAAAATGGTCCATGAACCGAAGAAAAGACCCCTTGTTCTCTAGTATCACTCTCATTTCTTTATTTCTCTTCATTGAGATGTCCACCAACCTAAGCTGTCTCTCTTGGACTATCTATCACCCAACCAAATAACTAATTAATTAATATACATTTATTAAGCTCCTATACTATGTGCAAGGCACTGGGGATACAAAGACAAAATAAGATAGCTCCTGTCCTCAAGGAGCTTACATTCTAGTTGGATGACACAATATGGTACTGTGGAAAGAGTGCTGATGCTGGAGACAGAAAATCTGGGTTCATACTCTACCTCTTCTGCTCATCCCCTGTGTGACCTAGAACAAGTCACTAAAATTTCTCCAGGCCCATTTCCTCATCTGTAGAATGAGGGGGCTAGAGTACATGATTTCTGAGCTGGTTTTTCCAGGTTGAAATTTATGGTCCTCTGGTCATGAGATAACTAAATATAAGATATATACAAAATGAAGGCATAATGATGAGGGGGCACTATAAACTGAGAGAAGCAGGAAAGGCCTCTTGAAGGGAGCTAAGGGTAATAATAATAATGTCTGTTAATTTGAGTTGAATGTTTGAATCATAGACTGGCCTGTCTGAGTCAAAGCTTGAGCCTGAGCTCTGACAGTAGGCTAAAGTGAATGAATGCTGAGTCCTTGTCCCTACATTTTTCTGGCTCCTCAGTTTCTCATCCCATCCTGGGCTCTACTTTGTGAATTTGGATTTTCAACAATACCCTAGTCAATCTCTGACCCCTATTGGAAGACTCTGGCTTTAGCTCAGAACACCAGGAGACCTTCATCAGGAGGCTCTTGGAGGGAAAGTGGAAAGCCTGGAGACTCTTAAAGCACTGAGTCCTAATATGGTAGGACTATACAGTATGCCAGAACCATGATAGTTTCAGAAAGCCCACAAATGTGGGAACCTGGGATGTAGCATTAACAAAGCAAGACACTAGTTCCTTGAGGTGCCAGGGAAAGGAGGGAACCATTAACATGCCCAGCTTCACAAGGCCAGGACCCCTTGCACTAGCCAGGCCTTTCAGGCCTTGACCCAACAAAAGTGTTGCTAAGGGTGTTGTCAGGTTAAGTTCTCATGCCCTGAGGGGACTTACTCGAAAACTTGGTCCAACTGGTTGAATTTTATCTTTTCCCACACTCAGAGGAAAAAAAAAAAACATATTCCTAAACTCTTCTTCTTTCTCTCTTCTATTCCTTCTCCTAGGTTATTTCTGTCCTTTCTTTTCCTTATTTCTTCCCATCCCATTTCTCCTTTTTTCCATCTCCCCTCTGTTTCCACCAGTTTTCTTTTCTGTAACTGCTTCTTCTTCCTCCTGCTCCTCTCATTCTCTTTCTTCTACTTCTCACCTCTCTTCCTCACTGTCCCCTTTCTTCCCTCAGTCTTCTGCTTATTTCTTTTCACTTTTACCTCTGTTTCCATCTTAGAGTTGGAAGGGTCCATGCTCATCTGAGAATCACTTCTAAAATACCCCACAAGGAAGTCCATCATTTGGGAAATGGCTGAACAAGTTGTGGTATATGATTATGATAGAATAGTATTGTGTTTTAAGAAATGATGAGTAGGATGGTTTTAGAAAAACCTGGGAAGACTTATATGAGCTGATGCAAAGTGAAGTGAGCACAGCATTGTACAGAACATTGTACACAGTTACAGCAATATTATGTGATCAACTCCAGATGGCTTAACTATTCTCAGCAATATAATGATCCAAGACAATTCCCAAGAACTTAGAAAAATTATATCTACATCCAAAGAAAGACTGTTTGAAGTATGAATTCAGATTGTAACATACTTTTAAAAACTTTCTTCATTTTTCTTCTTGTTTTTTTAATCTGTGTTTTCTTTTGCAACATGGCTAACATGGAAATGTTTTGCATGGCTTCACATGTATGATTTATATCAAATTGCTTGCTTTCTCAAGGTGGGAAGGGAAGAGAGGAAGAGAATTTGGAACTCAAAATTTAAAAAAGCAAATGTTAAAAATCTTTGCAATGTATTTGAGAAAAATAAAATAAAACAAAGAAATATAAAAAATAGTGTTAAAAATTCCTCCAAAGTGATTTTCTTGTTTTCACTTGAAAACCTCCAAGGAAAGGGAACTACCACCAACTCATTCCACTTTTAGATAGCTATAATGGTTAGGAAGTCTGCCATTCTGTAATTTCTTTCTGTCATTCCTAGTTTTGAGCCAAGTTTAGTCCCTTTTCCATATGTCACTCCTTCAAATGTATGATAGACATGGTAGACTGCTATCATATCTTCTAACTGTTCTCTACAGGCTAAACACTGCTCCATCCCAGTTCCTTCAGTTAATGCTCATATGATCATGAGGCCCTCTACTTCTCTGAACCCCTTCCACTAGGCACTGTTTAGCTTAGGCACTCCAAACTAATGATAATAATCCCGTTACAGTCTGACCCAGACAGAGTAAGATGAGACTATCAACTCTTCTGTTTTGCTGGTGATTAATGAATTAAAAGACATTTATTAAGCACCTACTATGTGCCAGGCACATTGCTAAGTAATATAGTGAAACAGTTCCTGCCTTCAAGGGAATTACATTCTAGTAGGGCTAGATAAGACACAGAGAGGAGCCGTAGAGAACAAAGATAGTTTTAGGGTACGGGGAGTAACTGGGATGGTCAGTGGAGTGAAAGGTCAGTCAGTTGTCACACTTTTCCTAGTAGCCATAATAGCACTGATTTGATTACTCTTCCCAGAGCAAGAGGTGGGAAGGGAGGAAGGGGGGAGATGTCAGTCAATCCACACAAATTAAGTGTTTACTATGTGTCAGGCACTGTGTCCTACATGCTGGGTATACAAAGAAAGGTGAAAACACAGTCCCTGCCTTCACAGATCTCACAGACTAGGAAGAGAAAACAAGTCAATAATTAGGTATAGAGTATGTCAGGGAAGATGGCAAGGTCTTCATATGGAGCACACCCTGGGCCAACCAGGTATAGATAGTTGACTTTGCTCTTACTCACCTCACAGTAAGCACGCCTCAGCCAGTCCCAGAAGAGAATTCAGAGCTAAGTGGATGTGCTTCCCCAGAGAGGAGGCACAGTCTCTAGGGGTTTGTTCAGAGAGTCACTGTTTCACTACCTCCCAATACAGCCCAAGATCTCATGAACTTTTTTGGCTGATGTGTCCCATTGTTTACTCGTATTGAGTTTGCAATTCTCTAAAATCTCCAGACTTTTTTCATTGAAAATTCTGTCTAGCCACCCTTTCTTCAACTTAGATTTGTGAGGCTGATATTTTGAACCTAAGCATAAGACTTTATATTCGTTCTTATTAAATTTCACATTATTCAACTCAGTCCAATGTTCCACCTTGTTCATATCCCTTTGGATCCTAACTCTGTCACTTGACATTAAACTACCACTTTCTGATTTGTTTAATCTTCAAAATTTTATTAACATAACATCTGTATATTCACTCAAGTTATTAACAAAAGTGTCTAACAACATTGGGCTAAAAATCAAATATAGCACAATTTCCAGCACATCAAAGGTACTTAATAAATACTGGTTGACTAACTGGACCACTGATGTATTTCTGGGGCACTCCATTAGACACCTCTCACAAGCTCACAGCTATTTCTTCCTTGGATCTGGTCATTCAGCTTCCTCTTATCCCTCTTTCCTCTTCTCTCATTATATTTTTCTCTTCCCTTTCTTCCTTTTCCCCGCTTGCCTCTCTCTTCTCCATCTATATCCTTTTCCCCATTCTCATGCTTTCTTCCTTTGACTAGTCCTTTTCTTTTCTTCTCTTTCTGTCTTTCCTTCTCTCTGAATTGCTACCCCCAATAGTTTCTACCACTTTCTTCTCTCCATCTTTCTTCTCTCCTACTTCTCTCTTCCTTTCCCCTTCTTTTCCCTCTTTTGCCATCTTCTTCTCTGTCATTCCTCTCCCCCCTTGCAACTTTTCCTCATCTATCTTCCTTCCTCATCTTCTTTTCCCACTTTTCCCCTCAACTTTTCCCTTTCTCTTCCTTTCACAATCTTGAGCCTCTTTTTATCCCCTTCTTCACCTCTCTTTCCCTCTCCTCTCACCTCTCTTTTCATTTTCCTATCATCTCTTTCCCCTCTTATCTCCCCCTTCACCTTTCTTCCTCTTCTTCACTTATCCCTCTTTTTCTTCTTCCTCTCTCTTCTTCCCTTTTCAATCTCTTCTTTTCCCTCTCTCTTCCTCTTCCATCTTTCTCTTTCTCTCAATTGCTACCCCAATAGAACTAGAAATAAGTAAGTTTCCTAAGTCTGATGGGAACATCATGCACCTCCAACTCCATATTTTTAGCCATGGTTTTTAAGACATTTAAGCAGTTGAGGCTACAAAAAATCTTGCTTCCCAAGAAGAATCATCTCCCCTTCTACTTTCTTTTCCTTCTCTTATCTCTCTTTCTTCTTCTCCCTCCCTCTTATTACCTTCCTTTCTCTTCTTTGACCTCAATCTTTATCTCCCCTCTTTCTCTTTCCCTCCCTCTCTCTCTCTCTCTTAATTGCTTCCCTTAACAGAACTCAAAATAAGTAGACTTCCTAATTCTGATGGGAACACCAAGAATCTCCAACCCAACATGTCAATCTCCAATCTCCAACATGTTCTTGACCATGGTTCTAAGACCTTTAGGCAATTAGGGCTAGAGGAAATCCTTTCTCCCAGGAAGAGAATGGTCAAGAAAGGGATTGCAAACTTACCTTTCTTAGTGGCTTCAAAGCTGTCATGAAAGTGTATCCTCTGAATATCATAGGTCAAGGTGGTATTGGGTAGCAAAGTCCTGTTTCTGTTGATGATATTGGCAGAAAATCGGAATGCTTGTTCCTCTGCATTCATGACCTGGGCATTGGGTCCATCTGCATACTCAAAGATTCCCCCTGTAATAAAGAGGCCTTAGAGTTAGCTGGACTGAGAAACTCTCCTCTGTATTCCCCAGGCAGAAGTCAAACCCATAGCCTCAGAGATCAGGGAGGGAGAAGCAATATTTAAACTCAAATCTTCTTGACTCCAGGCCCACTAGTCTATCCACTGCACCACCTACAGCAGGGACCATTTTCCTTTTGTTTTGTACCTCTGGATCCCAGCCCAGATATTTAATAAATGCTTGTTGGATTGGGAGCCAATCTTCCCCAGAGAGGGGGCACCCACAGATGTGGAAGCAGAACATGGTTATTATCACTAGTGTATAAGTGATGGAATTGAAGACCTGAACAGGGAGGTGAGTCCCTGGGTAAAGAAAAGGCTGGTAGGTGATTGGGAAGAGAGGATTCCTAGGAGGAGCAGCTTCAGTTCTTTGGTAGGAAGTCTAATCCCCTTCCTTTCCCCCTTACTCCATCTATGATAGCTAGGTGTTAGGTTTTAAGGTTTGTAATAATAATAGCAACTAGTATTTATATAATGCTGTAAGGTTTATAAAGTACTTTAAAAATGTTGTCTCACTTTATATTCACAACAATCCTGTAATGTAAGTACTATTATTATCCTTGTTTCATAGATGGGGAAACTAAGGCAGCCAGAGATTAAAGGACTTGCCCAGGGTCACATAGCTAGTAGGTAGCTGAGGCTGGACTGGAACTCAGGTCTTCCTGATTTTCAAGTTCAGCCCTCTTGCCCTCTGCTCCACCTACGCATATCTCATATATCTCACTTCACTCATATAACCATATCATAAGTTAAATGTGAATTTTACAGATAAACTCAGAGTTAGAGAAAGTAAGTGATTTGACTAAGGTGACAGGGTTGGTTAAACGTGGCAAGCAGTTCTTTGTGACTCCTAATTCAGGACTATATATACAATGTAACTAGAGCCCTCAATGGGCAGGAGTCTATCCTTGGAGTAGGAGTAAGAGAGGATGATCCCCAGGATCCTAACTCCCTTCAAAGTTCTATCCTCTGGAAACATTCACATTCTGAATCAGAGGAGGTGAGGTGAGGGGAGCCATTAAGAGCAAGGATGGCTTCCCCAGGGACCAGCCCCTCCTCTGAACAACCAATCTTACAGACCCCCTCCCCCAGAATATTATCCTTGTGAATGTGTGGCTCTGCCAAGGGAATCAGACCCTAGTTGGAGAACAGCCTGATACAATCTCCTGTCTACACTAGCAACTTTCCTTGGCACAGAAGCTTTTCAAATTTATTGCCAACTAAGGACCCACTGTGGCACAGCTTCCTCTGGAATTCCTTGCTGTGTTGATACCTTCGTCTGTTGACCACTAGCAATCACTTTTGCTTCTGGGTTATTTGTTGTACTGATTAGTGCTTTCTATTAACAAAGAGCACCCCCTTTTCTGAATGGCTTGCTCTGTTGGTATCCCCCTCCCTCTGGAGATGACCCTCATCCACTCTGCTGAATTACTCACTTCCCTAACATCTCTCTGTGTGTTGACATCTCCAAATCTCTAATTGATCTCACTTTACATACAGCAGGGAAGCTTTTTGAGAGAGGAACACTTAACAACTTAATAAATGCTTGTTGTTGATAACAAGAAGACATACTAGCTGAGAGATGATAGAGGGAAAGGCATCTCTGCTTAAGTCGCTGCTGAGGGACAAGGGAAAGTAGAGTCCCACCCCAACCCAAAGAAATAGCTGGGGGCTGGGTTCCAGCATCTCCTGAGTCATCCAAGCTTCTTTCTTGTCTTTGATGTGAGTTACTGGAATATCCATCAAATCTATACTCAAATATAAGCCCCAAAACATTCTTTAAAGCCAAGAGGAAATGACTCTTGAATGAGCTGTCATTTTTTATTTTCTATGACTCTGTTCACCTCCATTAGTGTAATAAAAAACTAACCCTGGTCCTAAGGCCATGAACAGAAGTAGGTAGATATAAAAAGTCCTTCATGGAATGAAAACACACAGGGGTTAAAAATATTTGAGAGAATTAAGACCTGGCAAGAGCTACAATTTGACTGAGTTCAGAGAGATCTTGGAGATCTAGTTCAACTCCTTCATTGCACATATGGGGAAACTGAGGCCCAGAGACAAGAAAGAAATCTGCCCAAGGTCACATAACTCTTCTTTGCCATAGCAGGGACTGGAAGCCAAGATTTCCTTCCTTCTCAATCCAGGGTTGATTTTTCCCTCTAAAACACCATACTGTTAACAGGGAACCTTAATACAAGATAGGATTTTCTACATGTAAAGGACCGCACCATAGTTTTGTTCACACACAGAAAGGCAGCAGCTGCTCTGAGTGAGAATTCTTTTCCAGGTATGTCCTCAACGGAACAAGGCACTGATCTTGGCTTCTCCTGTCTCCTTTCCTTCCTTCCCATACATTCTCCATGATCATTATTTAAAGAGGCTAATAAGTAGGTTGGCACAGTTGATTAATGCATAGTCTTAATCACGATTGCATAGTGTAATTGGCATTAATTTGAAGAGCTAGTTAATTATGAAAATAATTGTCATTGCTTTCAGCTTTAAAACAATGGCGCCAAGGAGCTGAGCCTCTGGGATTGTTAAGGAAATTGAGGCCCAAGGATTAGGCCCACAAGGTACTAGGGGCATGAGCCACTGGAGAGGTTTGTGTGGCCTGCAAAACCTTCCAGAGAATATAAAACGTCAGAGCTGGGAGATTCTCTAGAACATAGAACCCAGAGCATGAGATCTAGATGGAAGCTTAGAATATAGGTATCATCGCTGGAATGAGCCTCAGTACATAGGATGCCATAGCTAGAATGGATCTTGGAACATAGATTATAGAGTCAGAACTAGAAGAGAGCTTGAAACAACAACAAAAAAAAGAATGCCAAAGCTAGAAGGATGTAAGAGCTCAATATGCCTTAGAACAGAGAACATAAACTGTGAGAACTGGATGGCACCTTGGAATACAGAGAGTGGAATATTCTCAGTCAGTCAATAAATATTCGGTGCCTACTATGTGCTAAGCATCGAGCTAAGTTATAGGGACACAAAAAGGCAAAAGACAGTCCCTGTGCTCAAGAAATTCACAGTCTCCTGGGATTCTCTGGAACGGTACAAGACCAGAGGGAACTTTAGCACTATCTGATCCAACTCTGTTATGTTACAGCAATTGCACCTGACCAGCAGTAATCCTATCACCATAGCCAGTGAAGAGGAGACAGATTCCCAGGCTTGGGGAGTAAGTGCAAGAGGAGACAGATTCTCAGGCTTGGGGAGTGAGTTCAGGACCTTCTTGACCACCTCCTCCCATATCATTCAAAGGCTAGACTGTAGGGGAGGGTCATGCTATGCTCATTAGCCCATAAAAGTAGTAAATGCCAAGGCTAAAACAGAAACCCCCTCAGAGCTAATAATTCCTCTCTTGCCTCCCCTTCCCTACAATGCCTGTAGGCATCATATTAGCCTGACCCTCCCCATCTCACCATTCTATGTGGTGCATTTAATAGAATCCTAGACCTGGAGTTAGGAAGACCTGAGTTCAAATCCAGCATCAGACACTTAGTAGCTGTGTGACTGTGGATGAGTCACTTAACTTTTGTCTACCTTGGTTTCCTCTACTCTATAATGGGGACAATATTAGTGCCTACCTTCCAGGGTTGTTGTGAGGATCAAATGAGCACAGTGTCTGTTACATCATAAGCACTTAAAAATACTTGTTACCTATCTATGTACTCTGGTCAGCCTCAAGGAGCCTCTGGCTTCCGATCATAGTCACAGAATAGGAACAACTCCACTTAGCATATGGTTAATTCAGTCCTCAGGCCATGCTATAGTCAGTCCTGCTTCCTCTGAAACCCATCCTCCCCTTATGTCCCTGTAATTGCTATAAGGCTTTCTTCCAAGGCCTCTTGCTGCTCCTTTGCAAAGCAGCCCTTCCATTACTGGGACCATAACATCATGCCTTAGTCTCAGATAACCACTACTGAAAAACTGGAGTTTTTCCTGTCAAATAGGGCTTGGGGAAGAGAGAAGGAATGAGATGTGTGTGGTGGTGGTGGTGAAGCTATACTTAGAGCTTCCTTTAATCCACCAAGTTTGTTATCAGAAATATCTTTGGACCTGAATTACATCTTGCTCAATCCAACCCTAAAGTCATCACTGCCATCAGGCCCCATTTTACAGACTGGGAAGATGAGACCAAGAATGAGATTTGCTCAAAGTGTTAAACTGCTGGGTGGAAAAGCCAGGGTTTACTCCTAGGTCTCTTGATTGTCAGGATTGTGGTCCTATACCTTCTACCGAGCTCATTAGCAACCTTGGAGAGTCTGGCCCAGACCTTGTTCCATGACTCACCAAAATGAAGCTCCTCTTCTCCAGACTTCTCTTCATTCATCACAGAGCACTTCCTTTGGGGCATCAAAGTTTTTCATCTTCCTATTCCCCTCACCCAGAATAGTGTCTTTCCCCTACTAGGTGCTTACTAAAAGTGTCAAATCTGAATTTATTGAATATAATATTCTCAACATTTTGTAGACTCCAGCACTGGGTCTTTCATATAACACATAATTAATAGCCAGCATCAATCTATCACTTTCCTGCCTGCCATGTCATCATGCGATCTTATTTATGGCCACCCATCCCCTTCATCTCCCTTTCATTGGAAGCTCAGACTTCTTCCCTAGGTCTTCAGGTCTAATGGGTGAACATGTGACTTATCTTGTTGGGGATGGCCTCAATGCCATTTCCCAGAGGAAACTGAAGCCTTTGGATTAGATGACCTCTAATGACTTCTTCTGGCCCCAACTTTAGGATCCTTCTTCAATAAGTGGATACAGTTACCATATCTAAAAATGTATACATCATTCTGTCCTCATAGTCTCCATCTTCTCTGTCAAGAAAAGGAAAGTATCTTTCCTTATAAATTGGATATTACCCTTGGATTCAGGAAGAATTAGGTTTAAATTCCATCCCCAATACTTACTAGTTGTGTGACCCTGGGATTTAACCTCTCTGTGCCTTGGTTTCCTCATCTGCAAAATGGGAAAGCTGAGCTCCATGGCTTGTAAAGTTCCTTCCTGTTTTAAATCTGTGGCCCTACAGCCCTATGTTCTCTGGTTCCTTAGGCACCTACTATGTGTCATGCAATATGCTAAGCACTGGGGATACAAAGATAGAAGCAAACTATACCCTTAAATAATCTTACATTCTAAGGAAGGGAAGCCTATTATTCCTATTCTCCAAGACCAAAATTGTTTATTACAACTACAGATATGAAATCTTGAGAAGAGGAAATCAACAGAGCTGAGGGACTGATAATACATAGGGGATGATGATGAAGGAAAGGGAGGAGTCAGAGGTGACCCTGAGATTCGGAGCCTGAGTGATTGATTACTAGAGACAGGGAAGTCAGGAGAAGGAGCCTGCTTGGGTGATTCGAGAGGTATAAGGAGTCCTCATTTTCCCATCCCTGTGGGACAGCTCTCAATTGACCCCATGGGCTCCCCTTGTGTTGTTTTAATTGATCTGCCGTATGTCAAGTTTTGTCTGTACAACACAGGGACATGCAAGTCAAATACTTCTCTATCGACCTAGGCCAGAGGATCTCTGGCAGCTTGGCTTACTATCAGAGGCCCAGAAAAGGCGGGGGGTGTCATTATGCTGTGGAAGTGGGTGATCAGAACACCAGAGGAATGATACCTCAGTGCTCCTGCCTCCTCCCTGATCTCCTCTGCCTTCACCCTCCCTTTGTGGTTAACTGTGACGCTGACAGAAGGGGAGTGAGGGGGCTGACTGGGAAAAAAAAAAAACAAGCTGACAGATCAATGAGACTGTCTGCAAAACAGGTCCCATTGCTCTCATCTCAAAGACCAGCCAAGACATCACAACATGTGTGCGCACACACACACACGCACACACGTGCACACGCACACACACACACACACACACACACATACACACCTGTGAATTTTTTATTTGTTTTCAGAGTCAAAGAGTTTAATCCACCAGCAGAAACTGAGGAAATGGCCAAGGATGGAGAGGAATTTGAGATCTGGGAAAGAGCTTAATAACGGCTTTTCTCACTACGGGCTGTAAGGTTCATGAAATAAACACAGCAGTCCCCTGAGAAAGGTGTGGCAAGAGTCTTTCCTGAGATACATCCTAGCATTCAGAAAGCCTGGAGTCAGACATGGGTCTGAATTCTGCCTCAGCCACTTCTGAATCTCAGAGTGGTAGTAAAGAAAGCCTCTACAAGCTTTGCATTGGGCAACTGTTACCCTTGTTTTGTAGAGGCCTTCCCTGGACCTCGATTTCCCCAGCTATAAGGTTGGATTATATGACCTCTAAGGTCTTCTTGAGGTCTTTGCCCAGGGCTTAGAAGAGCGCCTAGCACAGAGTAGATGCTTAATAACTGGTTGCTGATTTATACATTGATTGACTAATACATGTTGTCACCCCGATAGAATAAAAACTTCCTAAATGTGAGACTATTTCATTTGTATTTGTACCCCTAGTGACTGGAACATAGTAAAAGCTGAAAAAGTACTTATTGATGAACTGATTATGACTTAAAGTCCAGATCTTTTTTGCCATGTAGCTGCTACCTTTCAGATAGAGAATATTAAAACAGAAACTGAGAATGTCAAGTTAAGATGGACTTCAGAGATCATCTGATCCATGAGTACTAAATGTGGGATCCAGGGACCCCCAAGGGGCTTAGGGATCCATTTCAGGGGGTCTATGACTTGGAGGAGAGGAAATTACATCTTTATTTGAGTAAAATTTGTTTCTTTTGAGTTCCTATGTATTTTATTTTATGTATTTAAATACATATTTCTGTGTTTAAAAGATCCATAGATCTTACCAGAATGCCTGAGGGATCCATCCCATCAAACAATTGTTAAAAAGCCTTGGTCTAGTCCAACCTGTGCTTGAACAAGAATCCCCTCTATGAAAATAACATACTCAAGAAATGCTCATCCAATTGAGTTCAATTCAATCCAACAAGAAACAATTGATAATAATATCTGACAATTGTGTAACACTTTAAGGCTTGCAAACTGTAAGCCCTTTGAAGACATGGGCCATCCCAGTTTTGAATTTGTATCCCCCGGGCTTAGCATAGTTCTTGGCACATTGTAGTCATTTAACAAATGTTCGTTGATGGGTAGATAAAAAATTATTTAAGTTTCACAATAACCCTGAGGTGACATTATTTTCCCTTTTCCTCATTTTACAGATGAAGAAACTGAGGTTTAGAGAGATTATGTGAATGAAATAGCTAGGTGACATGGTGGATATAACTTTGGGACTAGAATCAGGAAGACCTGAGTTCAAATCCTCTCTCAGCTACTTATTAGTTATATGAACCTGGGCAAGTCACTTAATCTCTACCTTAGTTTCCTTATCTGTAAAATGGGAATAATAACAGTACTTACTTCCCAGGGTTGTTATGAGACAAAATGAGAAAATATTCATAAAGTGTTTTTCAAACCTTAAAGTACTATGTAAATACTAGTTATTATGAAGTGACTTATTCATCATAACAGTTAGTTGTTATCAAAGGCAGAATATTAACCAAGGGTTTCTTGATTCCAGGTTCAATGCTCTTCATTAAAACTCATTGCCCCTAGATGCAAATCACTGGGCTAAGTGCAGAGTAGATAGCAGCAAAATAAGAAATATTCCATGCCCTCAAAGAGTTCATACTATACTGGGCTCATAGAGAAACATGTAAACAAATAAGGATATACATACTCAATTAAAGAGGAGTGAGAGAGTGCTAACAATTAAAGAGATCCATTTGTCAGTCAACTTGAATTTATTAAGCATCAACTTTCTACCAGATGCTGCATTAAGCCCTGGGGAAACAAAGAAAGAAAGGAAGAAGAGAGAGTGAGAGAGAGAAAGAGAGAGAGAGAGAGAGAGAGAGAGAGAGAGAGAGAGAAGTACCTTTTCTTAAGGGACTTACAATCTAATTCAGGAGAAAGCATGAAAACAACTATGGACAAACAAGATATATACAAGATAAATTGGAAACAATTTCCAGAAGGGAGGCACTAAGATTAGGACTAGGAAAGGCTTCTTTGCAGAAGATAAGACTTAAACTGAAATACAAAGGAAGCCAGTGAAGCCAGGAGGTGGAGATGAGGAGGGAGAGTGTTCCAAACAGGAAAAAGATTTCCAGACTATCTGGAATATGAGTTGAGCCTTGAAGAAGCCAGAGATTTTATGAGGTAGAGATTAGGAGGGAGAACATTCCAGGTATAAT
The DNA here is from genome assembly GCA_028646515.1 of Pseudochirops corinnae. Classification (NCBI taxonomy): domain Eukaryota; kingdom Metazoa; phylum Chordata; class Mammalia; order Diprotodontia; family Pseudocheiridae; genus Pseudochirops; species Pseudochirops corinnae. The sequence continues at coordinate 72,943,994 of CM053588.1, read as the reverse complement.
GGGCAGTCTGTGTAAAAGTAGAGAGGGGGGAGATAGAGGACCAAGTTTGAGGAATAGCAAGAATACTTGGGCTGGAATGTAGAGGGCATAAAAAGGGGCAATATTCAATAAGTCTGGAAAGAATCCAGATTATAAAGGGTTTTAAGCTCTAAGATGAGAAATTCATATTTTGCCCCAGGAATAACAAACCACCACTGAAGATTCTTGTGTAGGAGCATGCCATAGTCGTACAAACTGCTTGAAGACCTCCAGGGAAGGAGATGCCACTACCTCCTGTGGCAGATGATTCCATTTTTGAATAGTTCTAGTAAATGTAAGGAAGACTGGAGACCATCATTTTTCAGATAGGGAAACTGAGACTTGGTGAGATGAAGCAACTTGCCCAAGGTCACATATTGAGGGACAGAATGCAGAGCAGTTTTAATCTGCATTTTTTGGACTCCCAGGTCATTATTCTTTTCTCAAAACTATACTGCCAAGCTAATGTACACTTCAGACTGTCTCCATTAAAAAAAAGAAAGGGATCAATTTCTTTCTCACCTCTTCTATGATGCCCCATGCACCATCATAGCCCAGGCTGGATGTCCACATTGAATAAATCTTCTGCCTGCTGCAGCTGCTACTGGGTCACTAGTGAGTACAGAGAGAGTCTCATGCCTTGCTAATGGGGCTAAGCTGAGGAGGAGGGGCTATTCTCTGGGCGGCAAATTTATGACAAGCAAGAGTAAGAAGCTGGGCTCATTAGCAAACTTCAGAAACAGGGAAGACACAGTGTTGACTTGATGAATAATAATGCTAACACCGGCAGGCTGGCAGGCTGGCAGCCTGAGCTTCCGGGGCTCAGACAGCAGTAGGTCAAAGCTCGGGGGTATTTCTGAGATCCTGGAAGAGAGGGGATGTAGACTGGGGGAAACCAGGGCATAGGCCATGAACAAAGTGGAGCCCCTCCCCCTCTTCCTCACTGCCCCATCTTCCTGTATTTTAAATACCAATTGCTATGCAGGTTAAATACTTATTCAGCTGCTGCATTTTAGCTTAAAAGCCAGCTAATTGATCTCTGGAGATCCTGAGAGAGCATTCAAGAAAGGGCCTTAATTAGAATCAACTTCTCGTTCTTTTTTTCTTATCATTTTTTAAATAAAGAAAATACAATTGAAATGACAGGGTCCCTGGAATCAAGCAGCAAATGTGCATGTTATTTGTAAGGGAGAAGCAAAATTATTTGTGATTCTCTAGTATGGAGTTCCTGCCTCACCATGAAGTCAGACATCTTGCTAGTGCGAACACCCACAGGTGGGAGCTGTCCAAGGTAGAAACCCTTACAGCCTGATCTCGGAAAGGCTGCACTCTTACAGCCAGCACCTCCAACAGGTAGATTCTCTCACAAATGGGATTTCTTGCAGGAAGAATGTCTCAGAGGTGGGAGCTCTCCCATGAAACTTGTTCACAGGCAGGATACTCACAAGTTCACCTGCCTCCTATTTCATCATCAGTCCTTCCATAGAGTCCAAGACACTCAGAGCTGGAAGTGACTTCAGATGTCATCCTCCAATCTCCTTCACAGTGAAGAAAGCATGTCTATAATATTATTTACAGGGGCCATTCAAGTTATACATCATGACAGGGAACTTACTTCTACTTGAGACAATCCATTCCTTTGATGAAAAGATCTGCTTGTCAAGAATATATTCTTTCCATCAAGCTGAAATTGGCCTCTTTGTAGTTTCTGATATGGTCAGAAGAGCAAGGACTTGATTTGTAGATATGGGGCAGAGGTTTGGATCTGAGCTCTGTCCCTCATACAGAGCTCCTCCATGTGTGATTTGAGGTTTGTTGCTATACCCCTCTAGGCCTCACATTCCACCACACCACACTGCCAATCACAACTCCTAGCTAGGAAGCAGCAAGAAGGTATGGAGATGACACTTTAGATCAGGGGTTCTTTACCTTTTTGTGTCATGGTTGGGGGTGGTGGTAAGGAAGAGCAAGCATTTATTAAATGTGCCAGGCAGTTTGCTAAGTACTTTAAAATATTATCTCATTTGATCTCCACAACAACTCTGTGAGGTAGGTGATATTATTATCTTCATTTTACAATTGAGGAAATTGAGGCAAACAGCAATACAGTGACTTACCCAAGCGCACCTATCTAGTAAGGATCTGAGATGGATTTGAACTCAGGTCTTCCTTATTCTAGGTTTAGCTTTCTATCCACTGAGGCCACCTAGCTGCCTCTTTGTCATTTAGGGGAAGCCTCTGGATTCCTTCTCAGAATCATATTTTTAATGAACAAAGCATAAAAATAGTTACAAAGAAAACCAATTATATTGAAATATGGTTATCAAAATATATTTTTTAAAGTTTGTGGTCCTCAAGCTAAGGACCTCTGTTCTAGTTGCAAGAGCAAAAAGGGAATACACTTGGAAGTGGAAACAGCTGGCCAGGCTCATCTGTAAAACAAAGGGGGAGCAAGCACAATTTCAGATACAATCTTATTTTGTGTTCTACTTTGTATATGGAAATACTCATGTCTTGAGTTGTTTTTGGTTTGGGTATTTTATTTTGGTGCTTGTTAAGTTCAGAATAAAAATAAATTTAAGAAAAAACCAAAGAGGTCAGAATAGATCTTCTCTAGTTTATCGCCTTCATGTTCCTATGAATGTTTCTGATTTCTCCTTGTTCTGTGCTCTAGAGTCAAGCAGAACAAGTCTAGTCTCTTTTCTATACAACCTAAAAGGACTTATGATTTATTTTCTATATCCATTTTGTATCTACTTATCTGGGAGCATGTGACTTGCCCCTATAGAATCTAAGTTTCTTGAGGACAGGGACTGTTTCTCACTTTTTTCTTTCTATCTCTAGCAGCTAGCACAGGACCTGTAGCTTAGTAAGCACTTAATAATAAATGCTTATTGAATTGAATGGTTGAATGCCATCCTTCAAATATCTAATGAGAGTCATTGTGTTGGCCACTAGCCCTTCTCATCTCCAAGCTCAGCATTTCTAGTTCTTGTAAATGACCCTCCTGTGGCACAGTCTTCAATCTTCTAACCATTCTGGATACATTAGAGCTTAATAACGGCCCTCCTTAAATGTGCCCCTAGAACTTGATACAATGCCCCAGGTAAGATCTGAGCAAGTGATCTTTGCTCCCCAAATCAATCCCCAGCAGTTGGGTGGCCTGAGTCACCCTCCCTATGAACATCCTTGTGTTTCCTCTCTCCCTTCCCCAAGCAGATTCTGTGCCTAAGCTCAAGGTAGCTTATTGACAGCTTACACATGACAGTATCTGGGTTGTTGACAGGACAAACCTGGACAGTTGTTTAGCCATTTCACTGGAGGAAGGGGTTAGGTGGAAAATTCACCTGCTCTTGAATGAAGGGCTGTCCACTTCTTTTGAAAAAGATGTCACTTACAGTGAGCACACAACTTCCAAAGAGACATAGGTAAAAGGGAGAGGAGTAGATAGGTTATCTACACATCTGTTCCATCTGATCAGCCAAATCTGTCATGTTGAAGTTTGGAGTGGCATGGATTCTAGTCCAGGACTTCGCCACTAATTCATCATGTGATAGGGGATGGGGGTGGGTAGGAGTGGTTGAACTAGATTAGAGATTTTTAACCTGAGGTCCAGAGCCTTGGTCCCTGGATATATTTCAGAAGGTCCATGAATTTGGATGGAATACACACACACACACACACACACACACACGTATATACACACATTATATATGTGTATATATACATATATATTTCCAATAGCCTTTGATTTCTTTTGTAATCTTTTGTATTTTATGCATTCATAAACATTTATTCTGAAAGGGGTCCAAAGGCTTCACCAGAATGCCAGAGGGTCCAGGAAACAAACAAACAAAAGGTTAAGAACCCCTGGCTTAGATGGTCTCTAAGATTCCTTCCTGCTCTGATGTTCTGCAAAAGTGCAAGACTGGAGATATAGACTTGAGCTAGAGCCCCAACTATGCAAACAACTGATTCTATGTCCCTAAGTAAGTTCCTTTCCCTCTACAGCCCTTCCTAGCCCTGATGGTCTAAGTAGGAACTGTGAGTCTGATTCTAAAATGTAACAGATAGATTCTCCCTTGTGTTCCCATGTAGCCAGGTTGGGGAGGGGGCACTGGTCTAATCCCCACTGGAGAAGGTGGCTAAGATAGCATTGGGCCTCCATAAGTATCCTCTGGACTAGGAACAATAATCCATGCAGCAGGGGGAAAAACAGTACAGTGGAAGGAGTGATGAACTAAAGAGTCAGAAAACCTGAGTTCCAACTCCACCTCTACTCCTTATTAGACATGTATCTTTGGGTAAGTTATTTTCCCTCTCTCAGCCTCTGTTTTGTCATAAATAAAATGGGAATAAGGAGCCATGGGCTTGTTGTGAGGATTAAATGAGATAATTCAATACAGTGCTGTGTAACCTTAAATCATCATAAATACATGAGATATTAATATGCTCTGGCCCCTTTTGCCTGAGATTCTCCCCCTCCCCCAACTCCAGTACAAGGACCTGACTGCTTTGCCTGGTAAATGAGGGAGGGCCAGTGGTTGGTGGTAAAAGAAGGCTCCATCTCTCAATGGGACCAATTTGTGAGTTTCCAGCAGAAGCTTAGCCCATCTCTCCCCGACTCAGCCTCTTCTCTTGCCTTTTCACACACACTCACGCTGTGAGGATCCTGAAGGCAGCAGAGGAAGTGGAAATTATTGCTAAGAGGTCCTGCTGCCAGGCCCCTATTGCTATTGGCTGGAAAAGGAGAAGCAAATCGCTTAGCCATCAGAGAGGCTAGAGGAAGAAGGCAGATCTTGTTCCTTACCAAATGGGCAGAGCCAGGAGAGAGACTAGGAGCTAAGAAGAAGCCTCTCTTAGAGACAAGAGTGGGCTCTTCCACCCACCTCCCCCTAGTCCTCACTCTCTTCTCACATACCTCACACATGACAGACAGCAGAGAAATGGCAAAAGCCTATGTTAACCCAAGCTTATCTCCATGATGGGAATCACAAACCTCCCATTTTCTTACTGTTGAGTTGATCTAGCCCAAAGCTAAACCCCTCCTCAAATCAAGCCGCAGATTAGACTATCTAGGGTCTTCCACGCTCTGGCAGGGGGTTAAATGTACATGATGCATTAAGTTTCTCATGGGCACTGCCTCCATCCTTAGCCATCCAGGGCACTGGAGGGCAGCAAATCTAATTCAGATCTCTCTCCTCTGCTTGTCCTATCCCTGTTCCCACCAATGACATTGTGGACTGTCAGAACTTATGGAGCTCTGAGAGATCATAGGTTCATGTACAGAGAATTAAAGGGACCTCGGAGAACACCTAGTCCAACCCTTTCATTTTACAGGTGAAGAAACTGAGGGACGTGTTAAATGACTTGCCCAAAGTCATAAAGACAGTAAAAGGCAGGATTTGAGTCCAGATCCCCCAAATCCAAACCCACCATTCCTTCCACTCCAGTAAGCTGCCTTTCACTTTAGTCAAGATCTCTTAAGGTGAAACTGAAACTCACAGAAAGTCACATAGCAAGCTGAGACTTTAACACAGATCTCTGCCTTCCAGGCAAGGGCTATTTCCCTTTTGCCCCATACTACTCAGCATCCTTCTGGATGCTGCCTTTGTCCACTCTAGAAACTTGTTCCCAATAGTCATTGTTGGGTTCAGCTCAATAGGAGGTAGGCACATAGAATTAGCTCCTAGGGGTTTTGATTTGATACAGCCATTGGACCATAGCAACAAGCAAACAGTGTGTGTGAGGTGTGGGGTAGTCATTTGGTTAACAAGCAGTCATTGAATAGTCATATTAGGTGTAGAATGGAGAGAAGAAACAAGGGGCATAGAAGACATTATCTCTCCTCGAAGGGAATCCCAAGCTTTGCTAGTTTGGAATCCTTGGGAAAAATTATTGAATTTTAACTTTAATTTTTTATTAAGATGGAAGGGATCTTGGAGGTCATTTAGGTCAACCTTCATATTTTACAACTGAGTCCCTTTACCTCTCAGCCATGGTTTCTTCAACAAGTTAAATGAAGATTAGATGATCTCTACAGCTTCTTTCAGCTCTAAATATTATCCTAGGAAGAGATACAGCATCAAGGCATAATAATGATTATTATAATTCACTTTAATCTTTAATAGTACAAGTATTTCCCCCTCGTTATCTTATTTGATTTTCATAACAACCTTATGAGGGATGCAGAATAGTGATTATTGTCCCTAGTTTACAGATGAGGGAAATTGAGTTTCAGGGTGGATAATAACCATAGTCACATAGCTAGTAAATACTGGAGCTAGATTTGAACCCAGACTCCTCTCACTCCCTCTCCATTGAACTAATGAGGGAAGTGACTTAAAAACAATTGCAAGAACCCTTTCTAAAATATGTGCTATAGACACACACCCCAACGAGGTCGAGGATAAAAAGAAAAGTACACCTTTGGTATACACTAATATACTTCTAGCAGCATTTTTGTGGTAGTAAAGAACTGGACACAATTTCCTATTAAATGGAGAGTTAAAGCAGTTGTGGTACATAAATGAAATGTAATATTACCAGACTGAAAGAAATGATTAATACAATGAATACAGAGATGCACAGGAAGACTTATAGGAATTGATACAATGGGAGGTAAGCAGAGCCAGGAAAACAATATACATAATTGTTACACTGATGCAATTAGAAAGAAAAACAGCAAAGTAATCAGAATCGAGTGCTATGAAATTGGGCCCAAAGAATTAGAAGGCAACTCCATTCCCTTGCAGAGGCAGAGCACTGGTGGGATACTGAGTATTATGTTAGACTTTGGGGATGTATTGGGTAGTTTTGCTGAACTATTTTGCCCCCACCCTCACCTTTTTATTCTTTGTTATAAAGATGGCTCTCTAAGAGAGGGGCATGAAGGGAAAAGTAATATAAAAACAAAAAACAGCAATAAAAATTTTCTAATGTGCTGAACCCTCTGAACCCCATGACATGCTCAAATTCAGTCAGTGAAGAAGAGAGGCTCAGTGTTGGAAAAGGGAGTTAGAAAGTTGAATAGCTGAATCCTGAATGAGTTTTAGGACATGCCAACCCTAGCCCAGATCCATGACCTATCTCTTTCAGACCTGTACAATGATATGGACCTGGTCTTCCCTTTTGGATTATTACATTCATTTCTAGAAATTTTTTGGAAGAGCATTGATAAATTAGAGAGTAGCCAGACAAAGGTAGCCAAGATGGTTAAGGGCCTCTAAGGCAGTGGTTCTCAACCTTCCTAATGCTGCATCCCTTTAATACAGTTCCTCATGCTGTGGTGACCCCCAACCATAAAACTATTTTCGTTGCTACTTCCTAACTGTAATTTTGCTACTGTTATGAATCGTAATGTAAATATCTGATATGTAGGATGTATTTTCATTGTTACAAATTGAACATAAACCACAGGTTGAGAACCACTGCTCTAAGGCATCATATAAAGATAATCTAAAGGAACTGGGAATGGTTAGCCTGGAGAAGAGAAGGCTTATGAGGGGTATGAGAACTGCTTTGAGTGTTTCACTGGCTGTCATGTAGAAGTGGGATTACATACATATTTTGCTTTTGGATGGAGATTGCAAAGAGGAAGATTTGGATTTGATGTCAGAAGATCCCAAAGAGGATTGGGCTGATTTTGAAGGCAATGGGTTCCCCTTCATGGTGGTTCAAATGAAATCTGGATCTCTATTTACTGAATATGATGTAAAGGGGATTCTTGTTCCATTATGGGTTGGACTAGATGGGCCTCTGAGGTTCCTTCTCACCATAAGATTCCATGATTTCCTTTTGGAAGTCAGAAACCAAATTTAAGGATGATCTGGCTCTATCTGTAGCCTGGTATCTAAGAGTAGGGACCAATGATGAAGGGGAATTTCCTTCTCTGGGGCTAGCTCTGTCTGGGAATCAATAACCTGCTTTCCAAGTCCTGAAGATGTAGCATCTATGGAAGGCTCCCACTGTTTTCTGGAATTAATGTTCCAGAGGCAGATAACAAAGAAACTTCCTTACTTGTAGCCTGAAGGAGTAGGTGAGAAGCAAAGAGAATTTCTTAATAGCTGGGGTTCTTAACCTAGTCAGGAGAATCACCTCCTTTTAGGTATTTATAAATAGAATAGGTATTAACTGAGGGGCAGGTAAAATGGAGAAGCCTGAGGTTCTCTTAAGGAATCCTATATTTAGAACTAGAAGATCACAGAGATCAACCCCCTCATTTTACATATGGAGGAACTGAGGCCCAGAGTAGAATGAAATTGTTCAAGGTCAAACTGCAAGTTAAATATTCACAATCAGTAAATTCACAGAAGTGACAAAAGATAGACATAATCAATCTTGGAGGGGCTACAGTAAAGTAGGCACACATACATTGTTGATGGAACTGTGAATTTGGTCCAACCACCCTGGAAAGCAATTTGGAATTATGCTGAAAGCAAGTGACTAAAATACTTATACCTGTTGACACAGGGGTCTCACTACTGGGCATATACCCTGAGGAGGTAAAAGAAGAAATGTCTCATACACCAAAATATTCATAGCAGCATTTTTTATGGTAGCAAAGAACTGGAAACAAAGTAAAGACCATTCACTGGTGAATAGATAAATAGAATGTTGCATATGAATGCAATGGAATATTAATGGGCTGTAAAAAATGATGAATATTATAAACAGAGTAGCATGGGAAGGTTTATATAAACTGATGTAAAAAGGAGTAAGTAGAATCAGGAAAGCAATACGCACAATGACTACGGCAATGTAAATAGAAAGAACAACAGTAATGCAAAAAGAAACTAAATATTGTGAAATTACAATGATCAAGAAGTTTGACCAAGGAGAAGAGTGGAGAAAATGTGTCTTCTTCCCTTCTTTGTATAAGTGGGAGACTATGGGTACAGTACATCACATACAATGGATGATTTGGTTAATGAGTTGGTTAATTATTCTAATCTGACTTCTTTCTCTTTTTTTATTTTTTGATACAAGGAATAGTTCACTTGGGGGTGGGTGGAGGGGGGACAGGAAGGAGATATAACCAGAAATGAAGGTGATGTAAAATAAATCACATCAATTTTTACAATTGGATGCTGAAGATTCTTAATCTATTTGAAACCTTAAGATTGGCTCCATCCTATAGGGCCACAGGTTTACTTAGCATGGGATCACAGATAGGGGATGAAAAGAAACCCTGGAAGCTGTTTAGACCAACCTCTTCATTTTACAGATGAGGAAAATGAACAGAGGAGTTAAATGACCTGCCCACAGTCACACAATAAATGACGAGTCTGATTTCAAATCCAGCAATTATTCATAATATCTGCATCTGGAAGGACCTCAGGAGTCATCTAGTACAACTCCCTCATTTTATAGAGAGGGCCTAGAGAGGTCAGGCAACCTCTCTTGCCCAAACCTTCACAGTGAGGGAGTGATGGGACCAAGATCTGAATTCAGGTCCTATGAATCCTATTTCAGCACCTTTTCTTCTGCCCCATGTTGCCCCCTGTCCACTGTATTCTACAGGATGGGTTTTTCTAGAATCCAGAACTAGCTGGAAAAATGTTGTTCAAAGGCAAGGACCAGGGGCTTGGTCAGGGCTGGGCTTGGGAGCGCATTGGCCAGGAGGAGCTGTCAGGCATATTCAGTTCCCTGCTGTGGAGTCCCCATTAAACATGCAGCTTCTCATCCCATTCCCAGTGTGAGGGCGCCCAAGCACAGGAGGCCCCATTCCTCTCCAACAGGTAAGCTGTTCAACAGATGAGCAGCCTTGTGGCAAAGAAATGCATTATTAATGTTTCTGGTTAAATTAACTGATTAAAACCACCCCAGGTAAAAATGTACGTATCAGCTCTTTGCCGACAGCAAATGAGGAATTAATGGAATAAGCCTGCGTCTCTTTAATGAAACACAGATAGGGGCTGCCTGAGAAGGTGCGCTCTCTACAGCGGGAGCCTCCGATTAGTGATGTTGGGTCCATCTGCTAAAGGGGTGTCTGCTGATTGCAGCCTGGGGAGAGATAAGGGACAGGAGAAGTTTCCAAGTTTCCTCTAGGACCCAGGTGACCTTGAGAGTCCTGAGCTGAGCCCTGCTCTACCTGGGAGTCTGTTGTAGCAATCAGAACCTTTCCATGCTGCTAGGACCTGCTTAGTTAATTGTTAATAAACATTTATTAGGCATACCCAATGTGCCAGGCATTGTGCTAAATGCTAGGGAAACACAGAAAGGAGGAAAAAACCAGCCTCTGTTCTCAAAGAACTCACAATCTAATAGGGGAGACAATATGCTAGCAATTATGTACAAACAAGATATAGAAAGAATAAGTTGGAGATAATGAACATGAACATTAAGGGAGATTAGGAAAGGCTTCTTGTAATCGGGGTGATTTTACCTGGAACTTGAAGGAAATCGGGAGGTGGCGATGGGGAGAGAGCATTCCAGGCATGGGGAGCAACCAGTGAAAATGTCTGGAGTCAGAAGATGGAGCTTCTTGTGTGTGGAACAGCCAATAAGCTAGTGGCAAAGGATGTCATGGGCATGGGAAGGATGGTGAGGCGTACAAAAACTAGGAAGGCAATGAAGGGTCTTTAATGCCAAGCAGAGGATTTCCTGTTTGATCCTGGATGTGTTAGGGAGCCATTGAAGTTTATTGGATAATATGGTTACAACTCAAGAAGATTGATTTGATAGCTGACTAGAGAAGAGACAAGAATGGGGAGGACTTGAGGAAGGAAGAAAAACTAGGAGACTGTTATTACAATCCAGGTGTGGAGTGATGAGAACTTGCACCTGAGTATTGGCAGTGTTAGGGGTGAGAAAGAAGAGTCTAGGAAAGATATTGTGAAAGCAAGATTAGGAGAACTTGACAACAGAATGGTTATGGGGGATGAGAGATGACATCTGGGTTTTAAGTCTTCATGATTGGGAGGATGATGAAGGTGTTCTAAGCAATAGCAGGAAAGTCAGAGGGATTAGGGTTCTGGAGAAAAGAGAATGAGTTCCATTTTATACCTATTGGGTTTAAGAAGTCTAGGGGACATCTGATTTGAGATACACAATAATTGTGCAGTTGGAAATAAAAGACTGAAAGTCAGCAGAAAAGTTAGAGTTGGTTCAGATTTGAGAATCATCAGGACGACTAGGTGGTGCAATCGATAGAGCACCAGCCCTGGAGTCAGGAGGACCTGAGTTCAAATCCGACTTCAGACACTTAACACTTACTAGCCATGTGACCTTGGGCAAGTCACTTAACCCCAATTGCCCAGCCTTTTCCCCTCCAAAAAGAAAAAGAGAGAGAGAGAGTGACAGAGAGAGAGAGAGAGAGAGAGAAACTCCTAAAAAAAAAGATTTGAGAATCATCAGCATAGGGATAATTGATCAGCTGATGAGATCACTAAGCGAAATAGTACTTAGGCCACAGTGGTTCTCAACCTGTGGGTCGCGACCCCTTTGGAAGTTGAACGACCCTTTCACAGGGGTCACAGGGGTCGCCTAAGACCATCGGAAAACACATATTTCTGATGGTCTTAGGAACCAAGACACCTCCTCTATCCGTCTCCAGGCGAGTCCGCCCACATGCAGACATGCCCACATATGAGTATTAAAGAGTTGCAGCATTAGGAAGGTTGAGAACCACTGACTTAGGGGGAAGAGATGAAGGCCCAGGAAAGAGCCTTGTGTGATGACCATAGTTAGTGGTCATGACTTGGATCAAGATTCAGTGAAGGAGACAGAAGTGGCCAGGTCAATGGTAGAAGGACAGCTGGGAGAGAGTAGTACCATTAAAAAACACTCAGAACAGGGGACCTGGGCTGAATGGGGAAGGACAAAGATACAGCTCCTGCCTTCAGAGACTTCCCATAGCATCTTCCCTCTGAGAGTTCCTTCCATCTACTCTTTTTAACTCATATGTAGAATTGTCTCCTTTGTTAGAATGTAAGCGAATTCCTTGAGATCAGGAACTGTTTTTGCCCTAGAACTTAGCATAATGCCTCAAATACAATAATCATTCAATAAATTCATCCTGACTGACAGAGGACAAAGGACAAAGTACAGATAGCAAAATGGAAATACTGAAGCAGGGTGTTGTGGACTGAGAGTCAGGAGATCTGGTTTCTAGTTCTAGCTCTGCCACTAATGTGCTGACTGGAGCCAGCCTCTTCCCTTCTTCAGTTTTCACTTTCTTCACCTGATACATGAAAGAGCTGAACTAAAAGATCTCTGAAAACTCTTAGATATATCATATCCAGGTCCAAGACACTTTGGTGCTGGCAGTGACTGGGATGGGAAATTAGAAAGTACTTCTCATCAATCTGGTGTGGCTTCTTGGAGGAGGTTGAGTAATCATGGTGCACTGTTGCACTTCTAACAACATGGTTTTGTATAGGGGGAAGGAGAGGAAAGGGGAATGAATTGTCCAAACAATAATGTCACTAAGCCTGGGCTTCTTTTGGGTTGGAAAACCCTGAATAAACCACAGCCCCAGCAGTTAACTCATCCTCTCCTCTTCTCCTCCCTCTCCCCTCCTTTCTTCTTCCATCTCTCTCCTATTCTGGCCGGTCTTCCTGTGCTGGAAAGCTTTTTTTCACTGTCACTGATATGAATGTTTGGACCTCAAAGTGAGAATTTGCAAAGACATCTTGTGTTCTGCAGAATTGTTTTTATTTCTCTCCCAGCCTCCCTGTGGGGAAGGGGTAGGGAAGAAATCGAGACAGAGACAGAGATCCCAGTCCTTGCTACTTTCCCATTGCTCACATTGCAGGCCAAGGGGCCCAAATACATCCCTTGTTTGCCTCTGGGGAGCACATGAGGACGGAGAAGGGAGGAAGAAAATGGCATAATCCCAAAGCTTCTTAAATAACTTTTCAGTACTGGCAGCGGTGGGGGGTTCCCAGGTCAGTGCTGATATCATTAGTTGTTTACTCTGCAAAAGTTCACACTTCTGAAGGCCTTACTCTATCTGTCGGAAACACACTACACAGAGAGCTCACAGCTCTGCCAACTGTGCTCCCCGGATAGGGGAAAAGCAAATATTTAGTGCACACATACACACACTCTCACAGATGTACAAACAGAGAAACAAATGCATAGATGTTGACAGACACACAAACATAGACACAGGTATAGACAGTTGTGATCATAGATACAACATGAGACATGAACATATGCAGGCAAACATACAGATAGATAAATAGAGAGAGACACAGAGGAATAGACATACAAAGAGAAAAACAGGCATAAACAGACACATAAACACGACACAAAAAGATACCAACACAGTCAGACATACACACAAAGGCAGAATAACCAAAGAACAGTAGTGGCTGGGCAGCTGTCCCCACATCCTCCCTCTGGACCAGCCATTTATGCTCCACTTCAATTCCAAAATACTCTAGGGGAGGCTAAACTCTTATCGGAATTCAGGCTCACAGAACTGCAGAACTGCAAAGGACCCCATAGAACAGAATTATGGAACGTGAGTTGGGACCTTGGACAGCAACTTCTTCATTTTACAGATGATTGAAACTGAAGACCAAGGCAGAACTAGAATTCAAAACTAGGTTATACCACAAACCCTCTGAGAGGAGTGGAGGAAAACAGTCTCACAGAGATGGAAAACAAGTTCCAGGAGTAGGCAAGTTTTGTCCACCGTCACACACTAAGTGGTCAAGCCAGGACTAGGACAGACATCTCCTAACTCTTCATCCGGGATCTTCTCCCTCTAGAGCTCCTGCCAAGAGTCTGGAGCTTGACTTCTTGGGTCTCACCTCCTCAGCTTCCCCTACTTTCCATAGCTCCATTTTTTTTCTAAGTTCAGCTTCCCAGGGGGGTCACCTTGTTCTCCACCCTCCTGTCGAACGACCTGAATGACTTGCCTTTCCTGAGCATGACTAATCATACTGGCAGCCACAGATAGAGAGACTGTGTTTTAATTGGGCTGATGTCCAGGTGTTGTTGGCAAATCCCAGATGTTGTATGGAAACAAACAAACCTACGGAAATCAGGGCTCTTGGTTTTGTTTACCTTTCTGCAGGAAGAGATTCCATATTACTCACTAGTTAAGTCCCAGAGAATGGAGGATGGGTTGGAGATATGCTCAGTGTGATCAAAGCCAGGGGTTAAGTCCAGTCCGGCTATGGGAAGAGCAGCCAATGAAAAATTTAATACATTCTGACCTATTAGTCACTTAGCAGATGGGAGCAACCACCCTCTAGTCTGAGAGACAATAACAGTAGCATTTATATAGAGGTTTAAAGTTTTCAAAGCACTTCACATATGTAATCTTATTTGATCCACACAACTGTGGGAGATTTTTATTATCCCCATTTGATGAATTAGTAAACTGAGGCAGAGAGAGGTGAAATGACTTGCCCAGAGTCACACAGATAGCAAATGTCTAAGGCAAGATTCCAATTCAGGTCTTACTGAATCTATGAATCCCACTCTATTCATTTTATTCCCTAGCTGCCTCTAAGAAATGGGGAAGGGAAAGGGGGAGATGTCGTACTAGTCTGGCCCAGGGATCCCTAGGCATAGATCTCACTGCTTCAGAGAGATGTGTATCACTGGGGGAGAGCAAGGGAAGAGAAGAGGAAACAAGCCTTTATTAAGAGCCTATTATGTGCCAGGTGCTGTGTTAAGAATTTTACAAACATTATTTCATTTGATCCTCACAACAATGCTGGGAGATTATTATTATCCCCACTTTATAGTTGTGGAAACAGAGGCATACAGAGGTTAAATTGCTTGCCCAGGGTCACAGGTAGTAGGTACCCAAGGCTGGATTGGAACTCAGGCCATCGTGACTCCAGGCCTAGCACTCTATCTACTATATGTCTGTTTCCCTCATGGCATTTAACCTGGGTGTTCATCCTATAGTCATTTGCTCACTGACTTCCCAGGTTATCATATGCTGCTGCCTAGGAATACTGTAGACAAGCCCCTGGGGTCACTGTCTGCCAACTTCAAGGGCTAGACACTAAATGCCTGCTCATAGGGTCATTGTGCACTGATGAGGTTCCCTAAAATGCTGACACATATAGATGGGCAATAAATACTGATTCCTGGTGGGGAGCAGTTTTTACATGTCAACACACAGGGTTGCTACCCCTGATTTCTGGAAGTAATGCATGCTGGACAGGCATTGCCCATAGCTCCCTGGCAGAGCTAAGTGCTGAACAGCTGTCATCACTGCAGGTCATTTCTTGGAATTCCCATGACCATCACGAAAGGATTTCTAGGGACTTTATATTCAGATTCCCAGGGACCCTGCACACCACTCTTGGAAGAAATTGTATACTGACTTGAAGGGGTCATTTTACTCTGATTCCTAGGGTCATTCATAGCTGTTCATGGAAGGATTTGGGACATACCATGGAAAGGTAAGTGGGAGGTAAGAAGAGGTAGGTCTAGGTACATTCTGATATTAAATTACCATGCCAGAGAAACTGACCTCTAAAGGTAACCAATTGATCCCTTGTGAGGCTGTGCTCATGTGGGATAGCTCCATACTTATATATTTGGTTGTGATTTTGGCTATTGTCTTTTAGTGACCTGTAAGAGGTGGGAAGTATGTACATGGGCCTCTATTTCCTCATTTGAAAAATAAATGTTTTGGACTAGATGGCCTGTGAGATTCTTTCTAGTTCTACTTCTATGATCCTGTGATGTTCCTTTGAGAATAGAGGGGCACAGTATAATTTCTGATGCATGGATGGGAGCTCACCCTAAATGAAAGGAGGTACCCAAGCTTTTCCTGGCCATTGTGCTGGGCATAACCCTACCAATGAGCGATTCAGGGAACTAAAACTGATTGGCATCATGAAGAGCTACTGTTCTAGTTCAGAGAATGGCATCAGGGTTAGGGGTAGAGACCTGATTACAACATGGCTAATGGTTTGAGGGATCAACTAGACCAGGGATTCATGGGACTCAGTCTGTTGAAGCCTGTGAAAATCTTATCAGAAGAATGTTTTAAAGTTCATAATATAAAATGCATAGGATTATAAAAGAAAGCAATTATATTAAATTATAGTTAACATTTTTTAAGTTCATGTATTCCAGATTAAGAACCCTTGAACTAGAGCAAGGAAATCTATGTAGATTGGTGAAGCATTCCAACTATATGGTAAAAACACTGGGCAAATAGAGGGATCCCAAAGATATTAGGCTTTGCTCTGTGAGTACAAGTCTGACTCTTTTGACTTGTTTTATATGCCCAGTGTTAAGTACAGGGTGTGTGCCTCATGATAAGTTCCAGTTGACTGAATGTCAAGATAAAATACCAACTCCAGATCCTACCATTCAAGGCCTCGAGTACAGGGAATTAGGAACCAGACAGCACTCCAAACATCTGGCAGTTGAATTACTGGGGTGAAGGATTTCTAGAGAACCATATCTAGAGTTGGGATCTGAGACCCTGGCTAGAATAAGGGTTTAGGGAAGCCAGGGGGTTCTATGGCACCTTCTTCCTATTGATTGAAAAGATATCTACAAACAGTAAAGCGACCAGTTAAGCCCCCAAACTGAGTGAGTTTAGATAGCTGGGGGAGCCAAACTCACTTTTGGTGAATGGTTAATAAATCTGGTGAATTTCTGGTCAATGTGGACATCTGCCATGGGTACTGAACTCCCTTAAAAAGGGGCATTTGTCAGTATGAGCCTGGATCATTCCTTAAAGCACCTGGATATGACCATGGAGAAGGTGACCCCAATATCTGAGGATGGACTTCTGCCTTCTCAAAACTCTGCCCTTCCCTAAGAAAGAAGCAGAGAAAAAGAAGAGGGAAGATATCCTCTTCTTGAGGAGATTGAACCATGATCAGATCCCTGAATGGGGTCTGTCAAACTTTTCTTCCCCTATGACCCCTTTAACCATCCCTGCAACTCTCCAGACCAAAGTGCCCATCCCTGGCCACCAGGTCCTTTGGTGAGTCATCTCCTCCATTAGAAGGTATATAAGCTATTGAATGATACTTGATGTGTGAGTAATTATAATAATTAATAGCTGGCATGTATATAGTGTTTTAAGATATGTAAAATGCTCTACAAATATTATTTCATTTGATGCTCACAACAACCCTGAGGAATAAGTGCTATTATTATCTCAGTTTTATGGATGAAGAAACAGACCAACAAAGGTTGTGACTTGCCGGGGTCATACAGTTAGTCTGAGGCAGCATTTGAACTCAAGTCTTCCTGGGTCCTGGCCCAGAGCCACTGTGCTATTCAGCTGCCACTTAAACATGACTGGTTGTATGCAGGTGTGTTTTGACTCTGATTCTCGGGGTGCTTGTGTGACTGTGTACAAATGGGTGTATTTTACAAGCAAGTGAGTATGTGATGCTTTGTATTTCATGTGACTAAGCATTTAAAATGGGGTAAGTATACATGTGTATATCCCTACATGAGTGTGTATATATGTCTGCATCTATAAGTATTTTCTGGTCATTGGCTATAACCCAAGTCCCTAAAGAATAAGGCTGGTGCAAGAGACATGGAATTTCACTGAACAAATCCAGAGATTCCTTTTTGTATTTTTCTCAGTACATAGCACTTAGCGAGGTTTTCAACTGGAGAGAGGTTTTGTTTCTGGTTCCCAAGGCCCCCACTCCCCCAGCTGGAGAGGAGTCCTTGAAATCCCTTCAGCACCCCAGGCCCCAAACACCGTCTAATACACACACTTTCACAAATGCACTCCTAAGTACATACATATAGCACACATGTTATTCATGCTTATGCATGTATACACTCACACATAGCCATATCCACACATGCATGTTCACACAAAGATACACACACCCTCCTATCCACTTCTTTAGGTCCACTCTCCCTCACCCTCAACTTGCTGGGAAAAGGAAGAAATGGTCTGAAATGTCCAGCTGTGATATCTGATAAAAATTAAAAGGAGGAGCCAGAGGCACACAGGCTAGATGCTGTGGAGAAGTCAAGCAGGCTAATGGGCAGGCAGGAAGGTGTATCCCAGCCCCCATACACAAGCCCTGATAGCTGCCCAGCTCAGCGCGGCCTGTGAGATCTGCCTTTTGAGGTTAAATTAGAGTCCACGTTTCATTTTTGATGCAGCCTAATTCCTCTCGTTTCCTCTTACAGTTGCCAAAAACTGGAGCCTTAAGTGGAAAAGATGCATTGAGCAGCAAACACAGTTCAACAAATATTGTGCTGTGCTGTTCATCACTGGCCCTAATGGGGAGTGGCTCAACTTTCTGGGGTTTTATTTTCTTTTATTTTCCTGGTTGCCATGAATTTGCTACTAATAGACCTGGTGTCACAAAAGGCCCAGCAAGGTCTACTTTGCAAAATGAATGAAGTGAATTCTACTTGGGAGCTACTGACCTGAGCCAGAGCCCAGTCACATCCCTTTACCAGTCTTTGCTGGGCTGCTGTTTCTTTAAGGAGGAAGAGAAAGGTAGGCAGGGGTAAGGGGTAAGTGCTGGACTGAGGAGTCAGGATGCCCACTCCTCTACCCTGGCTCTGCTGGAGACCTTCTCTGTGACTGGGCAATCCTCACCTTTCTCCAGGACTCAGACCCCCTCTGTAAAATGAGGGAAGTTAGACAAGATGACCTTGAAAGTGCCCTCCAGCTCTAAAATCCTGTGCAGGAGGAACAGGGACAAGGAGAGGGTGAAGAGATCTCCAGCAGAAAGAGACTTTAGCTGTCGTCTGGCCCAACAGCTTCATTTGACAAATGAGAAGTGAGGCCCAGGGGGGACTTGCTCAAGGTCACAGTAATCCTAAATGGTAAAAGCAGACTATGCCTAGGTCTTCTGCTGCCTTTTCTACTGTGCCCCCATCTTCTCCAAGGGCAGGGGGAAGCGTGTTGGGGGTGGAGAGACAGACAGTGAGGGAAGGGAGAATGGGGAGGAAGGGAAAGACATAAAGACAGGGAGATGGAGAAGCAAAGAGAAAGACAGAGGAGGGAGAGGAAGAAAAAGAAGAATTAGGAGGAGGAAAAGGAAGAAAAAGATGATGAAGAAGAGGAGGAGGAGGGTGTGGAGGAGGAGGAGGGGGAAGAAGAGGAGGAGGGAAAATAGTCTCCCAGGCAATTTGCTTCTATTGAATCTTGTTTCTTCTCTCGAGAAAATTCTTTTGTGTAGGACTGGGGTGGTAAGGTTGGGGGGCGGGGGAGAAGAGGACGTGAATGGAAAGACACAGAAAGACAGAAACAGACAGATATACAGAGAAGGGGGGGAGGGAGGGAGAGAGAGGAGAGTATGGAGGAAGGTAAAATCTCCCAGGCAATTCTTTTTTGTCGAATGCTGTCTCTTCTCTGTAGAAAGCTCTTTTGTGTAGGAAGAGACCAAAGGTCGGTAATAGATTTCAACAGGTTCCGAAGAGGCTAGTCCCTGGCTGCTCCAAACTGAGTGGGAGGGTAAGAGGCTCCCAGAAATGCAGGGGGAGAAAGATAATTGGAGACACAGGGCCCTGGCCTGCCCTTTGGTTTCTGATTTCACAGATTTAAGAAGAGAAACAGATGGTAGTGGAAATTCACCCTGTATCTAAGTCAGCCCAGCCCTCCAGTGAACAGAGACCATGGTATAATGGGGGAAGCACTCAGGTCTGCATTCAATTCAGGGCTTTGCCACCTGTTTCTATATACAAGTGTGACCTGGGCAAGTCTCTCTCCCTGTCTTTAAGCCTCAGTTTCTTCTTTTGTTCATTGTAGTGGGGGAAGTGGAAATAAATGACCTCTATGGAAGAAACTGGATAGCTTCCCTGACTTGATCAGTAAGACCTGAGTTTAAATTCTGCCTCTGACACTTTACTAGCTGTGTGACCCTGGGCAAGTCATTTAGCTTATCGCAGACTCAATTTCCTCACTTGTAAAATAGTGATAACAATAAATCTACCTCAGGGTGGCTAGGTGGCGCAGTGAATAGAGCACCAGCCCTGAAGTCAGGAGGACCTGAATTCAAATTTGAACTCAGACACTTAACACTTACTAGCCTTATGACCTTGGGCAAGTCACTTAACCCCAATTGCACTGCCCTCCAAAAAAAAAGCAAAAAAAAAAAATCTACCTCACAGAATAATTATGAGGATGAGATGAGATAACATATGTAAAGTGATTTGCAAACTTGGACCTAAAGTTAGAAGGACTGGGCACCTCTTACCCCCACCCCCCCCACTAGCTCTGTGATCTTGGACTCATTACTCCAACTCTCTGAGCTTGAACTAGAAGGGGATGAGGACTAGACCTGTGACTACATTGGGACAGGGAACTCCCAGGTGAGAAAACTTCCTCTACCTTTTCTGAAACTCACAGTCTTGGAATTACTTAGAACAACTGAGTGGTTGAGAGACTTGCCCAGGGTCTCATGGCCAGTGTACGTCAGAGTCAAGAGCTGAACCCAGGTCTTCCTGAGATGCAGATGGGCCCTCGCTCCCCTGTGCTGTCTCTCTTCCTTGAGTCCTTCTTCCAGGATAGATAGGGTTTTTGCTTTTCTTTACATTCCTAATAGTTAGCAGTCCCTGGTACATCACAGGTGCTCAATAATTGTTTATCTATCAACTGACTACACACAGCCTCCGACAAACGCCCTTTCACTTTCTCTAGCTTTTAATGTTTCCAGGACTTCCCCGATTCTGTAGGTCCATACAGACTGCCTTTTGGCTTCTCCTCAGTTGTCAGGTTTCTCCTGCTATTCTGAAGTCACAGTTTCTCTACCAGCCTTTTAAAGATCCCTTTCATCAGCACCCCCTGCCTAGACCTTTGCAAGAGCCTCCCAGTCAGTCTCCCCATCTCTACCCTCTCCAACCCATCCTTCACACATGGCCAGGTTAATCTTTTTGCATCCATCTAGTCATGTCTCTCTTCTGCTCAAAATCCATCAATTCTCTCTTCATTGGCCATTGAGTAAAGTTCAGACTCCTTTATCTGGCATTTAAGGTCTTCCACAATCTGCCAACGTCCTACCTTTTCAGGCCTGTCTCCTGTTAATCCCCTCTATTCACACCATGCTGCAGCCAAATTGGGCTAGTCTGTCCACTGGAACATGCTGCATGCTCTTCCACCTCTGTGATGCCTGGAATCATTCCCCATCTCCCCACCTGTCCTTCCTTTGAAAAGTCTAACTTGAAAACCATCTACTCCAGGATGCCTCTACTGATCCCTCCAAATGAGCTTTCTCCCCTTGGATGCCACATAGCATTTTATACCTCTTTGATGCTCAGTGGATAGAGCACTGGGCCTGGAGTCAGGAAGATCTGAGTTCAAATCTGACCTCAGACACTTATTAGCTGTGTGCTCCTGGGCAAGTCACTTAACCTCTGTTTGACTTAATCCACTGGAGAAGGAAATGACAAATCACTCCAATATCTTTGACAAGAAAACCCCATGGACAGGCTTGGCATGCTATGGTCCACAGTGTCATGAAAAGTCACAAATGACTGAAGTGACTGAAAAACAACACCTCTGTGATACACATTTATTGTACAGGGATATAGTGGAGGGAGAATTAAAATTTGGAGTCAGAGGAGCTGGGTTCAAATCCCAGCTCTGCCACATACAACCTATGTAACTTGGGGACAGTTTCCTCATCTATAAAATGAGAGGAGTTGAATCATCAGTGGTTCTCAAGATTTTTGGTTTCAAAAAATTGTCACTGTTCAGTTGTGTCCAACTCTTCATGACCCCATTTGGGGTACCTTTGGGCAAAGATACTGCAGTGGTTTGCCATTTCTTTCTCTAGATAATTTTACAGATGAGGAAAGTGAGGCAAACAGGGTTAAGTGACTTACCCAAGGTCACACAGCTAGTGTCTGTGGCCAAATTTGAACTCAAGAAGATGATTCTTACTGACTTCAGGCCCAGTTCTCTATCCATTGAGCCACCTAGCTGCCCCAAAGCGTGATCACACCCCTTCCCCCCCTCCCTGCAAAGAGCTTTTGCTTATATGGGTTTTTTTTTATATATTTACCATATTAAAAATTAACACTTCTTAGAATTTTTATGAAAATAGTTTTGACTTTGTGGGTCCCCTGAAGGGGTCTCTCCCCAGGGGCACTAGCTCTGGAGTCAGAGGACCTTGTTCAAATCCTAATTTTGACACTGTGCAACCTTAAGTAAGTCACTTTACTTCCCTGGGTTTCAGTTTTCTCATTTGTAAAACAAGAGAGTCAGACTAGATGCCCTGTGAGGTTCTTTTCTAGCTCAAGAGCTATAATCCTAGATTCTTCATCACTGGCTCCTTCCATTTGCCTACAAAAATGCTCAGATCTCCCTAACCTTTAGAAATAAAAGCCCTTCTAGCCCACCCAGCTTCTGCCCCAGTTCTTTTATCTTTCACTGTTAAATTTTTTAATTAAGAGGCAAAGCAAAAGCACAACCTCCTAATGATGAGAACTGTCCAAAAGTGGAATGGGCTGATTCCAAAGGTGGTGGGTTTCTCCTCCCTGGAGGTCTTCAGGTAGAGGATGGATGACCCCTTGTTAGGTCCATTACAGTGAGGATTCCTTTTAAGTGTGGATTGAATTAGATATCCAGGGAGGGCCCTTCCAACTCTAAAAATTGTGTGATTCTTGAAAAAAAGTTGTTATACTTGATGCCTTTACTTCCTCCCTGCTTATTCCCCTCTTATTCCCTGGCAGTTGGGCTTCTTTTCCAATCCCCATCCACCCACTCTATTGTAATCTCCCTCACTATGACCCTCTAATTGACAAATTCAGTTTTTAAAAAATTAGCATTTGTCCTCCTTGACCTCTCTGCATCTTTTGACCCCGTTGACCAACTCTTCCTACTAGACATTCTCTTCCCTTGACTTCTGATACAGCTTGACCTCCTATTGCCTACATTTCTTGCCATTCCTCTGTTTCCTCCATTGCATCCTTACCCTCTTCCCAGTGCCTTAATGTGAATGCTCCCTGAGGTTTCATCCTTGGCCCTCTTCTTTCTTTCTCCATTCTCTTCTTTAGTAAAGCTTATCTATGCAGCTTCAACTACCACTTCAAAAGAGATGTCTTCTGAATTTATATGAATCATCTTTGTCTCCACTCCTGACCTTTCTTCTCTAGACCTAGACCTGAGAGTACCTCTGTGGCACAGTAGATAAAGTACCAGGCCTGGAGTCAGGAAGACTCATCTTCTTGAGTTCAAATTTGATTTCAGACACTTACTAAGTGTGTGGCCCTAGGTAAGTCACTTAACCCTTTTTGCCTCAGTTTCCACATCTGTAAAATTATCTGGAGAAAGAAATGGCGAACCACTCCATTAACTCTGCCAAGAAAATTCCAAATGGGGTCACCAAAGGACATAACTAAAAACCAACTGAAGAACAACGACAAGATCCAAACCTATAACCACTCACAAGACAAGATCCACCTGATTCAAAACTTTTTGCACATACAAAAATCAGATAATTAACCTTTGCCCTTAAGTTATTCCTTCTGATTAGACTATTTCTGTGATTTCACCGTTGCCCTGGTTTCCCAGGTTCATAATCTTGGAATTATCTTCGGCTTTTCCTTCCCCCTCATCTCTCACATCTAATAGTCTCCTTGTGGTGATTTTGCCACTGGATCATCCCTTGTACCATAGAGAGGCAGAGTGTTTCAGTGGAAAGAGCATTGACACAGAAGACCTGGGTTCAAACCCCACTTCTGACATTTACTATTTACACGATCCTCCATGGGTCTTCTTTTCCTCACCCATTAAAAAACAGAGTTTGAACTTCACAATCTCTGAGGTCCCTTCCCAATCTGCATCTATGACCCTATACTCTCATTCTCCTTAGGTCAACTGTTACAACCCTAAAACAGGACCTCATTATTATCAGCGTGGACTATTCCAACAGCCTCCTAACAGATTATCCTATCTCTGCCCTGATTCTTCCGTCATGATGGCCATGAATCAATCTTCTTTAAGCACAGAACTGGTCAGTTCACTCCTCAGCTCAAAATCCTACAATGGCTCCCCATTGGCCACTGTGTACCAAATTCAAGTTTGTTTGTCTGGTGTCAAAGGTCCTACACAATCTGTCAGCACCCCACCTTTCCAGTCTTATTTCCTATGGTAAAGAACGGAGTGCTGAGCTTCAGTCAGGAAGACTTGTGTTCATATTCTGCCTCTGACTGATCCTAGCTTTGTGACCTTCCTTAGAGAAGCCCTCAAACCTCTCATGACTCAGGCAACATTTTGAGACATGAGTTCTTAATATTTTTCATCCTTTAGCAGTCTGGTGAAGTCTGGAGAGCTCTTCTTAGAAAGACATTTTAAAACATTTAAAACAAAAAAGAAACTACAAAGGATTACAAAGGGAACAAGTTATACTGAAATGAAGTTATCAAAGTGTAATTTTTAAAAACTTAAACTCACAGACTTACTGTTAAGAATCTCTGTTTTAAGATGGTGAGTTACGGATGAAATAACTGCATTTTCCTTGATGGAGGGAGTTTTCAGGGTGGGAATTCCCTTAAACTTTTTTATCTCGATACCCATTTACACTCTTAAAAATGACTGAGGACCTCAAGGAACTTTTTTTTATGTAGGTAATATCTATCAATATTTACCATATAAGAAAGTAAAACTGATTATTTTTTTAAAAAATATTACTTTATCTAAAAAATAACAGTAACAAACCATCATATGCTAACAAAAACAATATATTTTTATGAAAATAGCTATATTTTTCCAAAACAAAAAAAATTAGTGAGAAGAGTGACATTGTTTTACATATTTTTGCAAATCTCTCTAATGTCTGGCCAAACAGGAGACAGCTGAATTCTGATATCTTCTTCTGCATGCAATATGTTGCAATATGCTGTTTTGGTTGAAGTATATAAAGAAAATCTGGCTTCACACAGATATGTAGTTGGAAAAGGAAGTAGCATTTTAATGGACAAATAACATCTTACTAGTATTATGAAAATGGTTTTGACCTTGAAGATCTCCTGGGATCCCCAGAGGTTCTTAGACTATACTTTGAGAACTGTTGGTCCACACAATGAAATCACAGGCTCTGACCTTACTCCATTTTAGGTTCTAGACCAATTGGACAACTCTACCTCCTAATCACAAGTACACTCTGATGGTTCTATGCTTGTACACCATATGCCTAGAATGGTCCCCTTCCCCCTCTTCAACTTCATTTCTTACCCATTCTTGAAAGCCTAACACCTCCTCCAGGAGGCCTGCCAGGATCCTCACTCAACCTATAGCACAAAGCATTCTGTAACTTTCAAACATATTTATCATATGATACTATATGTTACAGGTTAGCATCTCATCCTTTCCTGGATTATAAACTCCCCGAGGGCATGTCTCTGATTTAAGCTTTGTATTTCCTCCCTGTTCTGCACATAGGAGGCACTCAACAGATTTCTTGTATTGCATCTTACTGTATTCACAGGAGATTTGAGGAAAGCAAACACTGTATAGTCTGGCCAAGGCAGGACGACGCTACCCCATACCCATTTTGTCCCCTCCCCCAAGGACCAGCTGAGATGAGATGAATGATTGACAAAGCTTGAAAGATCCAGAAGTTCTGCTGAATGATCTTGCTAATGGTAAATTGATGAGATTGAATGCATTTAAGTAGGAAATGAACCAAATATATGCAAATGTGACTGAATATGCATTATTTAGACTAAAACAAACTTAGTACGAGGCAGGAAATAAAGTGGGGGGAATTATTAACTTGGCAGCTCAAAGAATTGGAAAAACCTGAGCCGTGTTCCAGCTATGGAGGCAGGCATGAGAATTGTTCTCAGAATCCAAACCAATTAACCGCAAATTGATAGCACACTTGAAGACTTAACCACCCCCACCTCTCCCAAATCATGTTCTAATAATGAAGGTAAAAAGTTGGAGCTTCGAATACGTCATATTGTGTGTGTGTGTGTGTGTGTGTGTGTGTGTGTACGTACATGCACACAATGTACACACTCGGGCTCTAATTTGCTTCTCTGAAAGCTGTAGACTTAGGAAAGTTACAAATAGATCCAAGAGGCAGAAGAGGCTTCAGCCAATGTTCCATGAGCTTAGCCACACCCCTTCTCCCAATTCCTGGCTTTTTCACTGGCTTTCCTCCCTCCTCACCACCTTCTAGCTTCCCTGACTTCCTTCAAGTCTCACCTAAAATCCTACCTTCTGCAAAAAGGTACCATTAACTCTAGTGCTTCCTCTCTGTGATTATCTCTTATTTAACCTGCATCTGTCTTGTTGCTACATAGCTCTTTTCCTGCATTAGACAGTGCTTTAAGAGTTAGTTTTCATCTCTCTTTGTACCCCTAGTGCTTAGCACAGTGCCCTTTGTTGCCTTGATTAGACCATAATCTGGGGATACGAATATGAAAGTGGAAACAGTCCCTACCTTCAAGGGGCTTACATTCTGACTTGGGTTCTAATGGGGCAAACAAAACATATAGCAGTTCATTCCTCTCTGCATCTGCTGCTTTGCCTGGTTTCAATTTCAAGGAACAAGATGCCCCTGCACAAGATGCCCCTGGTGTCCCTCCCCATTTTCCTGACTCTTTTTGTGTTTTGCCTTTCCTCATTAGTTGCAAGTTCCTTAAAGTCAGGAAGTCTTTTTATTAATTGTATCCCTAGCGCTTAGCATAATGCCTGGCACAAAGAAGATACTTAATAAATGTTTATTGAATTGCATTGGAATGGTGGCCAGGGTCCTCCCTGTATTTTGGTTTGGAAAGTTGGAGGGATGGCCAGTGGAGCCACAGGGGAGTAGAACAACACATTCTTTCCAGTGATGGTGGCAGTATTGATTTGATTATGGTTCCAGGGCTGGAAAAGGAAGAGGGCAGAGGGTAGGAATGAACAATGGCTGGTGAGAAGCTGGTAGGAGCAAAGTGAATCACGTCTGGGGCCACCTAGAAATCATGGACCATGTGAGACACTCCCCAGGAGGGGGCAGGGAGGGAAATGGGTCCTAGCCTGATTCTTGCTTCAACCATTAATTCTTCCTCCCAACCTTATGTTACTTTGTACTAACTTACCCATGTACATCTAATTTTCTCCTTGTTAATCTACTTATGGTCAAGAACTACTTAGTTTTTGTCTCAGTTCTCAGCACAATGCAGCGGAGGCATTTGATAAATGCTTATTCAGTGAATGAATAGATAAATATTACTATTAAGTAGATGTCTTTGAAGGAACAATGGGGCCACTGAGGCTGAGACCAAAGATAAGATGGGCACAGCTTTCTCCCTGCTCTGTTGAACACTTTACAGCATCTGCTTCTTCAGAAGCCAATCAGGCTTTAGCTTTTCTTCCACTTCAGTGGTTCTAAGGAGGGAATTCTGAGACTTTTTTTCATAAGAGTCCTGAGGGGATTCATGCTGGGCATGGAGAGCTCACACCTGAGCATACCTACAGCTGCAATATGAAGAATTTATTATTTCTGGGACAGTCACAAAGGGAGAATGAAAGAGAGCAAACAGATGGCCAGCCCAAGAGGAGCATGAGCCCTCCTGAGACACTAAAAGAACCACAGGAAGGCCTCCAGAACTTTGGGTAGACCCCCTATGGAAGAATGGTAGGAAAACCTGAGAGTGGCAATGCACAAGAAAGTTGGTGACCACATCTATCCACCCATCCATCCAACCAACCATTCAATCACTCATTCAGTCAATCAACAAGCATTTATTAAGTCTCTCCCTTATATCAGGTATTGTGCTAGGAGCAAGTGATGAAGAGACAAAAACAAGAAGTGCCCAATCCCAGGGAGCTTATAGTCTAACTTGGGAAATCATGTGCTTTGGCGAAAGGAGTTTCCACACAGAGAAAAGCATATATCCTTCATGGTATCAAAGTCAGCCAGCAGTGAGGTTACACAGTGCTGTAATAATTCCTATAGAAATCTAGAAGACACATTTTCCCTCTGGATTATTCAGAATTAAGGGCAGGAACGCTGACAAATCCAGAACATTGAGAGGGGACCTCTGCAGAAACCAGAGACCAAGCGCTCTGGGTCATGGAGAGACACCATGTGAAAGCTGCAGGAGTCACACAGAGGTGATCTTGTCCAAATCTATGCTTCTTAGGTCCTCCCCCATCCCCATCCCGTTCCCTGTGGGGCAGGAATCGTACTGTGCAGGCCTGGAGGAGGCAGAGGATGACACGTGACACAGGGCAGTGCAGCAGAGAGTCCTGAATTGGGAATCAGCGGATCTGGTTCAAATGCTGCCTGTGTGATCTTGGGAAAGCCTCTTAACTCTTCTAGGTCTCAGTTTATCAGTAAAATAATATTGGATTTGATGACTTCGGAGGTCTCTTTCCCCTCTAAATCTGAGCCTATGAGAGAGTCCTGGACTGAGAGTCAGGAGACCTGGGCTGTAAGTCTAACTTGGTCACCAAATAACTGTGTGATCACAGGCAAGTCTGTTCCTTTCTCTGGACTTTTCTTTCCTACACTATAAAATGAGAAGTTAGGTTTAGATGTTCTCCAGGGTCCCTTCCAGCTCTGATCTTTTATGACTATGGATTCTAGAGCTTTGATAAGAATATGAATATTTCCACAAGGATCCAAAGATAAAGACTACAATCAAAGACCCACTAAGCTATGATAGCTAGTTAGCAATTAGAAAAATGCTTTAAAGTTTGTATTTATCTCATTTGCTTTTCACAACAACCCTATGAAATAAGTGCTATTTTAGCTCTGTTTTATAGATTAGGAACTGAAGCACAGAGAGGTTAAGGGACTTGTCTAGGGTCACACAGCTACCAAGTGTTTGAGATGGGATTCAAACTCGGTTCTTCTTGACTCCAAGTCCCACACTCTGCACTGCACCACCTAGTTGCATAGAAGGGACTCCTAGAGGTCATTCAGTCCAAACCCTGCCTCCACTAGGCTGCCATTGAGCCACCCTGAGCTAACAGTTGCCTTCTCATTCGCTAAAATCCTCCCAAAGATCCTCAGAGACCCTTGACCTTGCGAGTTGAGACAAACCACTTCCCATCTAGCCTGTATCTTGATCAGGCTGAGTGGAAGACCATCTCCATTAAGACAAAGAATCAGGTAGATAAACTCAACTACGACTATGTGGCTGTAAGGAAAAAGAAGTGGGAGGAGGAAAGCTAATATCCTTCCAGTATCTTAATCTGGTAGTAAGGGGCAAAAACCTCTGTATACATGCACACATCGGTGCACAGACACAGACATGCGTGTACATACACTGACAGGTGTGCCTTCCATTAATGGACACAGATCTCTTCACTATTTTGCACAGCTGGGCTACAGCAGGCGGTCTCTTCATGCAAATTAAATAAAACAACCTTTTTATCTGTTGGCTGATTCCCTCTTTTGAAGAAATCAACCACAAATTCACTTTTCGGGAGAAGCAATTATTATGATGGATGAAATGTCAGGGAGAGCTAACTCCCAGGCGTTGCAAACCCAGCCGAGAAATAGTTCAGTTAATCGCAGGTAAAATGGGACTGTCCTGTTGGCTCTTGATCTCCCAGGTGTTCCACTCCACCTTATCACTTTCCCCCCTCCTCCCATAATCTTTCTATTCCTCCTGAATCATGTGCCCCCCCAGCCTCCATCCCATCAAGGTGGGGAAAAAACAGCTTTGCTCTCTGACCATCTCTAGACAGACAGGGTCAGAGTTTTCATTCTCTCTCTGAGTCAGAAAAAAAGCAGAGAGGCAAGAGAGGGTCACAATTCCTCATCAAATATGGAATGCCAGAGCTGGAAGGGGTCATAGAGAACTCTGGTTCCAATCCCCCTCATTCTGCAGAAGAGAAAACTAGGCCCAGGGAAGGAAGGGACTTATTCAAGGTCACATATAGTATTAGGGCCAGGATGAAAATGGCCTCCTGACTCAAAACTTAGTGTTCTTTCTATACCACCAGGTGACCTTCTGTGACAAAATAACCAGTAGAAGGTGAGAAAAGGAGCTAGCTTCCAATTATGTAAGCAATGAAAAAAATTTTAAGTTGGTAGAACTAGAAGGAACCTCAGAATGCATCTAGTCCCACTTGTACCAGGGAAGGCAATCGCCAACAAGTGGTCAACCAGGCTCTACCCAAAGGTCTTCAGGATTTCAGAATTTACCATGAAAGATAATTACATTTTAGGATAGCTGTAATTTTTTAAAGGAAATTTTACCTTACAATGAGTGGAAATACACCTCTTTGTAATTTCTACCCATTGCTCCTAGTGGTATTTTCTAGGGTTAAGAAGAACAAAGCTAATTAATTCCTCTTCTCTATGACCTTTTGAGTGCTTGAAGTCAGACAGGACCCAATGCCTGCCCCACCCACTTTCTTTGCTCCAGGCTCATCTGACATCCATCAGGCATTATCTCCAGTCCCTTCTCATCCTTGTCACTTTCTTCCCCTTTTTGGTCAATATTCTTCATTGAATATAGTGCTTGGAATGGAACCCAATATCTACATGTGGCCTCATCAGGATACTTTTCTTCCTCTTATCCTGACCCTTTCTCTGCTTAACTACCAGAATCTTCTGAGCCCTTGGGGAGTCCCTTCCTATATTTGAGAATTTCCTAAGCTGAAAAAAGGTGTGTCTGGGGGCACTTGGATTTGATGATCTCTAAGGCCATTCTCAGCTCTGACATTCTATGGTCTGAAACCCTGATCAGCTTGGATATTCTATCTTTTATGTTCTAAGGTCCCTCCCCACATTGACATTAATTTCCATTCTCAGGTTCCTCTGAGTTCTGAAAGCATATGTTGTACAGTTTCCTTCAGTTCCAGCATTCTATGAAATACCACTCCATTAAATTCAGAATCTGAAAGAAGCCAGAATCAGTTTCTCCTTCCTCCCCCTCCCCTGCTCCCTAAAGCTTCCAAAGCTTTCCAAAATGCATCTTGAGGAGTAGGGAGGAAGCCCCCAAATCTCATCTTTCTCCCTTCCTAGTTTGAAAATGGCATAGGTGAAGAGAGCAATTAAATTTAAATACACTTATTAAACATCTACTGTATGAAAGAGACCCCCTAGTCCCTCTCCTGCTTTCTAGCCTAGCCCCAAGGAATCTTCCCTCTTCTCGTTTTCCCCCAAGTGCTAAGGATTAAATCAAAAGAACTTTCTACTGATGTAACCAAAAATACACTGAATGGTGCAGACTAGAGGCAATGAATCCAGTAACCAGGGTTACCACTCTAACTACAGAGCCCTTTCTGAGGGTACAAGTTACAGAACAGCTCTCACAAACACTTCACATGGTGTGTGAGGTGTGAGGAAGATCTGTACTTAACTGAAAAGATCTTTAAACCAATCATAATCAAAAGGACATTATCAAAGAGGTCTCCAGGAAAGGGTGCTAAGCCCCCACAAAGGAAACCACCAGTGACTGGCAGACTAGGTCTGTGGCCCTAAATGAACTGACTCTCCCAGGGTCGGCTGAGTCAGGACCCCTGCAAGGGTCCTAGTAGAGGGTTTCAATTATGTCACTCCCTGTGCCTCAATTTCTCCATCCATAACATGGATTCATTAGGGAAGCTGTAGAATCTATCTCCTCAGAGATTAAAAATGATTAGCCTGCAGTGTGGGGTGGGGTTGGGGGTGGGGGTGGGTCACTCTGCCTGATGCAGGGGAATAGACTGGATGATCTTTGGCAGGTTTTTCTGGCCAAGGAAATAATAATTTTTGTAGAGAGTGTTCTAATGTTTGAAAGCATTTTCCCTCACCATGGCCATGTAAGGTAGGTAGCATGAGTATTAGTATGCAGGGCACATCCCAGAGTAATGGAAAAAGCTCTAGCTTTTGAGACAGAGGACCAGTACTCACATCTCAGATTTGCTCCTTAGTATCTGCATGACTGTGGTAAATTACAACATCTCTGATTGGTTTCCTGATATGCAAATTGAAGGGGTTGGGCTATACCATCTCTAGGGTCTCTTTAGAGCTCTAAGTCCTCTGCATACCCATTTTACAGATGAGGAAATTATGACACAGAAAAGCTAAGCAACTTGGTCAGTCATGCAGCTAGTAAGTGTCTTTTAAAGCAACAAGGCAATAAGCATTTATTAAGTACTTACTATATGCCAGGCGGGAAGCTGGATGGTATAATGGGTAGAGTGCCAGGCCTGGCATTCAGGAAGACTCATCTTCCTGAGTTAAAATCTGGCCTCAGACACTTACTAGCTGTGTGACCCTGGGCAAGTCACTTAACCTTGTTTGCCTCAGTTTCCTCAATTGTAAAATGAGCTGGAGAAGGAAATGGTAAACCAGCCCAGTATCTTTGCCCCAAAAACCCTAAATGGGGTCACAGAGAGTTGGACACAACTGAATAACAACAACAAATGTGCCAGTCACTGTGCTAAATGCTGGAGATATTTTTTTAAAGGCAAAAACACAGCCCCTGCTCTCAAGTAGCTGACATTCTAATGGGAGAAATAATATGTGAGTGACTATGTACATATCAGACATATACGGAGTATATGGAAGATAATCTCAGAGAGAAGGCTCAGGCCAGGGGGAGTCTGGGAAGGGCCTCCTGCAGGAGGTGGGGTTTCAGCTGAGTCTGAAAGGAATCCAGAGAACCTAAGATTCAGCATCAGAGACAACCAGTACAAAGGCATGGAGTCAGGAGAAGGAGGGAATAGTCCAGGGAAGCAGGATTGTAGAATGCATAGAAGTGTGTAATTCAAAAGATTTTTGGAAAAGTAGGAAGGGCACAAGGCTTTAATTCCAAACAGAGAGCTTTCTATTCTATCCTAGAAATGATAATGAGCCACTGGGCTTATTGTGGAAGGGAGCAGGGCAGAGGTGACATGGTAAGACCAGTGCTTTAGCAGTAGCTGCTACAAGGTGGATTGGAGTGGGCAGAGATTTGAGGAAGAAAAACTAACCAAAGGGCTGCTATAATTCAGGTAAAAGGGGGTGAGCTGTTGTACTAGGGTGGTAACTTCATGAGTGGAAAAGAGGGGATGTATAGGAAAGATGGTGTGAAGGTAGACATAATAAGATTGAATGAGGGTGGTAAGTCTGACTCAAGAATGACACTAAGAATGTGAGCCTTGGTGACTGGGAGGATGGTGGTACCCTTGACAGTAATAGGAAAATTTAGAAGTGGGAAGGGTTTGGGGAGGAAGATGATGAATTCTGTTTTGGAGATGCTGAGTTTGAGATACCTACAGGACATCTAATTTGAGATGTCCATAAAGTAGTTGGTGATACAGGATTGGAAGAAGGCTAGACCTGGGAAGGAAGGAAGGAAGGAAGGAAGGAAGGAAGGAAGGAAGGAAGGAAGGAAGGAAGTAAGGAAGGAAGGAAGGAAAGAAGGAAGGAAGGAAGGAAAGAAGGAAGGAAGGAAAGAAAGAAAGAAGGAAGGAAGGAAGGAAAGGAAGGAAGGAAGGAAACCAGATAGATGACAGATTAATTAGATAAATAGAGCTAAGAAACATATGCATAGAAATAATCATTAAACTCATGGAAGTTGATAAGATCATCAAGGAAGATAATAGAATAGAGGAAGAAGGAATGAAGACCCAGAACGAAACCTTGGAAGACACCTACCATTAGTGGATATGACTTAGATGAAGATCCAGTGGAGACTGAGAAGGAGCAATTGGACAGGTAGGAGGAAAACCAAGAGAGAACAGTGTCATGAAAACCTAGAAAAGAGAGAGTACCCAGGAGAAAGGAGTTATGACAGATAGCATTAGAGACTTTAGAGAAATTAAGAGGAATCAAGATTTTTTAAAAAGTCATTGGATACAACAAATAAAAGATCAGTAATGTTTCTGAGAGGGTAGTTTCAGTTGAATGATGAGGTCAGAAGTCATATTTCAGAGGGTTTAGAAATGAATGAAATAATTAATTGGGGAATGGCTGAACAAGTGGTATATGGTTGGGCTGGAATACTGCTGTGCTTTAAGAAATGATGAGCTCAATGATCTTGGAAAGGCATGGAAAGACTTGCACGAAATAATGAAGAGTGATATGAGCAGAATCAAGAAAACACTGTATACAGCAACTACAAAATTGTTTCAAGAATGACTTTGAGTGACTAAATCATTTTTACTATTATAAATACACAAATTAAAAATAAATGACATGTGAAGAAAAACTCCATCTGCATTCAGGGTAAAAAAAAACCTGATAAATAGAAGCATGTATGAAAATATACATATGTATGTGAATATATTATATATATACATATGTGTGTGTGTGTTTAATGGCAACCATCTTTAGGGTGGGGCAAGGGAGGAGGAAAGAAAAAAGGGGAAAAAAATTTACATGATAATTTTATTACATATTTTAAAAGAATAGCAAGTTGTACATGATAGATTTGCAGTTTCATGTGCAATTATCTTTTTTATTATACTACATCATGGAAATGCTTATTTTATTCCATAAATTAAAAATCAATTTAAAAATAAGAAATGAGTGAGAAAAGAGTTAAAGGTACTTTGTGTAGTTAGCTTTCTCTAGGAGTTTAGCCACAAAAGGAAGTAAATGTTACAGAAGTTAGTGGAGATGATTGGATCACGGGAGTTTTTTGGTTTTTTTTTTAAGGACAGGGGAGATACGGGTGTGCTTGCATAAAGAAGGGAAAGAGCTGGTTGGCATGGAGAAATTTAAGATAAGAGAGAGTAGGAATCCTATTGGGGGAGGAAAAGTAATACAGGAAAAGTTGAGAGGAGATAGGATAAAAGGTATAGGAGAATGACCACTTACTTCTTCATCAGAGACAGAAGTGAAGTGGATGAGATGGGGTAAGGAAGAAGATATCCAAGGGATGGTTTAGGAAAAGGAGAGGAGAGTTAGCAAGACCTGAGTTTTAATCCCACCTCAAATACTTACTAGTTATAAGTTCTAAGCTGAGATAATATACGCAATGTGTTTTTAAAACCTTGAAGTAGTATACAAATATTTATTATTAATATTATTACTAATACTGGAGAAGGGATTTTTGGTGCAGGGTTTCAAGTGTCAGGGATGTCTCCTGACCTCACTCAATCTTTCCTTCAAGAGCATCATCTTTGTTCTTCAAATCCGGTTACTCCCACAGTCCTCCCTGTCTTCACACAGAAGGTACCAGGGTTAGAGGAAGCAAGAGGAAGTCCTGACTATTCACCACCCTCAGGAATATGAACTATAGAATACAAGAATCTCAGAGTTAGAAGAAATCATAGAAGGTCCCTAGTCTATTCTCACTGTAGGAATCTCTTCCTGGTTTCAGCCTTTCACCGTTCATCCAATCAATATTGATAAAGCACCTACTGGGTACTGGCGGCACTAAGGGAGATATAGACTTTAAATATGATGTGGTCTGTGTCCCAAGGGAGTCTACAAACTGGTTGGAAGGAATAGGGCACCAATGGTCTTCTCCTTCCACAAATTTCCCACAGCAGTTTGTTCTGGGTCTTTCATGTTCTATTTTGAGTGATAACAACAGCTAGCATTTATATGACTCTAAGGTTCGCAAAGTACTTTAAAAATACGATCTCATTTTACCCTCACAATAATTCTAGGAGATAAGTGCTATTATTACTCTCACTTTATGTAGGAGGAAACTGAGACAAACAGGTTAAGTGACCTGCCCAGGGCCACAAGGTTAGTAAGTATCTTTGGCTGTATCTGAACTCAGTTCTTCCGGACTCCAGGTCCAGCGCTCTATGCACTATACTCCACCTAACTGCCTTCATCATACTGATTTGTATACGTGTCTCATTCTCTGTTTCTCCACCATCTATCCCACTACTTGCCATTCCCTTTTAGACTGTAAGCTGCTTGAGGGCAGGGTCAAAGACATTTTTAATCTTTTTATCCCCAGCATGGAGTAGATGCTTAAAAAGTACTTGTTGAACTCAATCAATAGACAAGTACAACACATACTATTACATTATATGTATAATAGCAAGGTGTAAATAAAGCCCTGACAGACTGAGAGGTGCCACAGATAGTGTGGGACCAAGAGGCACCTCGGTGGCATAGTGGAGAAAGCATTGAATCTGGAGTCAGGAAGAGCTGAGTTCAAATCCAGCTTCAGACACTTACTACCTATGTGACCTTCAGCAAGCCATTGAACCTCTCTCTGCCTCAGTTGTTTTTTTTTTTATCTGTAAAATGGAGATAATAATAGTACCTTCCTCTCAGGGTGGTTTTGAGGAAAAAGGGTAATATTTGTGTAGCTTTTTACAAACCTTAACACACTATAAAAATGTTAGCTGCTAAAGCAGCAGCAGCAGCAACTACTACTACTACTACTACTACTACTACTACTACTACCACCACCACCACTACCACTACCACCACCACTACCACCACCACTATTACTACCACCACCACCACCACCACCACTACCACCACCACTACTACTACTACCACCACCACCACCACTACCACTACCACCACTACCACCACCACCACCACCACCACTACTACTACTACCACCACCACCACCACCACTACTACTACTACCACCACCATTACCACCACCACTACCACCACCACCACCACTACCACTACTACTACTACCACCACCACCACCACCACCACCACCTCCACCACCTCCACCACCACTACAACTACTTCTATGACTACAACTACAACTACTGTAAAAGGTTCTCACAATAACTGTCTGAACAAGATAAAGAGATGTGGGTTGGATGAGAGCACAATTATATGGAATTGGAAGCCAGTTGAATAACCAGATGGAAAGAATGATTAATGGATCAAGACCAATGTGGGTAGATAAGGCCAGGGTAGCTTCAGGGCACTGTCTTTGGTCCTGTTTTGCTCAACTTTTTATTAGATTTGGATGAAGATATAGGATCATAGATATAGAATTGGAAGGAACTTAAAGGTCATTGGGACAAACCCTCTCATTTCACAGATGAAAAACCAAGGTTGAGGCAAAATCAAGTAACTTGTCTGGGATCAAATAAATGTCTGAGATAGGATTCAAGTTTGGTCTTTGAATATATAATAAATGCTTGTTGAATTGAATGGAACAGCTTGTTGAGAGTTGTTTAGTTATATAGAATGAAAAATCAGGAATAAAAAGCATTTATTAAGTGACTACTATGTGCCAAGAACTATGCTAAGCACTAGTAATACAAATGGGAAAAGCACACAGTGAGAGATTTAGAGATGTTGAGTCCAATTCCTCCATTTTATAATAAGAGAACTGAGGCAGACAGAGATTAAGTGACTTGCCCACACAGCTGGCAACCACATGACGAAGGATCTGAAGGCAGGTCTTCCTAACTACAAGTCCATCCTTCTATCCATTTTGGCACCTTGCTGCCTATAGATGACATAATCAGAATATGTTTGGATTATGCAAATCTTAGAATGATAGACTATATAGTGAATGTCAGAATCAAGATCCTCCCCCCTCAAAAACAAATCTTGAAAGACTGGAAGGATGGGTTGAATCTAATAAATATTCTTCACTACTTCAATGCAACCCATGAAACAAAGATGATTTTGCCAAAAAAATAAATGCAAAATCTCATACTTGGGTTCAGAAAATTCTAACTGCACAGTTTAGAAAAGGGAAAGTCATAGCTAGACATTTTTCTTATGAAAAAGACCTAGATTGAAAGCTCAACATGAGTTAGCAGTATGTAATGGCAGGTAAAGGAAAAAAAAGGATCCAAGATTTATGAAGGAATAGTTAGTTCTCTTATTTTCCAACACTATTAAGCCCACTGCTAGGAGTACCACATTCAGTTCTGGAGCCATGCTGCAGGAAGAACATTGTCAAATGGGATTGTCTACTGAGGAGGGTAAGTAACCAGGATGGTGTAAG
The DNA here is from genome assembly GCA_028646515.1 of Pseudochirops corinnae. Classification (NCBI taxonomy): domain Eukaryota; kingdom Metazoa; phylum Chordata; class Mammalia; order Diprotodontia; family Pseudocheiridae; genus Pseudochirops; species Pseudochirops corinnae. The sequence goes on along the minus strand of CM053588.1, from coordinate 72,906,281 downwards.
GTCTCCAAAACATGCCATCTTGGGATCGATTGAAGGAACTAGAGAAAGTTTATCTTGGAGAGGAAAATTGGAGGGGCCATTATCATTATATCTTCAGACATTTTAATGGCTCTCATGTGGAAGAGAAATTGGATTTATTCTGTGTAACTCTACAGGGTAGAACTAGGATTAATGGGGGAAAGTTATGGAGACAAATTTCAGTTTAACAGGAGGAAGTTCCTAATGACTAGAGCTGTCCAACAAGATAATGAGATAATGTGCTGTCTCAAAATGTAGTGAGATCTCTGTCACTGGAGGTGTTCAAGCAGTGGTTGGAAAACCTTCTGTTGAAAACGTCATAGACAATATTCCCATACTGACCAAGGGACCTTTGAGTCCCCTTCCAGTTCTATTGGCCCAAGGCATATAATAAGTCTATATTAATTAGAGCAATGGAGAAGTGCTATTACAATCAGTGCAACAAAGGCAATAGGACATATTAGAGAGTTGTCTATGGAAAGGGGAAGACTTCAAATCTCACCTCAGATACATACTATCTGTAAGGTCCTGGAAATGGCACTTTGTGCTTCATGAAATTCCACATCTATATGTTCTCAGCAGATGCCAACATGCATTTGAAGAGATTTTTGCACTATGAATTCATTATACTGATGAAATCATGGATTTGGTCCAAACAAACCAGTGAAAATATCAACAGCTATAAGAAATCATATTTGATCAACCTTTAATTATCTAAAACACAAGCCCTCTCCTCTTTATATTTTCATGACACTGGTTTCTTCCAGCTCTACATTTTCCTGACTGACTTTCTCTTAGTCTCTTGTGATGGATCTTCATGCCTACTAACTGTGGGTGTCCCCCCCTAAAGCTCTATCATGGACCCTTTTCCCTTATCCCACTACACTATCTCACTTCATGATTTCATCAGCTCCCAGGTGTTCAATGATCATCGCTATGCTAACGATTCCAAAATCTCTCTATATAAGCTCCAATACTATACCACCAACTTACATTTTAATGGGAAAGACAAAAAAGTATGTGTATATTATGTGTGTGTTCATATATACATAAATCACATAAATATAAAATAAATACACACATAGGGAGTTAAATGCAACACAATTTGGAAGGGATGGTACTAGCAATTGGAAGAGATCAAGAGATGCCTGTTGACTGACTGAATGTTATGTCCAGTCCCAGGCTAATTCTTGCTAGAACTATTATTGGCAATACCCAGGGCTCATGTATCCCTGGATCCCTTTATTTGAATCCTAGAACACCAGGTCCAGAAGGCTTAACCTGTCCTTCCCTTGACTCTAAACAAATCTACCCCTACAAGGTCTTAGGAAGGAATAAAGTGATAGGTCTCATTTTGTCTTTAGAGGCTTATGATGGCAGCCTCCTTTCCCTATCAGTCATAGCATCTCCTATTCTTGCCAGGAACTCTTTCCTTACTTCTGACCTTAACCCCTCTTGTTGTGGTCAGTCATTGTTGGCCTCTCAACCCACTGTCTACATTAGCTCTGATGCCATCTCCATGGAAGAAATGGGCTGCCATTGAGCAGTGGATGGGGAAGTGTCCATGACTCAGCCATTCCCAGCCAACAGGCAGTCAGGTGTGCCGAGGCCTCTGGCCCCTAGCCTTACCATTCATTAAGCAAATCGGCTGTAAGAGACAATAGTCACCAAGACAGACGGATGTATTGCTCTCATAATTTTTCTGTAATCAAAGGAACTCAGTCTGTTAGCAGAGAGACATCTAAGTGGGGCATATTTCTTCTGATGCAGCAGTTTAAATGGGCTTGTATTGTCTCCAGATAAACACAGAAGTTACAGCAATTGGTTTCCCGGATGAGATGCCCATTTATGGAAGAAGCAGAAGCAGAGAGAAGTAGAATGAGGGGAGGGAGGCAGGAAAGAGCTGTAAGAGAGCGAGTTCTATTGAACTGACAGAGGACTCTGAGTCAAGTCTATTCAGGAACAGGGTTTCCTGGGTTCCTTTTAGATGACAAAATCATAGACAGCTGTCACTCCTCAGTTCTTGGAAAAATCCTATGTTGGGTCTAAAGAGACAAAGGGAGGGAAAAATGACCTTCACATAGCTTGGAATTTAAGGGCAAGACCCTAGGAAGCTCCCAATTTGAGAGAGAAGACATAGCCTTGATTTCAGGGAGGCCCATTCCCTGTTACTCTTCATTATTAATTTCTACAATGTGAATTTCTTTGAATTCAATTCAGCTGGTCCATGGATAATAGGCACACAGTAAATCCAGGACCATCTTCAACGCCTTTCCAGCTTGGTAGGATCTACTAGAATTCCACTGATATAACCTTTCAGCATCTAGGATCACAGGTACATCACAGTAAGGCATTGGCATAGAATTTTAGCATGGTCTCCTCATCATCAGATTACCCTTTAAATTTCTTCATCTTAACAGCTTGAATAAAAATACCGATAATAGTAGAGAAGGAGAAGGAAGAGAAAAAAGAGAAGGGGAAGAAGAAGAGAAGAGGAAGAGGAAAAGAAGAAGAGAGATGGAAAGAAGAGGAAAAGAAGAGAAAGAGAATATAAGGAAGAGAGAAAGAGTAGGGAGAGGAAGATAAGAAATGGGAAGAAGAAAAGGAGAAGAGGAGAAGGAAAAGAGGAAGAGAAGAAGAGGGTCTTGCCTCTACCTCTTCATTTCCACTCATTTCTCGCAATCTGACTCCAAAATTATGAATGGTCTGGCCAATTCTGATGCCCTCATCAGTCTTCATCCTTCTTGATTTTTCTGTAGCATCTGACCACCTTTTCCTTTTTAGTACTATTTTCTCCCTGGTGTTTAACGATACTGCTCCCTCTTGGTTCTCCTACATTTCTAGCAATTCCCACTCAGTCTTCTTAGCTCGATCATTGCCCTTCCCTCCTCTGTGGATAGATCCCAAAGCTCTCTCCTAGGTCTTCTTCTATCTTCTTTCTTGGTTATCTCCCTAGTTCCCATGAGTTCAATGATCATCTCTTCTCCCAGACCTTCTTCCTCTTCTTCTTCCTCTTCCTTCTTCTTCTCTATCATTATCAGAGCAAATATTTTCATTCAAGCTGTTAAGATGAAGAAATGTAAAGGGTAATCTGAGATGAGTATCCAGCACTAGTCTCTCTTACACTGCAGTCCTATATCTTCAGCTGCCTATGTGACATTCTGGACTAGATGTCCTGTGTGCCTTTCAAATTTAACATGTCTAAAACTAAACTCATCATCTCTCCCACAAAACCCATCCCTCCTGTAGTCACTCGCTTTCCAATTCTTTCCAATCCTATCTCTCCAGCATCTCTCATACCCATTTCTTTCTCCTCATTCATACAATGGCCACATTAGTTCTGACCTGAATCACTTTTCTCCTGGAGTGTAGTAACAGAGTCCTAATTGGTCTCCTTGCTTCTTGCCCCTCTCCTGTTTGGATCCTTTCTCAACACAACTGCTATAATAATCTTCCTGGGGCACAGATCTTACCACTTTGTTCCCCTTCTCAAAAGCCTTCAGTAGCTCCCTATTATCTCCAGTAAAAGAAAACAAACTCCTCAGCCTAGCATTTAAATGTCTCCATTATCTAACTCCAACCTATCTTTCCAGGTTTATTTCAAAATGTTCTCCTTCATGTTCTCTCTATTCCCCCAATACTGGATTACCAGATGTTCCCCAAACTCAATATTTCATCTCCTATCTCCATAACCTTGCATTGGCCTCCCCCACCTTCCTGGATTGTGCTTCCTTCTCATCTTCACTTGTCAATGTTTTTTATTTTCTAACAGGTTTCATCTCAGGTTCTAACTCCTCTGCCAAGTCTTCTCTGATGTCTCAAATTGTTCATGCTTCCGTCTCTCCAAAGCACTACATGTTTGCTTACCTATGTTTATATGACAACCCCTAATAGAATATTAACTCTGTGAGGGCAGGGACTATTTCATTTTTGGCTTTGTCTCCTTGGCAACCAGTATAATGCCTTATACCTAGCAGATCATAAATAGTGTTGAATTAAAGAGGAAGTAAAGAAATGAAAGTGGAGAAGAAAAGAAGAAGAGGATGGGGAGAAGAAGAATAGGGCAAAAGAAGATGAAAAGGTGAAAAGCAAAATGGAGAAGGAAAAGGAATGAATAGGAAAAGACAGGATTTAAAAGAGAAGAGGAAGGAGAAGAGAAAGAAGTAGGGGAAAGGGGGAGGATGGGGAATGGGGAAAGAAGGGAAAGTGGACTGCAGAGGGCAAGATTAATAATAACTATTTATTCTGGCAAGTTATAAAGAAAAGCTGGGCCATCTGTGCAAACAGCTCTGCTTTTCTTACCAACGATACACGAGCTAAATGAGTGAGCTGTGCTTAGCTCCAGGGAGCAGCTGGGCATTCCATCAAAGTGTCACCGCCAGGGGGAAGGAGAGCCTTCCTCTCCTTGTCTCTTGCCCCAAGATTCCACCAGTCCCATGCCAGGTGAAGGGGAGGGAGAAGGGCTATGGAGAGGAGGGGAGAGTCTCATCGTAAAAATAAGGGACAAGACACGTCCCTGCAGAGCTGAGTCCAGCTCCACGCCAGGCTGAGAGATGCCCCCAGTTTGGTTGAGTTCAGGACATGAAGTGAGACTCCTCAGAGGTTCCCCAAGGACATGGACTAGCCATTGGATTGAAGTCAGGGTGCTTTTATGCCAACAGTTTGGCTAAGGATCTTGGAAGGGCAGCAGAGGCAGGGCAGGTACGAAAAGAGATGGGGGAAATCTCCAAACTGAATCTGAGTAAGGAAATCAAGCAATCAATCAACAAAGTGCTGTCTGATTCTGAGAGAGAGAGAGAGAGAGACAGAGAGAGAGAGAGAGAGAGAGAGAGAGAGAGACAGAGACAGAGAGGGACAGAGGGAGAGAGACAGAGAGAGACAGAGAGAGACAGAGACAGGGAGAGACAGAGACAGGGAGAGGAGAGTCAGAATATACAGGATGAATATCAGGTATATCCCCACGCCTGGAATTTTCTCCCTCCTAATCTCTACCTCCTGGCTTCCCTGGTTTCCTTCAATTTCCAGCTAAAATCCCCTGTCATCTTCTACAGGAAGCCTTCCCCAATTCCTCTTAATTCTAGTGCCTTCTCTCCATGGAGTATCTCTCATGTTTCCTGTATATAACAATACACAAGTATTTGCATGTCATCTCCTCCACCGGATTGTGAGCTCTCCAAGGGCAAGGACTGTCCAACACATAGTAGCCACTTAATAAACATCTGTTGATTGACTGCCTGGCTGGCTGGTAATCTTAGAGGAGAAGGCCTGAGCAGCTGTGGGGTGGGGGCAGGAGGACCAGAAAAAGGCCTCCTGGAGTTGTGACTGAGCCGAGTCTGGCGAAGCCAGGGGATCCAAGAGTCAGAGGCTGGGGGGGATGCAGGGCATTAGAAGGTTGAGGAAGAGTCAGGGCAAAGGCAAGGACATGGGAGGCGGCATGCCATATTCACAGAGTAGCAAGTTGACCAGAACGCCAGGATCAGAATTCTCCGAGAAGAGTAGAATGTAAAAGACCAGAAGGGTAGGGATGGTCAAGATCAAGAAAAGATTTTAAATGTCAAAGGACTTTAAACATGACCCTAAGAGGTAAAAGGAAGCCACTGAAGTCGTTTACATTGGGGGGGGGGGAGGGGAGGCTAACAGAAGAGATACTGATCTGCACCATCCCAGCCCCTCACTGAACAAGGCCCTTCCCACTCCCATTGGGATCCAGGCACTTCCCCAACTTACTTCTCTCTTCCTTTGTTATGCCCTCAATGGATACAATGTACATTTTCCCTTGCTACAAAGTTCAAAACCTTTCCTGCCCTTCAAAGATCAGCTCAAGTCCTCACCTACTCCACCAAACCTTCCCATCAGCCCGACCACACTGCTTATGTCTTCTGAATTCCTATTCCACTTATACTAAATGTCGCGTTCCAGTAACTGCTCTGTAGCTGTTTTGTAGGTGTCTGTATTGTCTTCCCTGTAAGCCCGGGAAGCCCTTGTGCACAAAGTCCACCAAATTTCTCCTGCCTCCCTACACTGCCCAGCACAGGGATGGGCACACACTACTCATTACTCACTATGAAAACATATGCGCATATAGATGTATATGTATATACATGCAGATGTGTGCATATACCTAGATGTACACATATACGTATGATACACATATAGATTGTATATAGATGTATTATATGTGTGTATATGCACACAGACATCCATATACACTTATGTGTGTGTATATACACACACATATATATACTTAGACATATGTATATATACACATATATGCACTCTAATAGGGATACAAGATATGCATATATACACATTCATAATACATTTATACCTTGTGTATATATGTGCATATGCATAAATGGTATATGTTTAAATATACACATATATACATTCTAATGGAAATATAATATATGCACATTCATAATACATATATATACTTTTGTGTATATATACACGTGCATTGTGCATGTATACATACAGGTATGTGAAAAAATACACATGTATATGCATTCTAATGGGAGTATGCTATATTTCCATATATAGACATTCATAACACATGTATACACACCCATTTGTACATATACATATGCATGTATGTATGTATACATATAGGTATATGCCTACATACCCACATACAGGCATACTATATTTCCATATTATAGACATTCATAATAATGTATACCTATCCATTTGTTTGTGTACATGTGCATATGTGTGTATACATGTATATAGATCCACATATATATATACACACAAGGACAGACATATACACATATAAATGATCCGCTGTCAGAGCTGGGAGAGATCTTGGGGCATTTCACCTCTGAGATAAAAAGAAAGATGAAAGGCGAGAGACAGAGTCAGCACAAATAGGCCACAGGATTTGGAGTCTGGGAAATACATTTCAAATTCTGCCTCTGGGACTCACTAGATGTGCAATGATGGGGGAAAATCATTTTTTCTTTTTTGCCTCAATGTGTTCATTGGGAAAATGGGCGTAATGGCTCTCATAACACCTTCCTCATAGGCATGTTGTGTGGCTCCAGTGAGATCATGCATGTTACGTGCTTTGTAAACTTTAAAGCATACACACGTTATTTATTTATTGTCATTTCATCCAAACCCCTTATCTAACAGATGGGGAAACCGAGATCCAGGCAAGGGTCTCTGGTAAGAAGTGTCCCAGATGTGTGTGGCTGGACTTGCGCCAGAGAGCTCCATTCTGAGACTTCTCTCTCCCAGCAAGTGAGAGAGCTGCTGGGGAGGGGCAGTGTCCTTTCCAGAAGAGCCAGCTCACTCACTCTCCCTTCAGACCAGGTTCCCCAGAGACAGAAACTATATAATCCATTGCGTTTGTCTCTTGCTGGCCTGGGCCAGGAAGGTCTAAAATAAGCCACACTATTAAAAAAAATAGAAAAAGGTAAAACATGCCCCAAATTGGAAGGATTGCTGTGTAAAGGAGGTCCCACAGGGCTCCCCAACCTCATCGGCTTCCTGCTCACTCTGGGCCCATTCTACCCTGGAGAAAGGAGGCTAAAAAGCTCCCAGGTTCTCTTGGGACCCTTCTGGGAGCTAGCACAAAAATGGAATTTAAGCATTAGCTCAGCCCTAGCCTCCTGAGACTAGCCAGAGGGGTTTACTGTACCTTTCCTCAATACAGATGTCTCCCAGGTGTGCCATACGCAGATGGCCCCATCACTGGGGGGTGAGAGGATGTGTCATACATTGATGGCTCCATCACTCAACAAAAGGGGACATGAGCCTCTGGGCTTCTGGTTCCCATTGGGGAGTGACATTACTCCCTCAGACTCTGATTTTTCTTTTGTTTATGTTTGTGTTTTGTTCTTTCTTTCTTTGTCCTCTCTGTGCACATCTGGCCACGTGATTGGCTGTCAGGGTCCAGGCCGTCCTGAACCTCAGGCCCTTTCTCTACTGCAGCGTAACTTCTGGCCTACTTCTGTCAAGGCTGTGACTGCAGCGGGTGTGCAGATTAATGAGGTCCAGGCTGTGGCTGGGCCTTGAGGGGACTCGCCTCATTTCTAGGTGACCAGGGATTAGAACCTAAATTAACTTTGACTCCCCTCTTTGTGTCCCTGCTCTCCTGCCTCCTCCTCTCAGTGCCCACACACATTCAGGAAGGAAGAATAAAAGAGGGAGATGAGGAAGTTGCTGTTTAGTCATGTCCCACTCACCATGACCCCATTTGGGGTTTTCTTGGCAAAGATACAGGAGTGGTTTGCCATTTCCCTCTTCAGCTCATTTGACAGATGAGGAAACTGAGGCAAACAGGGTTAAGTGACTTGCCCAGAATCACACAGCTAAAAGGGACTGAGGCCAGATTTGAACTCAGGAAGGTGAGTCATCTTGACTCTAAGCCTGGCATTCTGTCCACTGTACCACCTAGGTACCCATAGATAAGGAGGGGAGAGTAGAAAAAGGAAGCAGAGAAGAGGAGAAAATAGAAAAGGAAGAGAAAGCAGAGCTAGAGAGAGGACAAGAGTCAGATGAGAAGTCACTCGCTATCATTGTTCAGTAGAAAGAAGACTGGATTTAGAGTTAGTTACAGCTTACTCAATTTCTCTTCTACTCCCATCCCAACATACATAAGAGCACACCCCCATAGGGAGAAAGCTGCCCACAAAAATCTGCCAGGCCAGATACCCACAGAGAGTCACCAATGCAGCACATGAAGAAAAATGGCCGTGGAGAGAGCCAGTCAAACACAGAACACAATATCCAATAAGTCCAACAATAAAATCCGTGACATCAGATGTCTAAACACAAGTCTGCCAGGTACAGGCGATAAACAAGGAGAGTCAGGTGCTTAATGTGAGGAGGGAAATCACATCTAATAGGCGTTACTGACATTTGATAGGTAAGGGAAACAGTAAGCATTTATGAAGTGCCTACTGTGTACCAGGCACTGGGCTAAGTGCTTTACACATATTCCTTCACTTGATTGTCACAACAAAGCCGGGAGGTAGGTGCTATCATTGTTCATTTTCTATTTTATGTTTCACCCTGTAGGCAATGGAGTTGATTGACTAGGGGTTGACATATTCAGACTTGCACTTTAGAAAGATCGTCTGACAGCCGAGAGGAGGATGGACCAGAATGGGCAGAGATGAGGCAGGGAGATCAACCAGCAGGTTGTTGTAGCTGTCCAGGTGTGGGATAATAGCCTGCACCAGGATGACAGAAGTGTCAGAGAAGAGAAGGGGGCATATGTGAGAGATTAGAGATGTTCCAAGGACAGCTAGGTGTCACAGTGGATAGAGTGCCAGGCCTGGAGTCAGGAAGACTCATCTTCTTTTTTTTTTTTTTTTATTTCAGATTTTAATAATTGATGTCATGAATTGTTTTTTTTTCTTTTTTTTTCTTTTTTTTTTTATTTACTCATTTACTTTTAATTTACAAGATTCAGTTCCACAATCACTTGAGTTTCAGATTTTCTCCCCTGCCTTCCCCCCCCCATGGTGGCGTGCAATCATGTATAGGATCTGCAAATACTTTCACATTGTACAATAGTTTGGTCATATAGAAGGGCTGTAACCAATGAGTGATCACTGGGAAA
>CM053588.1:72720413-72896192 GCA_028646515.1 Pseudochirops corinnae | reverse complement strand
AACGAGTTTTGCTTCAGTCTCCATTTAAACTATAGTCTTTCTATATCTTTCTCTGAGTTTAGGTATCTCCTTCCTTCTTGAGGCTTGTAGAGTTGTCTTTAGCTGTGCATTGTTGAGGATAGTCCAGTTTATCAAGGTTGAAGACTCATCTTCTTGAGTTCAAATCTGGCCTCAGGCACTTATTCGCTGGGTGCCCCTGGGCAAGTCACTTCACCCTGTTTGCCTCAGTTTCCTCTTCTGTAAAATGAACTGAAGAAGGAAATGGCCAACCACTCCAGTATCTTTGCCAAGAGAATCCCAAACGGGGTCCTGAAAAGTCAGACACGATTGAAAAATGACTGAACACCAAAAAAGGGATATTCTAAAGCAGAGCTCAGTAAGCTATGGCCCAAGGGCCCGATCTGGCCTGCAGGCCACACAATGGCCCACAAGCTAAATAGGGTTTTCACATTTTTAAACACTGGCTGGAGTTTGCCAAACCCTGTTATAAAGAAAGAAAGGACAGGGCTTGGCAACAGAGTGATTGGATATTTGTTTTCCCTGTTTTCTCAGCTCATCATTTAAATACCAGTATTTTTCTAGTGATGCTCCATGCCTGGTAATCATGGCAGACTGCAATCTCTAGAATCAAAACTGTAGGTGACCCAATGAGCCACCGAGGGACACACATTGGGCAAACTGTGCTGTGGCATGATGCCAGCAATAATAGCCAGTGTTTACAAAGGGCATTAAGGCTTGCATTTGGTTATTGGGTCAATCAATCAAGTGCCAGCCATAGTTCTAGTTAGCATTTATGTGGCACTTTATGATTTGCAATATGCTTTACAAATGCTTCGTTTGATCTTCCCAACAACCCTGAGTCATAGTTGCTATTGTTATGCTCATTTTACAGATGAGGAAACTGAGGCAGATAGTGGTGAAGAGGCTTGTCTAGGGTCACACCTAGTAAGTATCTGAGGCTGGATCTGAACTCAGGTCTTCCTGACTCCAGGTCCAATGCTCAATGCATTGTGTCATTTAGCTACTAGGTTCCTGGAATATAAGTACCAAAAAATGAAATAATCCCTACTCTGCGTCAGTTCACATTCCGGTGGGGGAGAAGACAAATATAACCAAATTACATATAGCATAAAAAATGTCAACACAAATTTATATGAAGTAGTTAAATACAAAATAGTGAACCACAGCACAGTAGATAGAGCACTGACCCTGGAGTCAAGAAGACCCGAGTTCAAATCTGGACTGTGACACTTATTTCCTGTGTGATCCTGGGCAAGTCACTTAACCCTGCTGGCCTCAGTTTCCTCATCTGTAAAATGAACTGGAGAAGAAAGTGGCAAATCACTCCAGTATCTTTGCCAAGAAAACCCCAAATGGAATCACAGAGAATCAGAAATGACTTAACAAAATGTGAGGCTCTTGAGGTATTATTCTAATTATATAGAAGACAAAATTAAGTTGATAGATAAATGACTTGCCCAGGGTGATATAACTAGTATGTGTCAGAGGCAGGTTCTTAACCCAGGTCTTTTGGAGTCTAGCCCTCAAAATGCCATGCCTTGCTGTCTCTCACAACAATGGCTTCTACACAAAAACGTGGTGTAAAAATATCATCCAGGAAATGGGTGTTCGGGAAGGAAGGTGGGCTGATCATGGTCCGCATGCACACGCATACACACACATCAACATCTAGTTAGCTTGGTAACATCTGGTATCTGCCCATTTGGATTATTCCTTGATTTCTAAATGATAAAACACTGGAATTTAATGCCTTCTAGTAGGTCCTAATTAGTGTAGAAAGAACTTACTGACAGAGAATATTATGGGATACCTGTGTATTAATAATTCAACAATCCGGCAGGCACTTCCTAGGTACCCACTATTGAGGAGGCATTTTTCTTGATGTTTTCCATAGAAAGACAAAAGGAAAATAATCTCCTGCCCTCAAGGAGCCCACCTTCTACTCAGGGCAGAGGAGCAGAGAAGAAGATGCAGAGTAATCTGAGCTGGGACAGGGCACTAAGGCCTAAAGGGGAATCTCCCCAGGCTTCCCAGAGCAAGTGAACCTGATTTGGGCTAGGAAAGAAGATAAGGATTCTGAAAAGCAGTGATAAGGAGGAAGCATATTCCAAGCATGGGGGCCATTGAATGTATGGAAGTGGAAGATAGAACGTCAAGTTCACAGAACAACTAGCTGTTTAACTGGACTAGAACAGAAAGCAAGTAAATGAGGAATACCATGAAATAAGACTGGAGAGGTAGTCTGGAGCCATATTGTGAAGGGCCAGACCAAGGAGTCTGTATTTCAAACTGGAGCTGGGGAAGGTCTTTGAGGAAGAGAGTCATCTGGCCAATTCTGAGTCCTAAGAAGATTATTTTATGAGTCCTGGAAGCACTAAGGCAGGTAGAGCAAGTATGAGGTTATTCCAGTAGTTCAAAGAAAGGGTTTTCTAATCACAAAGCCACTAAGTTGGAAGGAAGGGAAGGTTATTTCTGCAACTGTGTGGAAGATGGAGAAGAGGGATACTGGGTGCAGGAACACTGGTGTATCAATGGCACTATCAATCACGTCATCTCTCTAAGCCTCAGTTACTTCATCTCTGAAATGGGGACAATAATCTTTGTACTACCTACCTCCAGAAGTTGTAAGGAACTCTGTAAACTTTAAAAGCTCCATATGAGCAGAAATATTAATACTTTTTATATTATTATTGTTGATGATGATTGGGCAGTGCAACTGAAGGAACAGCGAACTAAGGGTCAGAAGAGATACATTCCAAGGCTTTGTCACTCACTCACTGTGTAACCTCTCTCTAAGCCTCTTCTCCCTTACATAATATGAGAGGCTATATAGATTTTTCCAAGTGAAAGCCAATGATTCTAAGTGTTCATCAAATCCACTGTGTGTGTGTGTGTGTGTGTGTGTGTGTGTGTGTACACAAGCAGTGTAAGACCCTTGATTTGATTGGAAGGAACCAATAACCTACTCCTAATCTTCAGGTCTTTTAAGTTGGCTGCAGTCTAAGTCATGTTAGAATCAGTCCAGCTCCAGAAGCAGGAGGATGGATCAGGTGACTTCTTAACATCCCTTTTAAAACCTTTAGAAGCTAACTGAAATTTGGAAAGCCAGTTGGAAACCAGTCATGACTTATGTGTATGAGGGAAAGCAGAGACAAAGAGAGAATCAGGGGCACCTCTGCACACACATATCCACCTGGCCCCCCAGCCTCTGAGAAGGAAAGGAAGCCAGGTGGCCAAGGACATCTGCCCCACCTCTCCCCCAGAGAGAGCCTGGGACTGCCAGGACAAGGCTTGAAGCTGCCGCCCAGATGGAGAAGAGGAGGCAGGTCAGTGACATGACTAATGGTCCTATTTGTGAAACACAAAGGTTTCTCTCTTTTGCCAGATTTGCACAAACAGCAGCTGCTTGAGCCCTGTGGGGTTACTGGGAGTCGGGATCATGGATTTCTTTTTCTCCTCTGTCCAGCTCGGGGCAGCATAGGAGACTGCCCAAGATTTAGACGAAATAAATAAAAGAAAATCCTACTGCCACCCCCTCCATGAATACAACTGATGCCACGGGATCGACTGGGCATTCAGAAAGATCAGTGGGTCATTAGTCCAGCAAAACTCATCTTCCATCAATCCCACAAGGAAAAACTCCACATTAGAAGACCTGGTGGGGGGGAAAGAGTGGACAAGGCAGAGAAAGTAGTTCTTTATTTGGAGTCACCGGATCTGGGTTCAAATTCCAATGCTGCCTCTTACCACTTATGTGACCTTGGACAAGTCTCTTCACCAAATCTGGGTTTCAGTTTTCTCATCTCTAAAATGATGATGTTGAACTAAATGGTCTTACATCCAATCAGAACCATTACCAACTATTTGAGCACATGGATCAAAGTGGCATAAAATATGAGCAGGGGCGTGGGCTCCCTTAAAATGCTTTTGCAGGGGGCAGGAGAAAGATTCCAGGATTCTCTATTTTTCCCAATTACTCTTATTAACTAGATGCTAAGCTCAGTTGTTTCTAAGCTGCTGAAGGATTCTAAATATTGTCAGCATTCTCTAAATTTTGGCCGGCTGGGCAGAGCCCATTGCCCTGCCACAGTTAGGGCCATTCTTTCAGCTCTAAGTTCATAATCCTATTACCTGTCTCCCCATATCCAACCCTGACCCCCATATTCCTTTCAGGACTCATCTCCTCTCAGGGTATCATTGTTCTTGAGAGCACCTATGGCAGAGCTCTCTGTTGGTACAGTTAACATAAATGGGACATCACTTATGTGTTGTCTCCCAAATGAGGAATTTCATACTAACTAACCTCTTTTATAGTTTTCCCAGTAGGATCACAGAACCTCATGGGGCTTCTATTCCAACATCCCATTCAAAAGGTAGTAATCCCTTTTATAGAATCCCTAAGAGAAGATTGATCAGCTGGATGGCTCAGCTGGTAGGATGCTGTGCCTGGAGTCAAGAAGAATCTTCCTTTTGAGTTCAAATATGGCCTCAGATACTTAATAGCTGTGTGACCCTGGGCAAGTCACTTAATCCTGTTTGCCTCAGTTTCATCATCCCAGGGACTGTGCTATGTATACAAAGACAAACATAAAAGAGACCTTGCCCTCAAGGAGTTTACATTCTATTGGGAGGAGATAGCATGTACATATATAAGCATGCGCCAAATATATGCAAAAGAAATGTAAGGTAAGGTTTGGGAGGTGGCCCTAGTAGCTGGAGGATCAAGAAGGGTCTTGGAGAGTTTTCAAGTACTTGAATACAAATTTCATGGTTCCCCAGACTTTCTTCCCTCCTGGTGGACCCTCTTAGTCTTCCCTTCTCTGGGCTAAGCATCATCAAACTCTTTAGTCAGTCTTCATATGGCATGGTCTCCATACTCTTCTAACTGAATGGTCTCCAGTTTTTCCCATCCTGTCAACCTTCTACCAATGTTCTATCAATATCCTCCCTCAAATGTGACACACAGGGCTAAACACAATACCTCACATGTGGCTTGACCAGTGGGTCTCTTACCTCACTAGTCCTGGACACAACACGTCTCACCATAGAGCCTAGAACCCAATTAGCTTTTGGGGATGCCATTGCACCCCACTGATTTATATTGACTTTGGCTGTCCTCTAAAACCCAGACATCTTATTTAGATGTCTACTTTCTAGCCATGCCTCTCCTATCAGATGCTTTTGGGGTTGATTTTTTGAGTCCAAAATGTAAAAATGACTATAATTGTCCCTATTAAGTTTGAGCTCATTTGAATCAGCCCAAAATTATAGCCTGCCTAGAAGTTTTAGGGTCCTGACTCTCATCCAATCTTATAGCTATCCATCCCAACTTTGTGTCACCTGAATCATCGACCAAACATTTCATTTATGCTTTTATCTAAATGGCAGGGCCAAGAACAGAGTCTGGGGTGCTCCATTAGAGACCCTCTTCCATATTTTAACATCGAGCCATTAATAAGCTTGACCCCTCAACCAGTTGCAAATATACTTACTTTAAAAAATGTTAAACTTTTAAAAAATTCCCCCTATTGCCCCAAAACTCATTCTCGTCCCCATGAAATAAAAGCATATTGAAGAGTTGAAATATTTTGAGGTGAATTTTGTTCTACCACCATCTTTACTCAGGAATAGCTGAGTGTGGGTGGTTCCACAGTGAACACTTGCTTCTTCCGCTTGTTACAAAATAGCATAACTCCTGCTTAACCACCCTGGCCTCCCTCCCTGGGATTTGATAAGCCTTATCTTTTGGCCTTATCTTGCTCAGTTCCAGTCCCCCATGGAGCTCTCTACAATGCTAGCCATGCCACTGGGCTATACCCTGCTCTTTTGAGCTCCTCTTTATGTTATCTTCTCCCATTAGAATGTAAGCTCTTTGAGGTCAAGGACTGTCTAGCATGTTTCTGTTTGTTTGTATCCCCGGGTTTCCAACACTGCTTGACATACAGTAAGCACTTAATAAGCGTTTTGTTTATCTATCTACCCCGCCAAAGGACTGCACAGCACTCCTGAAATTCAGTCTTCTGCTGCAAAGTCTCACTTACCTAGCCCTAGATATGGCTCTGTCCTCAAATCCATTTCTCTTCTCTGATGGACCAGAAAGCTGCACCATGCTTAAGTAGTCCTGAAGCCCCCTTCTTAGTCTCAACAGCAGGAGTTTTCATCTGATCCAGGTTGGCTTGCTACACAGACTCTGCGACTTTTTGAAGTTCCAGCCCCAGGGTTTGCCTCATCCAGCCCTAGGCCTTTAGCCCATACTGGATACACCCTTTGCAGAAACCGGCTTCATCTCCTCCCTCTGGCACTCAGCTCTGGCCACAGAAATATCTCCTCAGTATGTCACATCAAACGGACTTCACAATCATGTACATTAATTGTAGGGGAGAAGGGGAGGGTTGTCTTTTGGAGACCAAGGATTCTATGAGAAGCTCACAGTCTTTAGCCCTTTTATACTTGATGGAAGGTTCACTCTGATCTCTTGGCATGATTATTCCCTGAGGCATTGCCCAGCTCTAGCCCAAAGCTATCCTCAGAAGTCCAAAGGCTGGGTCAGATACTTTTCTCCCAGCATTTTCCATCCTGAAATCTTCCCCAAACCCTGTCTCTCCGGCAAAGGAGGGACCCAGTTCCTCAGGGAAAGGGGTGAGGGAAGGAAGAGAAAGAAAAAGGGATCAAAGAAGAGAGAGAGAAGGGCTCCTAGCATTCTCCCCTCTAGCTCTTCCCACACAGATCGTATTCTCAGGGGTTAGGGTAAAGATATATCATCTCTTTCCTCCAGACTCCAGAGCCTCATTGCCCTTCTCTGCCTGGGTTCCTTCTCTCTGACTTGGCTCCTTTGGGAGCTGACTGGGCTTAGGGTTGGCTTTGAGGATTTTCCATCACCATCACATTACTTGGATCAGTAAATTCAAAATATTGTATATAACAAAATAAGATGTAGGGAGGGGGCACTAGTAATTGGAAGGATGAGGAAAGGCCTCATGTAGAAACCGGCACTTAGAATTCTGAGGCAGAGGTGATGAAAAAAACCTAAGGGGTTCTAGGAGTCCCTTCAGGCAAGTACCCTGGGGGGTTGGTTCTTTAGAGTCCCCTCAGGCAGTTGGATGAGGTTTTGTCTCTCGCTGGGGGTGAAAAGGAGCTGAAGAGAATAGTCCAGAAAAACTTCTCAATTGTCCCATCCCTCATTTTCATCCCCCCTTGCAATGTGTCATGGTTTCAAACAGGAACTGCTCATTGGAGACAAGCTAGACAAAGAATTTCGCTGGAGCCCATGCTCCTACCTGTGTCCCCTTGAGTCCCTTCATACTTTCCAACATAGAGCAATGGTGTCTGTGCCTGGATACCCAACTATATTTTCTTGGAAGGACTCAGTTCATCTAGGGACAACCCAGGAAGGTGGGACAGCTGGAGAGGGGCTCTTTGAACAAATAGCCTTTCCTTTACCCTCAGAAGAAACTGAATATTATCAATATTTGTAAAGAATGTGTCCTAAGTACTTAAAACTAGGAACTGGGCTTCAGACTAGCTCTTTCCTGGGACTATGAGTCAGTAACCAGCACCCTAACACACAGGAAGGAGAAGGGAGCACTTGCTGGGCATGGATGGATATGAAAGTTAAGAGAGCATTGCAATATGAGATGGACTCAAGCTGGGGGTGGGGGTGGGGTGGATGAGGAGTGGTTTGAAGCCATGAAAAAAAGGAGGGCATTTCATTGTCTGGTAGAAGGAGGAGAAGGGAGGTGGTACAGAAGCAGAGAATGGTGAAGAGAGACAGAGAAACTCAGTAGGAACAGAGATAAAAGCTCTGGAGGACTGGGTAGTTGTAATGGTGGAGAAAAAATAGAAATACATTTGAAAATGTGTTCTTGCTGCCCCCCCCCTTAAAGGCTGTGGACATCTCTGACATAATTAGAGTTATCTCAGGAAAGTGTTCTGAGACTTGTCACTTTGGAGAAATGTCAATTTGTTTTATAAACCTTAAAGAATCAGAAAAAAAATGAACTCATTATTATTGTTCAGATAAAGTCAATTTTTGAAATCCCAGTTTCTGTCTTATATACGCTAAGTATTTGTGGCCATGTGCCCTTGGGGCTTATAGTTTCTTAGGGACAGTGGGGGGGGGGGGGGAGAGAGAGAGAGAGAGAGAGAGAGAGAGAGAGAGAGAGAGAGAGAGAGAGAACTGCCTTCCACAAAAAGCTCTGGGAAATGTGATTTTTCATTCATTCATTTATCCAACAAGTATTAAGCACTTAATACATGTCACTGTGCTAGATACTGGGAATACAAGCAAATTCAGTCCTTGCCTTCAAGTTGCTTCCTTCGGTTTGGGAAAGGGGTACAACAAAATGCCCACAGATCAGTAAATTCAAAATATTGTGTATACAAAGTAAGATGTAGGGAGGAGGTACTGGAAGGATGAAGAAAGGTCTCATATAGAAGCTGGCACTTGGAATTCTGAGGCAGAGGTAATGAGAAAAACCTAAGGGGATCTAGGAGTCCCTTCAGGTAAGTACCCTTCCTACCTGGGGGCTTTCTTTAGAGTCCCCTCAGTCAGGATGACTTATTCCCATTGTCTCTCCTCCTATACTACCCTCAGTGAGATAGGCATGTATGAAGGATCCTCTTGGACTAGGTCCAATCAGATCTCATCCAGGTTACACTCAAAGTCTCTGTCCACCCCCCCACCAGCAAGCGAGTCTGGGGGTCACTTGCTTTTCCTTCGATATTGACTCCAACCACCGGAAAATCTCCCGATCCCAAAATAAGAGAACAGAGGCAGTAGGGCAAGGGAAGGCAGGCAGGGAGGGAGTAATGGTGGGGAAGAGGCTGGGTTTGGCTGTGGAGCCCAGGGCCACTGATGGACTGCTGTGTAAGCAAAGGAAAGTTACTTAGGGAGATTAAATGAGTCAGTGCAGTATCTCAAGCACAGTCATTTAAATGACTCAAAGCCTGGATTGTGAAACAACGACAATTTACAGGGACAGCGGATGGTGTCCCAAGTGCTCTAGCCGGGATTGGAACCATAAAGAGAAAGCGGGAAGATGGAAGGGGGAGGGCATTGGGGATGCTAACTCCTTCTATGCCAGGCTGCTGGCAAGCAGGACCTGGTACTCCTCTGGCCTCCCCTCCCACAGGCAGGGAAAAGCTGGCGGCCTCTTAGGAGTCCTTCTCTGAGGCAGGAGTGTAATAATAGCAACAACACAATAACAAAAGCCCCCAAAGAGACAAAGGCCTGGTGCTTCTAAAAAGACTCCACGTGAAACTTGTGTGAATAAGTAAATGCCAAGCTTGCATGACTCATTGCTTCATTGATTATATGAAGCTTCCAGGTTTGCAAAGTTCTTTACATGTGAGAGTATTTAAAGCATTGGAGGCACTCGAATAGGGAAAAAATCCTCAGATGGCCATCCCAAAGACAGGAGATTGGCTAGTCCCAGTAACTGAATCAAAACATTCAAAGGGTTCTGAAAAAGCTGGCGTAGCCCTTAGCCCTGGGGCGTGGGTCTACTGGAATCACTAAGGACTTCAGTAGATGCTGACCACTGTTTAAAAACAGGTTATGCTCTGAGTATTTTCCTGTGATAGGAAGGGTTTACACTTAGCCCTCTGCGCTTTCTGTCTTGGTCTCCTGTGTGACAAGTGGCTGGCCAGGGTCCAGGCTCAGTTGGTGACCAGGTCAGGGTCTAAAGCTCAAGGCTCAGACTATGATTGAGGTTAGGGCTTTTTAAAAGTAGATTTTATAGATTGTTCCTGTCTAGAATAAACACATGTGGACATATAAAGTCATTTATCAGCCCTCGTTCTCTTCTTTCCCATACAGCCAATCAGCACTTGGCCCTGTCCCACAGCCCTCCTAGAGGAGCCACTGAATTGGACCCAGAAGCTACTTAAGAGTTCACTGCAGGCCAACACATCCCTTGGATTCATTCTCTGTGTCAGAGACTAAATCCTGAATCTGGACAAGAAGGCTAGCCTTGATTAGCTTGGGGCTATCAGGCTTCTTTCCTATCCATGTTGAAGGGTCTTAACTGAGCATCTTTCAGGATGGACTAGACTGGACCAGGCTGGACTAGATAGCTCAAGTGGCCAAAATCAATGTTGATTTCATGAGACTGGTCACCAAGGAGATGATTATCCAGAGATACTTTGAATGGTCTCAAGGTGGAAGTCGCATGGCCATGCTGGGAATCCCACAGCTAGGGGTGATGTTTCAGTGCCTGAGATATCATCAAACCTCTATCCCATTGGAGTCAGGAAAACTGGCTTCAGAACTGGTCACTGGCTGGGCCAACCTGCCTTGTTAGGGGTTATCATGGCTCTTTGGAGCTGGTATAATGGCATCTTGGGAGTGACTCCTTAAGAGGAAAATGTGAAGAAAAGGAACTCACACCTGGAGTTACCTCCAAATCTTTCTTGTCTAGAATCTCTTAGGGAATCATAAAATCTTAGAGTTGGACAGGATCTGAAAGGAGGTCCAGCTTCTTTATGGACAGATCTGATCATGACACTGCTCAAAAACCTTCAGTGGCTCCCTATTACTTATTTTTTTTTTGCTTTTTGGAGGGGGGAGGGCAGGGCAGTTGGGGTTAAGTGACTTGCCCAAGATCACACGGCTAGATTTGAACTCAGGTGCTCTATTCACTGTGCCACTTAGCCACCCTGTGGCTCCCTATTACTAAACAAAGTATAGTATACTCCTCTGCCTAGAATCTTTGCTTTCTTTTGCTTGTAGAAATGTTGATTCTTTACACTGCTTCCCAATGCCTCACCACCTAACCCAATAGAGTCCTCTCTTATAACAAAAAAAGTGCAGCTAAGCAAAAGAAATCAACCCATTAGCCATGTATGACAATGTACATCTCATTCAACACCCATAGTCCACTTCTCTGAGGCAGCCGATAAAAGCAGAGGCCCACCATGAGTGTATCAGTGTTGAGTCACCACTGATCAGTGACCCCTGTCCCTCACAGCTCTGACTTCTTACCAAGCCTCTCTCCCCTCCTTTATTCTCACTGCCTGAACCCAAACCCTCTGCCAACCTCCTAAAGAACAGTTCACATTTTATGGTCTTTCAGTGTTGTTTCCTTTGCACTATTTATTTACATAAATTGTTTTTCCATTCTGTCTACTGCTCTACCTATGGGCTGTGAAATCTGAGTCACAGCCTAGGTACAGATGTAAACTCAAAGACACTTACTAGCTTGTGACCCTAGAACTTCTCTTAGCCTCAGTTTCTTCATCTGTGAAATGGGGATAATAGTGCCTATCTCATAGGGTTGTTGTGAGGATCAAGTGAGATCAATGTTCCCCAACATTAAAGCACCATTTAAATGTTAGCTATTATTATTTATTAGAATTCAAAGCCCTCCACAATCTATCACCATCTTGCATGTCCAGCCTTATCTCATATTACTACCCTGTACCCATTCTAGGCATCAATCAAATTGGATAACTCTCTGGCCCCTGGGAAGACCCCCTTTCTCTCCCACCACTGAGCTTTGCTCACACTGTTTCCTTTTCTTGGAATGTCCTCTCTCTCCCTTTGCCTATTAAATCAAATTTAAATCCCAATTCTGTAAAGTCTTCTTTGATTTCCTTTCAATCCTCATTCACATGGCATGCTTTACATCTCTCTGATGTATAATGAATATTATTGTGCATCAGTTGTCTGAAGCTGTCTTATTTCCCCTACTAAATTGTGAGCTCTGTAAGCACAGGTACCTTGTCTTATCAGAATTTTGAAACCCTCCCCCCAACCTGGTTCTCCACCCAAGTTTCAGGTGCTTTATTCCCTACCCCTCCCTGTAACATTTCTGACAATAGATCATCCAGATTCTGCTGCAATACCTACAGTGACTCAGAACTCAGAGGATCCTGCCTCATCAAGTTTAAATCTGACTTAGCCATGGGGTGGTCATTTTAACCAAGCAAGGCCTACATCTTGTATGAGATGAGTTAACAGAGTATCTATGTTAGTGGAAATAGATTAAGTCTTGTGTGTGTGTGTGTATGTGTGTGTGTGTGTGTGTGTGTGTGTGTGTGTGTGTTCAAGTAAGGGCGAAGGGAGGGATAGGAAGGTTCATGAACAGACACTCCTTCCACCAAGAGGGAATGGAGCTTGAGTCCAGGAGAAATAGTGAGGAACAGTACTGCTTTGTTGGTCCACTGAGTAGAGGGGCAGCACTGCAGCGGGCCTTTTGATGACAGATCCCAAAGGTCCAGTGAGGAAGAGACACTCTGACTCCCTAAGAGAAGAATCTTGCTAAGGGGAGCCTATAAAGAAGAAGCTGCCGCCCCTTGAAAATCACACTAGCATCTGATGTCCATGCCTTCCCAGGGAGCTTTCCCCACACTAGAGCTCTGTGAAAGCAAGAATCATGCTGTTGGCTCTCTTTGTATTGCCTGTCTTTAGCACATAGTAAGCACTTAATAAATATTAGTGGGCTGACTGTTTCAAGAGCATTTCCAGCAGCTCCTGGTCTCTCTCACCTCCATCTGTGCTCTCTGCCCTTCATGGCCCTGGCTTCTTGCCTGGCCTTTCTTCCTTCCCCTCTGATGGCCCTCACACAACAGCTTGGCCATCCACCCAAAGAAGAGAAAACGCTTCCCAGTGTTGGTCAGGACCCTATGAGTGAAGATCAACTGGATTAGAGACTGAGGGAAGATAGTGGGCCATGATGGGACAGGCTGGAGGGCTCAAGTCAGAGACCTGGAGTTTAGTTAGGAAACTAACACTAGCCAATAGCAGTTAATGAAGGGATGACCCTGGGGATTCATGGTTGTGCTTCCATTATTTACTGAAGAAGTCTGGCAGTTGGGGGTGGTGAAGAAAGAATGAAGGATGGGAGTTCCTGGTAATTACCCTTCTCTGAAATGAAGTTATGGGATCATAGCAGTTAAAAATGGAGAAGAACTTTTATGCATGATAGAGGGGAAAGGGCACTACATCTGCCATCAGAGGACCTGGGTGATAATTCCACATCTACCACTTACTGCCTGTGACTAGAAAGAGAGAGAGAGAGAGAGAGAGAGAGAGAGAGAGAGAGAGAAGAAAGGAAGGGAGAGGAGAAGGAAGGAAGGAAGGAAGGAAGGAAGGAAGGAAGGAAGGAAGGAAGGAAAGAAAGAAGGAAGGAAGGAAAGAAGGAAGGAAGAAAGAGAGAGAGAGAACTGTGTTGTCCAACTGGCCAGTTCTAGTTGGGTCCACAATGTGGCAGCTCTTACTATTACTCACAGAGGTTGCTGTTTGTCCTTCATTCTCAAAGAGGACTCTGACATCAGAGAGGTGATATGCAAGCAAATTGGATTTAATTGAGGGAGGGCTGTGCAAAGTCACCAGCCTCACTCTCTCCTCTGGAGTCATCTGGGTACAGTGGCAGGATACAGATCAGGACTATTGGAGATGGCCCCAGATGCAGTGGGAGACCTTGTGCAACTTTAGGCAAATGAATTAATCTCAGTTATTTATAGCCTCAGTTTCTCTCTCTCTAACCTGGAACACTGGAAGTTGGACTAGAAAGTCTCTGAGGTCTCTCCTAATTCTAAAATTATCATCCTATCATTTTATTTTTATTTAGATTTTTTTATTCAACAAAATATCCTATCTTTTTAGAGTTCACCTAGTCAAAATCCTCATTCTTCAGAGAAGGAATTGGAGATCTAGAAAGAAGTAACTATCGCCAGGTAACCCAGCTTCTAATGAAGTAGCAGGGCCAGGATTCCAACCCAGTTCCTCGGACTCTGAATTCAGCACTCTGTTTTTGCTATGGCTCATTGCTTTTTCTCTAGCACTGGTTCCTCCCACCCCTCCCCACATACACACACAAGAGAGGATTTTAAAAATTCTCTCTATTGTATTTAAAGCGTTGTCAAATCCAATTAAAGTATAACCAATCAGCACATTTAACATGATTAAATCCAAGGGAGGCATGGAAAGCAGTCCTGGCCTGGAAGCTAAGAGACCTGGGGGCTCTCACCAGCCCTACCTCTCTCTTACTGGATGGTGGACTTTGAGGGAGTCTCTTTTCTCATGTCTTTAATTTTCCCATTTGTAGAATCGGGGAATTGGTTTGGTTAGTCTCTGAGATCACTCCAAGCTTAAAAGTTTTATGAGCCTTGGTTTGCCATTATGTTGACTAGGCTGACTACTCTTTATTCCATTAGTTTAGGGATGTGGTGGAAGTGGTATGCCCCTACATTGTGGGGGCTTACAAGAAGGAAAGTGTCAGGAAGAACTATGGACTGTGAATGCTCCAGTATATCCAGAGTCAGAGGACCTTGTTTAAGTCCCAAGGACTCCACTAACTTGCTGGGCAATTAGGTCCAATCACTTTATCTCTCTGAAGCTCACTTTCCTCATCAACAAAATATGAATAATAATACACTGTCTTCCTCAAAGATGGTGGTGAGAATCAAATGAGATAATAAAGGACTTCGAGAATTGCAAAACACTGTAGAAATGTAGGCTGTCACCTCCCTCTGGTCTTTGCAGAGTATGGGACTACGGGTTTGGAATATTCCATATACTGCCAAAATTATCTGATGTGTTGGCTAATTTTGCTGAACTGCTCTCTTCATCTTCCTTGTTAAATCTTTGTTATGAAGGATGTTTCATGGGGAAGGGGAAAGAAAATATTCAGAAATGAAGGTAATGTAAAAATGTTATTGTCGAGTCATTTCAGTTGTGTATGACTTCATGATCCCATTTGGGGTTTTCTTGGCAAAGATACTGGACTAGTTTGCCATTTCCTTCTCCAGCTCATTTGACAGATGAGGAAACTGAGGCAAACAGGGTTAAGTGACTTGTCCGGGGTCACATAGCTAGTAAGTGTCTGAGGCCACATTTGAAATCATGAAGATGAGTCTTCCTGACTTCAGGCCCCACATTCTACTTGCTGTGCCACCCAACTACCCCTATGTAAAAATAAAAGATATCAATAAACTATGATTTAAAAAAGAAATGTGAACTGTTATTATTATTTCTTCCTACTTGGGCTTTTTCCTTATAGATTCCTTTGAAAGTATCAGTAGGGCTTTTCTCTCATTAGAAGGAGCTCTTATGGGATATGACACTTGCCCTAAGCCTTGAAGGAATGGCAAGATTCTGAAAGGTGGGAATGGAAGCAGGGAGAGAGGGCATTCAAAATCTAGGGAATGATATATGCAACAGTGAGCTGGCATAAAAATGCTGAATATGGATGGACATGGGGCATAGGGTAATTTAGGCTGGCTGGAGGATAGAATACATATGAGACAGTCATAAAAGATAGGATAGCAGCATAGTACAGTGGAAATATTGCTGAATTTGGAATCAGAGCACTGGCATTCAAATATCGGCTTTTCCACATGCTACTTATATAACCTTGGACATCCCCTTTTATCCCTTTAGGCCTCAGTTTTTTCACCTGTAAAATGAGGCAGTTGGACTAAATGATCTCTAAGGTTCTTTCCAGTTCTTAATCTATGGCCCTATTACTGTGGAAAGTGTTGAATGCTGGCCAAGGAGCTTATATTTTGCTTGGAAACTTATGAAGGATTTTGAGCAGGAAGACATGACGCATGTGGTTGAATGTGAAAGCTAGATTGAAAAGGAAAGAATGAAAACAGAAAAATCTGTTAGGAAGGTATGGCAATAGTCCAAGAAGGTGGTAATAACAGCTTGTGTCTAGATTGGTGACTTTGGGAGTAGAGAGGAGAAGATAGATGGGAGACAGACACATGGTGTTAGTACTGCTCCCCATGAAATCACCTTGTCTTTATCCTGTATTTACTTCACCATACTTCAAATCCTGAATCATATATGTTGTTTCTGATGATAGATTCTAAGCTCTTTGCCATTTCCTTTTTCTAGCTCATTTTATAGATGAGGAAACTGAGGCAAACAGTATTAAGTGACTTGTTCAGGATCACACAGCTAATAGGTGTCTGAGGCCATATTTGAACCCAGGAAGAGGAGCCTTCCTGACTCCAGGCTTGGTCCTCTATCCACTGTGAGCCATCTAGCTGCCATAATAGCTATAATAGCCACAATAGCCATAATAGGTGTTTAATAAATGCTTGCTGATTCATTAAGGTAAATACACTAGGGCTTAGTGACTGGAAGGGAAGGAAAGATTCAAAAGTTACTCTCAGGCTAACACAAAGAAGCATAGAATCCTAGATCTGTTGTTGTTGAGAGCATGAAGTGACCTCAGAAGCCATCTAGTCCACCTTGCTCATTTTGGAGGAGAGGATCTGAGGCCCAAGGAGATCAGGTGATTTGCACAGAGTTACAATGATCATGAACATTATTGCAGAATTCAAATGCAGGTCCCTTAAATCCAGAACCAGTATCCATTCTACTACACCTCAGGTCTTTAGGAAGAGAAGAAAAATCCTGAGAGATGTGGATCTGGCTTTTTACATCCCATGTCCAGTTGGGTGTCCCAAGCCCAGGAACTACCTTGGAAATGCTGGTATCTCTCCCTTTCTACAACCCCACCACAGGAACATCTATCTGCCTTTAAAGCAGACACTGGGAGAGAAGCTTCAATTCACAAAAGGATTTACCATTGGATAATGAGCTCTCCTGGTGCCCTTAAAACAGGATTTGATTTATAAAAGGATGATGGGAGATCAATTTCCTGGAATGCATCAATTGCACAAAGGAAGGGGCAGCTGATTCATGTCACTTACTCTCACAGAGTGCAGGACAACTGGCAATTGGTGAGGAGAGAGAACAAGCTGGGGATGTTTTCTTCATCTGTTTCTCCTGCAGCTAACCCCAAAGCCTAGACCATAGGAAGTATTCAGGAAATACCTATTGTCTAGGACCTGGCACATAACAGATTGTTAATGAAAAAATACTAATAGTAGTTTCTGCTACTCTAGCACTCAAAGATTTACAAAATTATTTCCTTGCCATGACCTTGTGTGGTATTTGATGAAGGGATTCTTATCCCCATTTTAAAGATGAACAAACAGGTTCAAAGAGTCCAAATGCTTTGCCTGGGATTTTAGAGCTAGTAAAAATCAGAATTGAGATTTGCACCTGGTCTTCTGACTCCCAGTCCAGTGTGGTTTCCACCCCCATCCCTCCTCACTGAAGCAATTAACATGTAAGAATGAATGAAATAACTGTGTTTGGATTCCCTGGGTGTTTCCAGTAGCAAGATAAGGTGGCTGAGAGCCTCTTAGTTCTGTCTACAAGTCTGGGACACGTGACAAAGAGAAACCCAAATGCATTTATGGTGGCTCTGACAAACTCCTCCCTTGATTGAGTTGGGGAGCAGATGAGCTTATTTCTGCATTTGGGGAGTAATTCTAGAAAGCTAAAGCTATTCTAGAAGCGGGTGATCGGAGTGGAGAGAAGAGACTGGGGATCAGGACATGTATGTATCAGCCAGAAAAACTGAGGAAGGTTTGCCTAGGGAAGAAAAGACATTGGAAGAATTTGAGAGCTGCCTTACCATGGCATAGCTGAATCCATAATCATCCCACAGAACCAAAGAATAATGGAAAGGACCTTTGAGAGGATAATAGCTCCCATTTCTATAGTATTGTAATATCTTAAAAGCACTTTCCTCACATTGCCCAGCCTTTGAAGTAGGCAGTGTAGGTGCCATTATCACCATGTTATAAATGAAGAAACAGATCGAGAGAAGGCCTTTCCTGAGGTCAAATAGCCATTAATGGCAGAACCAGGAATCAAATCTAGCTCTTCCAACTCCACATTCAGTGGGTTTTTTCCATCATACCACACTGCTTCCTCACGGAGTTCCTAATGGCTCAGCGTTGGATCTTGTTCTTCGATGGAGTGAGTAGCTCAGTGATGCTCAAGATTCAAATACCCAAAGACACACAAAGAAAACTGGACCTGAAGGAGGTTGACCCTGGCTATTCATAGACCCTCACCACCCAAATGCAGCATCCACAACACTTCCCATGGGAAATCAGCAAAGTGGGTAATTTAAGCAAAAATAGTATTTGTTTCCCAATTTACAAGCAATTACATGTGATTTAGAGGCCTGCCTGACTCTGGCACAAGCCACTGTGTAATTTACAGGACCATAAAGTTGGGGGCTCTAATGCTCCCACCATGATAAATCTGGCTGGGGACAGTGACTCAGGATGAAGATGATTAATCTGTGTTTCCAATGATGCGCCTGCATATTGCTTATATTAGCTTGGGATGCAACATGCTGAGATGGCACTTTTCAGCCCCCACCCTTATTATGTTTGACTCTTAGGAGGGAAATATGGCCCACAGGGCCAAAAGAGAATTTTATTTTCTATTATATGCCATATGCAATTGAGAATGTGCACACTGCCTGGAAAACTCCTGCAGCACCACCTCCTCCAGGAAGTCTCCTCTCATTCCTTGATCAGTAATCCCACCCTTAGATTTCATACCATTTTTTTTCAGACCTAATTTACTCATCTAATCCCTTACAGCAATTCAAAGTATATTTCCTTTCTTACAAGAGTCTAATTACAAGGTGACATTATGAGACTACAGAACTACATAAATCCCTAAATGAAGATAAGATTAACCATAGAGAAAAAAAAATTAACTGATTACGGGCTACTGAAAATCCTTTAAGAGTTCATTGCATTGTTGCTGTTATTGTTATTTTAGCATGAAGTTTTTAAAAAGGCTGTCCTGTACCTGAAATGCATTGTTACCCTGAGTGCTTGCACACTGGGTGTTGAGACCTTTATCTATACCAATAGAGACCTATATTATAGAAAAATCTGGGGGAGGGGAGATTAAGTTATGACTTAATGTTTTGATCTTGCCCCCAAGCTTGAACTTGATCCCAAATATTGGGGTGCTGGGCTATGGGTTACATTTATCTATTTAAGCTTATTATACAAAAATGTTCTCCTTTATCTGGAGGGCACTCCCTCTGTATCTCTGTTTCATAAAATCCCAAGCTTTCTTCAAGGCATAGATCAGAAATCAACTTTTTAATTAAGCCTTTCTTTACCTCTCCTTTCCAATTGTTATTAGTTTTTTTTCCTACCCTTGAAATAATTCCCAATATACTTTGTACCTACTTGTGAACATGTTGTTTCCCCTAAGTACAATGGAAGCTTTTTGAGGGTAAGGACTATTTTGTTTTTGTCTGTGTTATCTCAGCACCTAGCACAACACCTGACATATGGCAAGTGCTTAACTAAAGCTTATTAAATTGCAACTGAATGAATTACTCAAAGTCATGTAAGCAGTAAGCAATGGAGCCAGGATTCAAACCCACATCTTTTTACTCCTGTTTCAATGTTTTCACCACCATACCATGTAACTCCTACTTTTTAAAGTTAAAGTCTCTTGACTTAGTCAAGCCCACCTGGTGAGCAGAATCCTTGATTTGGAATTAGAAAATCTGGGTTTCTGTCCTCTCTCAGATAATCTACCTATTAGGCTATGAGCAAGTCCCATAGACTCTATGGGACTTTCTGTAAAATGGGGACAACAATCTTGACACCACCTGCCTCACAGGATTGTGAGGAAAATGCAGGGTCATAACTATGGCAGAGTGATTGGAGCTTTGTACCATGGTGATGACAATGGGGGCAGGGGTCTCCATGTTGAAACCACCATTTTTGTGCCCTACAGTGCTTCGAAACCCCACTCCTTCCCCTAGTCCTGGACTCCCACACTCAGAGTTTGAAAGGCAATGCACTACGGTAGAAAGAACATGTACCTTAATTATTGCTCGTGTGATTTTGATCAAGTAACTCAACTTCTCTGGGCCTCAGTTTCCTCATCTGTAAAATGAAGTGGTTGGGTGAGATTGTTGCTGAGTTCCCTTACATATGATCTTACATATATGATTCTATGCTCCTTGGAGACTCTTTCCTATAGGCCAGCTTGCCATATAATATCCTCTCCCAACAGGAGTATAAATTGAGTTATCTAAGGGATAGCTGCCACTTCTCTTTATTCACAGGAGTGGTACAGAGGATTGATGCAACTACCACCACCTCCCCCTCCACACACACAAACACTTTCTGCTACAACCTGTTCAACTGTTTTTATCCAAGACAAAATAATTCCTAGTTATTGCTCCAGGAAAGCACTTCATAAAACTAAAGTGCTATGAAAACATGAGTTGTTATCATTATACCCAAGAACCTGGAATTAAGGTTAGCCACCATGGCCACAGGCATGTAGGCTCCTCCAGGGATCCCTTTGCTTGGAAAAGGGCAGGGTTCCCCACCCACCTCTGAGTACCTCAGCTTGTCCTTAATCGACCCCAATGGACAATTCCAATTGAGCACTCAGACGGAAGAGGTTTCCTAATCATTCTTCACCTATCTCCATTGGCCATGGCTGGCAGTGGGAGGCTTGGGAACAGATGTACTCGGGGTGGCTGTGCCAAAGGGCCCTGGCTCACAACTGTAGTCCTCCTGTTGTCTGACCATCAGCAATTTAAGCAAACAGTGTGACTCACTGCCAGCCATGAAGTCTGGGCTAACGCTCTCCAGTCTCCCCCATCATCACCACCTGGGGAGGGAAACTAATTAAGTGAACTCAACCACCCAGATTCCCACTCTGAGCCAGAAGCCTCCCCATTGCCTCTAGAGGCAGCATCAACATAGCTGCAAATGACACCGTTTAGTCTTTCCAAATTATAATGCCCGTACATTTCTTTATCATTTTCAACTTCTGCTTCACAAACATGACATCTTTCCAGGAAGACAGGCCAGCCCTCTCTAAGCCAGCTCCTCCTTCCAATTAATTCCATAGGTCTCATCTGTCACTTGTTCACATCCTTGGCCAGGTCCCTTTCAATTAGGATAAGAGAACAGAACTAAGAAGAACAGGATCTAGGCATTTCATCTCTGGTCTCTGTACCTTTGTCCAGGCAGTCCTCTATGCCAGGAATGCCCTCCATCCTGGCCTCCACCTCACAGAAACTTTAGCTTCCTTCCTTGCTTAGCTCAAGCTCCAGCCCCTACAGGAATTCCATTTTACATGTCTTTGAAAATGAAAGAAGAATGATCCTAACTCAGGTTTCTACAGTGTTTCACAATTTACAAAGATTGTCAGATTTCAAGCCAGAAGAAACCTTAGATATTTTATGTGATATAACAGACCCAGAGAGGGGAAAGGGCTTGCCCAAAGTCACAAAGAATCATAGAGTTGAAGAATTGTAAGGAAAGAATTAGTGAAAGTCAGGATTTGAATCCAGGTCCCCTGACACCAGTTCTGGGGTTCTTTCCAACACTAGGTGATTCCTCTCATACCACATCACTGGATCGCCCTATGAGAGAGGTGGGCCAAATATCATTATGAAATCATACTTGTAAAGTGCTTAGCATAATAGGCACTTAATAAATGCATGCTTCCTCCTGCTTCCCTTAGTCTTCCTCATTTAACAAAGGAGGAAACTGAGATTTAGGGAAAGAAAGAGACTTCTCCAGGATCACAAAGCTTATAGGTGACAGGGCTAGGATTTGAACCCATGTCTTATGACTCCAAGATCAGTGCTGTCTCCATTGTGATGCACTTTGGTTCATTATTTACCTATAACACCACATTCAACATGGTACTCCTTAGTATGGTTCCCCATTCAATACTGGATGAAGACTAGATTCTTGAAGTAGGCATTCAAGGCCCTCTATAAAATAGCCCCAGACTGATCTTCTGCTACTCCCTTATATGCAACTTTCAATTTGGTCATCTGTTCTGTTCACCATTTTCTCCAACATCAGACTCATTCCCACTCAAGCAATTTTCCATCCCTTGGACGTGTCTCTCATCATTTCAAGTAGTTAAATTCTGACCTTCCTTCGTGGCCCAGTTTAGATACTTCCTCCTCCAAATAGTCTTCCCAGATCAGTGCCATTCACAGTGACTCCTCATGGTTTGAAACTCACACCACCATCTGTATACCCTCTTTGGTGATGCAGAATGACTAGCCTTTTGACATCATCTTCTACCTGCCTTCAATCCCCTCCATTCATGTTTGTCCCAGTTGGCCTTTCCAGTTAGTCAGAGAGCACATGTATGTAACTGTGTAGGGAATGGGCATAGTTGGTGGGCCTTGTGGAGCTGTCCAAGGTGTCATTTCAGTCAAAAAACATTTATTGAGCGTCTATGTCTCAGACACTGTACTAGACTCTGGAGATACAAAGAAAACAACAAAACAGTTCTTGCTCTTAAGCAGCTTACATTTTATTGAGGGAGACAACACATACATCCATAAATTAAAATGAAATCTATAGAAAATAAATGCAAGGGAGACCCTTGTTTGTTTTAAGTTATTTCCAACTCTTTGTGATCCCATTTAGGATTTTCTTGGCAAAGACACCAGAATAGTTTCCCATTTCCTTCTCTAACTCATTTTGCAGATGAGGAAACTAAAGCAGAGTTAAGTGACTTGCCCAGGGTCACACAGCTAGTGTTTGAGGTCACATTTGAACTCAAGTCTATCCTGACTCCAGGCTAACACTCTATTCACTGTACCATGTAGCTACCCATAATGGAGAACCTCCAAAAGGAAAACTCTCATGTAGGAGGTGAGCTGAGCTTTGAAAACAACTAGGAACTCCTAAGACATAGAAGAGAAAAGTGAGTGCATTCCAGTAATGAAATGCAGCCTGTGCAAAGGCACACAGATGAGAGAGGGAATGCTGTATACAAGAAATAACAGAGAAGCTAGTTTGGCTATAGAGTAGAGAGTGTATAGGGGAGTGATACCAAATAAGTTTGGAAGGATAGTCCAGAATTGGTTGCAAAAATCTTTACATGAAAATTTGAGGTGTTCTAGCAGCATAAGACAGTTGCTGGTCACATCTATAACTTTAGGAAAATTTTGGTTTTGATGGTTATCTGAGTGATGGATAAAAGGGAGGAGATATTTAACATCTCACCCAGGCAAGTCTTGTCTCCCCAAGTTTCTAAATGGCAAAGACTAAGCCTCTTGTTCCTTTGCTTCAACTGTTTAACTAACCTCACTCACAAGAGATGCTCATTTCATTCAAGAATGTCAGCACTGGAATGCTTCTTAGAGACAATCTTGTCAAAACCCCTCATTAGACAGAAGCTGCAACTGAAGTCTAAAGAGACAAAAGGATTCACCTAAGGTGCTACAGTGGGTCAGTGGCAAGAGTGGGACTCCAACTCAGCCCTCTTGACTCTGCCCTCCCCACCTTGATGGTAGATTTGCTGGAGCCAGCTCTATCTGGCTTCAGAGAATAGGTTGCTAAATTTCTGTTGTAAGCATCTGCACCTCATAAATCCACAAACATTACAAATCAGGGTTTGATTTGTTGTTTTGTTGATTGACTAGACTTAAGAAAGTGATTGGAAAAATAATAAGAATGCAGATTAAACTTAAAAATGTGTTCTGTCTTTTAGGGGAGCTGTTTGTTGAACATTTATCTTGGATAAAAGTCAACATTACTGGATTTCCTGAATGGAAGTAGTCTTTGTGTTGTGGCTTCATCAGGGCAAAGTTCTGTCATATGGTAAGATTCAAAGACCTTAGACATCTCTTAGGCTGATCCCCTCATTTTATAGATGAGACAACTAAAGCTTAGAGAGGGGCTTGCTAAAGTTGTGAAAGAAGTAAGTAGCAGTATGGAGGAACATTCCTCAGTCCTTCTGACTTCAGATCTGGGGCTCTTTCCATTACTAACAATCTGCCCATTGATTGCCTCCCTCAGCTAAGCCCTTCAGTGTTAACATTCAACTAGAGGTCTGGCTTGACTAGACAGCTAGGGAGCTGGCTGGTAGTAGAGAGGAGGGCAGTCCCAAGCAGCTGCAATAATTATATCCATGAGACTCAGAGCATAGAGCCCACCCCTTGCAAGAGAGATGCTCCGCAAGGGGACCTCTGTAAACCTAAGGACTGCCATCTTCAATGTCTTCTTCCAGATCCCCAAAATATGCCCATGTTAAGTTCCAGGTACAGCCATGGACTTGGAAATAAAGAGTCTTCTGAGCACACTTTAATGAATAGTCTTTGGTGATAAAGAACAAGAATGGTTAGGATGGTGTAGTGAGCTGCCCTGTGGGTCCTGCCCCTGGAGGGAGGGACAGGGGGCCTGAGTCTTGGATACTTGCTAGAGCATGACCTCCTGGATAGGGGGACTGGTAAATGATGTCACATATGAGTTTATCTTCATTCTTATAGGCTCACAATCCACCCATGAAGTACCATAGATCACAGGATCACTCAGGGCTGGAAGAGATCTCAGAAACCATCTTGTACAATCCTCTCATCACAGATGAGGAAACCCAGGAAAGAGATAAGGTGGAGTGCTTGTCAAAGGTAGCACAAGGAATCAGTAAGAGAGGCTGGATTTGAATCCACAGCTCAGCTCAAGCCCAGATTCCACAAAGTAAAAGGGAGCCATGGTAGCTACTCTAAGGCAGCAAAGTCTGGGCAGAATGAAGCTGGGCTCCTGAGGACCCAGGTGAGGTCTCTCTGTTGTCCTTTGTGTCTCACTCTTTGCCTTAGTCACTATGTGGGGGAGGGCTCTGACATCCTCATGACTAAGCAGCCTCCCAAACTTTCCCCCCACTTCCCTTCCATGGCTCCTAGGGTTCTCTCAATTCCCCCATATTTCCCTAGCCTTGGCCTGGATATCACCTTCCTTCCTCTAAAGTTTATCTGAGACAGATGTTTGGTTTTTCCAAAGGTACTTAAGGGAAAGAGGGGAAAATAAAACAAATTTAGAGAGCAGAGAACTGGCGAGTGACAGAGCCCCAAATTCCATCTTTAGACAGTCCTGATGGGGCCACGGCAGCCAACACAGTGCACGGAGCTACCTGGCTCCACTCCAACAGTATTAACCATAATAATAACTCCTGTTTATATAGCGCTTTAGGGATCACAATGTGCTTTCCATGTGACAACTCCCTGAGGTTGATCATTCCTATTTTACAGATAGGTAAGTTGAGGCATAGTGAGATTAGATGGCTTAGTTCATAGGATTTAAACCAGAAAGCACCTGAGAGATCAGATTCTAGGGGTTCTCAACTTCCTTTTGTACCATAGACCCTTTTGGCATCCTGGTGAAGCTTATGGATCTTTTATCATAAAAATGTTCTTAAAACACATAAAATAAAATACTGAAGATTATGAAAGAAACCAATTATATTGAAATATAATTATCAAAATATTTTTTAAAAAGCATTCATGTACTTAATTACATAAATTATGAAACTGAGTCTTACAGTGGTTAAATAAGTTAACTAAAGCCCTTGGAGGGTGTAAGTAACACCAGACTAGGGAGTCAAACCCAGGTCATCTGGCTTCACAGCCCATGTTCTTCCCCTGGCACCAAGATAACGTTTTCAACAAGCCTCCCTCAACTTCCCACTACTCACAGTTAAGAAGCTTCCAGTAGGGATTCATAACCAGGTCCCTTGACCTCAAGTCTGGTATTGTCTTTACAACATGGTGAACTTGGACATCTTTTTTCTACCTTTCACGTCTGAGTCCTTTCCCCGATTTTTCCTGAATCCCACTCTAGTTTCATCTTCTTTCACCCCTCCACCTTGTCACCTCTGCCTTCCACTAGGCAAAATTTCATAGAGGTTCCGCCTACCTACACTAAAAGACTTTTTTTTCTGTAGCTGAGGCAATGTTCATGTCCACTTCCACTTTCAGAGCCCTCCAAAGCACATTCTAAAAGGTATGCCTACCCAGCAAGAGTCATGGGCCATAGGACCCGAAAGGTAGCCGCCTATGTCCGGGCCCCTCCCAGCACCTCCTTGGCCTTTATCCTTTCTGGATACACTGATTAAGGTACCATGGGCAGTGTTCCCTATTAGAGCATAAACGAATGCATTATGTCTTTGTTATGCTAATGTCACAATTTAAATAGCACTCCCAGAAAAATTAAGTATGTTCATTGACACAGTGAAATGTTTTCACCCTCGATGTAACCTTCACAGATTCTGTACAAAATCTATCAGTCAGTGAGCTATTCATCTGCGAATGCTTAGCAATTATTATGCTAATGTCTTACAATACATTACAGCAAATTCCCTTTAAATGCCAGGAAGTGCAGATGTCTGGCATGTTACTGCGTCCAGATTATGGGACCATCTATCAGTAAACAATACAATATTTGCAACTGGAGTCTGACCACATGCTCAGGGCAGGCATCGAAGACTGGGCTTCCCCTAGCATGAGAGCTGGCATCATAAATCTGAGGGGTCTGCACGTGGGACAGTCACGTGGGGAAGCGGGAGGGATGCTTCCACAACCTGCTAGGCCTTGGGAACCCTGGTGGCAGTCCACACTGCCACAGTGGGGCCCAGTCTCAATGCAGAACTAAAACTCAGAACATTTTCAGCTGGAACCAAAACAATGCAATCATAGATCCAGTCATGTTGGGTCGGGACAGTTTGACTCTTATCTTCAGGGGGAATTGGAAGCAAAGAGACAGATTCAATGGGGATGAGACTCTGGGGGATACACAGGGGCCAGTAGTACTACATGGCAGTGTCCTTGAAGGGATGGATGAAGACTGTAAGGTGAGGAATGGGGATGGTAGCCAACTGGGAGGGAAAATGCCCCACAAGCCAACAGGGAGAGAAAATGCCCCACAAGACACTGGAACCCTGGGGTAAAGTCCTATTCATACCACAGTAGTTACAGCTCTGTTGCACTTACCCAGATGAGTCCTACAAACAGTCAGAGCTCAGCACGCCATGGGAAGACCCTGTTCTTATTTCAGTCCTCCCAACAAAGCCTCACACTCAACCAATTTTGGAAACTGAGTGAGAATAATGCCTTCTGCTGCTAGGACATAGGCTCTGAGTCACCTTCTCAACAGTGAGGATGGGCCTCTCCATACTTGCTTTCTCAGAACCTTTTATGGCAGAAGGAAAACGTGCTGAATCAACCATTCAAGGAGTTGGGGGCCCCAGTTTGTATGTACCCCCAACAAAGTCAGGGTGTATAAGTAGTAACGATGATACTTCAGTGGATCCATGATCCCCTTGGTCTGAATGAGGCTTCTTCTGGAGTAGACTGTAGCCCTCCACACCACTCAGCCTGTGGGGTTCTGAGAGACAATTTTAGAATCCCTAATTCTCGTCCAGAGCTCAGCTCAAGCACCACCCATTTCTCTCATGTATGGGTTAGACCAGCTGGCCACTGAGTTCCTTTCAACTCTCAAATTCTGTGATTCTATGATTTTTCCATGAGGCTTCTTCTGATCTCCCAGCTTCTGGTGCCTTCCCTTCTCCCTTACCCCTACTCAAAAAGATAGCTTATATTTACTCTGTATTCTGCAAATACTTATTAGTGTATATGTTGCTTCTCCCAACAGACTATAAGCTCCTTGACAGCAGGAACTCTTTCAGTCTTGTCTTTGTCCTTCTGGTACCTAGTAGGGCTCTTGGTATGTAGCAGGTATTTAATAAATGCTTGTTTATATAATATGATGTGATGATGTGATATATTATCTCGAATTTCTATAGTGCTTTAAGAATTACAAAGTGCTTTACACATAATGGGAGTGTAAGGTTTATTACCTTCATTTTATAGTTGAAAAAAACTGAAGGACTCAGATTTTAGGGACTTCTACAGGGTCACACAGCCATCAAAGCAGCTCCAGGGTGAGAGAGGCTGATGTCCTTACCACCTAAAAGTCAGAAGACCTGACTTGAAGTCCCCTATCTGACATTTACTAGCTCTGAGACAGTCATTAAGCCCCCTGAATCATTTTGAAGACTCTCCTCTGGTCCCATTGCCAACAGCACTCCCTACCCTGACTGGATGCACTTCCCATTATCTTGCCTGACCTTGAACATACTCCTAAGATATCCCTGAAGTCTAACTTTATCGATCTTGACTTTGCTTTTTGACTTTATGAAATCTGTTCCATCCCAGACTGAGTCCCAAGCTACAAAGCCAACCTTTTATCCTTTCTAGCTGTACCCACATTAGCCCTGAGCCCAAACATAGTATCTTTTTAAGTATGACAATTGGCCAAAGCTGTGCCTCATGTAGGCAGCAAGAGTTAATAGCTAGAAATTTGAAAAAACAACTCCAAGATTTTTTACATCTAAAAACTTGTAAAAACACCAATGAATGTTAATATTTTATATTTGAGAGGCTACAGAATGATAGGCACACTAATACACTGTTGGTGGAGCTGAGAATTGATCCATATTGAAAGCAATTTTGAGCTATGTTTTTATAAAGCAACTAAAGTAATCACCCCATTTAAACTAGAGATCCCAGTATTACATGTACATTGCAGAGAGGTCAAAGATAGACGGGTCCCACACACACTAAAACATTTATAGCAACATGTGTTCGTGGTAGCAAAGAACTGAAAACAAATTCGTTCTCCATTGACTGAGGAATGACTAAACAAATTGTGGTGCATGGTTATAATGGAATATTATTGTACTCTAAGAAATGATCACTATGAAGAATTCAAACAAGCATCAGAAAACTTCTGCGAACTGATGCAGAGGGAGATGAGCAGAACCAAGAAAACAATATACACAATGACTATACCAATATAAGTGGAAAGAAAACAAATAAAACCCAAAGCAATCATTGTATAAGTATAATAATAATCAAACTTAGCCCTGAGGAAGACTTGAGAAAATACATCTCCTTCCATTCTTTGTGAAGGCTGACAACTACAGGTTTGGAATATTGCTTTACTGTCAGACACAGTTGAAGTATTAGTTCTTTTTTTTCTAAACTGCCTTTTCACTTACTCTCTTATTCTTTGTCATAAGGGATGACTCAATAGACAGAGCAGGAAGGAACGGTATATTCAAAAGTGAATGTGATGTAAAAACAAATGATATCCATAGTTTTTAAAAAGGTTAATAGCCAACATGCTGGGACTCCAAGACACAAGTAGGTATACTGCAGAGATGGAGGGTTTACAATCAATGAAGGAAACTCTGTGTAAAATCTATTTATATCAACTCTTTTGGTCACTGCAAAAAAACAAACAAACCCTGGAAACTAAGGAGGTGCCCATCAGCTGGAGAATGCCTGAACAAATTATGGTATATGCATGTGGAATACTATCGCACTTTAAAGAATGATAAAGGAGGGAGTTTCAGAGGAATCTGAGAAGACTTGTAGGAACTGATGGAGAGTGAAATGAACAGAATCAGGAGAATAATTTATACAATGACAATGCTGTAAAAAGGAACAACTGTAAAACACTTAAGAAGTCTGATCAACACAGTGACCAGCTATGATTTCAGAGCACTGATGATGAAGAATGCTACCTAGCTCCTGACCGGGAGGTGACAGACTCGGTTTACAGAATGACATATACTTTTTGGACGTGTCCAATGTGGGATTCTTTGTTTTACTTAACTATTCATATTTATTATGAGAGTTTCAGGGAGTTTTTTCCTTCTCAATGGGGAAAAAGAGGTAGGTGAGAGAAAAAAATAAATGCTAGTTATTTTCCAAAACACAAAAACAAAAACAAAAAAATCAATGGAGTATAAGATTTTGAGGTCTGTAAAATGTTGAAAAAGAATCCCACAAGCAGGGAAAGAAGGGAGTGAGTACATGAGGAATATGGGTTGGATCATAAGCACAAGATCCCAGAACTCTGAGCAGATGCTGAGCTAAGGAAGCATCATGATGAGATGAAATGGGTCAAGAGAGTCAAGAGAGATGAGAGACTGAATACAAGAAGATGACAATTTGACATGCTCAATTCATGCTCTGTTGGTAGGTACTTCCATAGCATATGCTAACCATGTCTGTTATTCGAGTAGTGACTGCTGCCACAATACTGGGTCATTACAGCAGGGCAAGAGCTCATTCTGGGGCCAAGCTTAGTGCCCTTGGGGTCAGGCTTAGAGCTCAGTATCAGGTCAGACAGGGGGCTTAGTCTTGGGCTTAGGGACTCATTTGGGGGCCAGCGTCAAAGCTCAATTTAGGGTTATGGTACAGAGCAAAGCTATCTGGACCATTTAGGCAGCTAGGGTTAGATTAGGTAGGAGTTCTAGACCTGGAGTGAGGAAGACCTGAATTCAAATCCTGCCTCCCACACTTACTAGCTATGTGACCCTGTTAACTTTTCTCAATCTCAATTTTCTCATCTTTAAAATATGAATGATAATGACATATACTTCTCAGGATTATTGTGAGGATCAAATGAGATAACATGTACAGTACTTTGCAAACCTTAGAGCAGCAGTTCTCAACCTGTGGGTCGTGACCCCTTTGGGGTTCGAACGACCCTTTCACAGGGGTTGCCTAAGACCATCGGAAAATGCACATTTCTGATGGTCTTAGGAACTGAGACACCGCTCCTCTATGCGTCTCCAGGCAAGTCCACCCACATGCAGATACGCTCACACATGAGTATTAAAGGGTTGTGGCATTAGGAAGGTTGAGAACCCCTGCCTTAGAGGTTCTATACAAATACTATGAGTATGATGGGAGTCTGTGGTCTGGAGAAGGATGCTAATTAGGCTCAGAATGTGGGTTTAATACAACAATAACAATTGTTATTATTATAGTTTCTTAAAGGCTTTGTACAAATACTTTTTGTATATACTATAGCATAGCACCTTTAAGATGCTTTACTAATAATTATTGTTATTATATTATATTATTATATAGTTAAAAGTACAGCTTCTTAAAGTTGCTATACAAATATTATTTGTATATACTAAAGGGTAGCACTTTAAAGCTGCTATACTAATAATTATTGTTGTTATTACATTATTATATAATGTATTATATGTAATATAATATATAATGTCATCACATTATTATATAATTATTATTATAATCTATTAAAGGTGCTACACAAATACTATTCATATATACTACAGTGTAGCACTTTTAAGATGCTATACTAATTATTATTGTTATTACTATTATATCAAATTTATGTTCTGGCCCTAATTAGCATCCTTCTCCAGGCCACGAACACTGTTCATGAGAGCCCTGCGGGGCAGGGATATGCAGACAGACCCCAACAAGTTGACTGGGCCTTTGGGCGAAAGGGAAAAGAAAGTGATGAGCTGTGTAAGTCACTGGGTGGGTGAGGAGATCTGATCCTGAGGATCCAGCCTGGATTGTGCCAACTCAGCAAACCCTTGCCCTTTTCATTCAGCTAGTCAACATCTTTCAGGAAGACAATGAGTCCCTACCATGCATTTAGCTGCATACATACATCCTCTCATTTAATTCTCAAGACAGCCCTGAAAAGAGGGGGGGAGGGCAGGCAGCAGAACAAGTCTGGTTAGCCCTATTTATATGTGGGGTGGGGAGTGGATGGAACTAAAGTTCAGAGACAGGAAATGACTTGCCCAAGACTACACAGCCTTAGATCCAGGAATTGGCCCCTGAGCAGCTATGGCTAGAGAAAGAGAAAGTCTAAGATTTGTAAACCAGGCATAAACACTATGGTTTTGGGTTGTAGTTTTTTCCCCCAAATTAGCAGATGCATGGCCCTGGCTCTCCCCAGAGCTATTTATTGCTGGATAGCTCAGCATATACTTAGAAACTCCTCCAATGCGTGTGTGCCCCCCACACACACTCACACACACTCTCATACACGCACACACACCCCAATCCATGGAGTGTACCACACCCTAGCTCTACTCAGTCTTCTCAGGATGGGGCTGCAGGTTAAGTGAGCACCAGAAATTTGGGGTTTTGAATTGTTTTTGCTAGCCACGTACCCCACCCCCCTATTCTTTACCCTGCCCCCAGGCCATAAATTCCTTGAAGTTATTCTCGTTGGCTTAGCTCGTCTGTATATAATATAGTGGCCCAGGACACAATGGCCCTGGCAGGTTGCTGCAAAGCCAGTCTGGTGTGGAGCAAAAAGAATTGGGATCCAAGGAAGAACTCCAATATTCCTTAGTTATCTCAAACATGTCCGAAAATGTCCCAAATAACACTCACTCTCCCCGCAGACCCTCCTATCTTCCCGACTTCCATATTGTTGAGGGCACTACTATCCTCCCAGGATCCCAGACTTGCAACGTGGGTGTCCTTAACTCCTCTCTCATACCCAGTCCTTTGCAACATCTCTTGAATATGCCTCCTACTCTCTGACACTGTCCCTGCCCTGGAGCAGGTCCTCACCACCTCACACCTGGATGATCACAGTAACCTGCTGGTGGGTCAGTCTGCCTCAAGTCTCTCCCCATTCCTATCCATCCTCTACTCAGTCACTAAAGTGATTTTCTGAAAGTGCAGCTCTGACCATGTCACTGCACCACCTCAATAACCTCTGATGACTCCCTATTGCCTTTAGGATCAAATGCACAATCCTCCATTTGTCATTTAAAGCCCTTCATAATGTATCCCACTCCCTACCATGTACATATTCTGCATTCCAGTGGCACCGGTCTGTTCACTGTTCCTTGAACGAGATGCTCCATCTCCCAACTTTGGGCATTTTTGCTTTTGCCTGGAATGCTCTTTTGTCATCTCCACTTCCTGGCTTCCCTAGCTTCCTTCAAGTCCCCCCTTCTACAGGAAGCCTTTTCCCAATCCCCCTTTAATTCTCTCTGATGATTATTTCCTGTGTATAGCTTGTTTTCATAGTTGTTTACATGTCAGCTCCCCCATTAGACTGTGAGTTGCTGGAGGGCAGGAACTGTCTTTTGTTTTTCCTTATATCCTTAGTGCTTGGCACAGGATGTGGTATGCAGCAGGTGCTTAATAAATGCTTGTTGACTGACTGTTGCCATACTTTGTCATTCCTGCTTTCACAAGATCTCAACTATCAGGACCCCTCCAGCACTCACAAAGGCACCATCCTGGTGCAGGTCATCCTACAATAGCCTTCTAACTGGGCTCCCTGCCACCATCTCATCCTCCACAGAGGTCAGAGTGATTATCCTAAATTACAGGCCTCAGGGAGCTCCACTGTTTCTCTGTTTGGCATTTAATGTCCTTCATAACCTGGCCTCTTCCACCTCTCTACTCTTTACATTTCTTCCAACTGGGCAATCTACGATTCAGTTTACACCAGCTTTCCTGATGGTCCTTGAACATAATCCTCCTTCTTCCATCTCTGTTCCTTTGCACTGGAGTGCCTTGGCATTCAGATGCCAGCTATGGCATGGATGGCATGAATGGCATGACCTTCTTCCTCAGCTCTGCCTCTTGGACACCCTGGCTTCCTTCAAGACACAACTCAAATCCCTCCTTCTTAAAGAAGCCTTCCCCCCCCCACCTCCTAGGGCCCTCACCTCTGAGATGACCTTCTAACAACCCTGACTATATCTTATACGCACCTAGTTACATACATATTGTCTCCCCATTAGAATGTGAGATCCTTGAGGACAGCAATGGTTCCTATGCTTTTCTGTTTCTACATCCCTTAGCTTAGTATCTGGCACATAAGTGCTTAATAAGTGTTTGTTGAATGACTTGCTACTCATTCTGCGAGATTGAGCATTTACCCTTTTTTGGTTTCAATATCTCCATTTACAAATAAGGATATTAGAATGGGTGCCTCCAGTCCTGAGATCTAGTAAAGGGCATCAGATGAGGAAGGAGCCCTTTTTAATGAAAGGTGAAAAGTAGCAAAGGCCTGAACCCTGGATTCTCCCCCTTGACCTGGATTCCCAAAGTGGGGAATAGATTATGGTTTCCAGATGATGATGTAGAGGGGGAGAGGTCAAGATGGAAGTATGTGAATTAGACTTGGGACATTCCACAAGACAGAGGAGGGAAAGGGAGAGCTAAGGCCCTTCTAGAGCCCATCCAGGCAGATTTCTTCCCCATGGGATGAACGACAGGAGATAGGAGAGAAACTGAAGTTGCCAAGGAATTCTTCAGTTATGAAACAGATTACCTCGACTCTGAAATTCTGGGATTCTGGGATAAGACAGAAGTAGGACCCGGGGAAGGGTAGAAGTAAAGATAAGGGCAGAGACAGGGGAAGGACAGGGCAGACATGTGTGAGTGGATGGAGGAGGACACATACAGGATATCATCAGGACTCAGGGAGGGGGGGAGACAGGAGCAAAGAGTAAACAAAAACAGGCATAGAAACAGGGCGGTGGCAAGGATGGGGAGGAGGACGAGGATGGGGCCAGAAATGAGAGCAGAACCTGGGACAGGGCTGGGTTGGGAGCAGAAATGAGGACGAGGCACTGTGGAGAGGGAGAGAACACAGACAGGTAGGTGTGGGGACAGGACAGCCAACAAGGAGAGAAGCAAGGGCAGGGACAGAGGCAGGACAGAGGCAGGACAGAGGCCGGACAGAGGCAGGACAGAGGCCGGACAGAGGCAGGACAGAGGCAGGAGGGCCAGGCAGGTGTAGGGCCAGGGGCCGAGAGAGAGGTTGGGGGTAGAGGCTAGGGCTGAGAGAGATGGGCAATGGCAGAGGCAGAAGCAGAGACTGAGCAGACGCAGAGCAAGGACTGGCATCCAACAAGTAGGGCATCAGGCCCATTACTGTT
The DNA here is from genome assembly GCA_028646515.1 of Pseudochirops corinnae. Taxonomy (NCBI): domain Eukaryota; kingdom Metazoa; phylum Chordata; class Mammalia; order Diprotodontia; family Pseudocheiridae; genus Pseudochirops; species Pseudochirops corinnae. The sequence continues at coordinate 72,861,793 of CM053588.1, read as the reverse complement.
GAGGATGAGTGTTAAATGACTCCCAAGAGCTACATCATCTCCATGGACAATTAAAACCCGTCAGTCACCCAGTCCTGGTGGATTCCGGCTCACCTGCTTCTCAAACACACACGCACGCACGCACACATACACACACGCAAAGCGCCTCTATATATGCTCCCACATATGCCCACACAGTGACACACTCAGACACCCTCACATATACTGACACATTTGTACACGTCTGATGTATGCATTCATGCACACCATTCAAACTCACATCCCCTCCACAATATACAATAGATAATACACACATAATCACAAACATACGTTCCCATAGCAAATCCAGATGCAGAGTGATTCACAAATCTTAAAGTGCTCTCTAAATATCAGCTGTTGTTATGACTGTATATATTGGAGGGAGGACTGTCCATTGCATGAGGAAAACTTCAACTCACATCTTTCCTGTGAGGTAAGTAACCCTGGGCAAGGCCCGTAACCTTTCAGTGAGAGAGAGAAAAGGGGGGAGGGGGGAGAGAGAGAGAGAGAGAGAGAGAAAGAGAAAGAGAGAGAGAGGGAAGGAGGGAGGAGAGAGGGAGAGAGAAAAGGAAGGAAGGAAGGAAGGAAGAGAGAGACAGAGAAAGTGAGAGAGGGAAGGAAGGAAGAAAGGAAGAGAAAGACAGAGAAAGTGAGAGAGAGAAGGAAGGAAGGAAGGGAGAGACAGAAAGTGAGAGAGAGAAGGAAGGATGGAAGGAAGAGAGAGACAGAGAAAGTGAGAGAGAAGGAAGGAAGGAAGAGAGAGACAGAGAAAGTGAGAGAGAGAAGGAAGGAAGGAAGGAAGGGAGACTGGGAGTTGTTCTATGTTTTATTTATATATTGATAGATATATGAATATATATAATATACTCATATACACATTATATCTTAGATAATACACACACACACACACACACACCAACTAACCAGCTAACCAACAAGGCAAAAGGAGACATATCTGAATACAGAAAATTGTTGTCTGGGATGGAAGGAGGGCACACAACAACATTGGCAGAAAAATTCCAATTTAATTTGTCCCCAAACCAATTGACGTATAAGTGGACCTTCCAATGAGCTGTTTTGTCTCCACAAAACCACCATATGGTTTGATTCTTTCCTCTGCTCTGGTCTGCTTGGGGTTTTTTTGGTCTGATCCTCTGAATCAGCAAGTTCATAGAATTGTACAATTCTAAGTCTAGAAGGAGCCTTAGAGACCATTTAATTGCAGCCACTTCATTTTGCAGAGGTGAAAACAGGTGCAGTGAAGGAGAGAAATTAGCCCAAGGTCACACAGCACTTCGGTGGCAGGGTCAGAGCCCTGGTCTCTGGGCCTGTACAGCATTTCACAGATGTACTCCCTGGATATCTGAGGTGGGCAGTTTGTGTTCTTGATTTAGCCCACCCCTCCCCCCCACCCCCACCCCCCACCTCATTTCACAGATCAAGGAGACAAGGCCCAGAGAGGGAAAGGGACCTGAACAAAGTAGGCAACTAGATCCCAAACCATCACCTCTCTTATTCTGGGTCCTAAGAAGGCGTTAGCATTTCTGCCTGCCCAATCTGGAAAAATCATAACTATCTTGATCTAAAGGGGATTTGGCAAAGGAGGGGGACAAAGGAGATTTTTGTTCTTTGCCAAAGCCAAGAATCATGATGAAATTCCAAGGAACCCTTAGAGATGCCAGGACTAACTCCCCCACAATTGTTCCCCAGTGCCAAGAAATCCAGTGGGGCCAGTAGTCTTTGGAAAAGTAGGACAGATCTGGGGCCCAGCTGACTTAAGCCATGTCCCTGTTGGCCTGAGTTGGGTGTATATGCATAAGGAGCGTGTGTGTGCATGCGTGTGCATATGAGCACACATGCATATGGAGGTGGCCTTGATGCACTCCAGAGCCAGCCCCTGGGTGGGAGGCAGTGTAAGGAAGTTAGAAAGCAAGGCAAGGAGAGTTCTGAGCTGAGCCAACTCAAGCTTTGGAGATATCTTGGCTTAGGGTACACTCTCTCCATGTTGGTACGCCAGACAGCTCAGGGATCAGGGCCAAGACAGGAGGAGGGGTTCTTTCCCATCAACCTGGTGCCTTCCCATGCCCAGTGGCCTGCTGTTGCAATAGCATTTAATACAATAATCAGGATTTAGGATTCATCCTGACCATTGCAAGAAGCTCCTAGGCCTCAGGGCCTTACTCAATAGGCTGTGTCTCATGAATATGTAATGGACCCTCTCTGATCCAGCTGCAATCCAGTCTCAGCAAGTAAGGGAGCAGGGACCTGTCCAGGAAAGGGCAGACCTGAGCTGGCTATAGCTGTTTCACCTTGTAGAGGTCCTAGTGGGATGGGTTTCCCAGAATTCCTTGGAACAGATAAGAAGAATAGAAATCCAGGAGGTCCATAAGGGAAAGGCCCAGGATTTAGGGTCAGGGAATGAGGATCTGGGTTTATATCCTGACTGCTATTTATTGCCAGAGTGATCCTGGCAAGGCATCTCCTTTCTCGATGTTTCAGTCTCTTCATCTATCAAATGCAGAGATTGGACCAAATGACCTCTAAGGTCCCTCCAAATCTATGATTCTGCGATTTCTGGACCAAGGTTGTAATCTGCAGTAGTGGAGAAAGAGAGAAAGACCTGACCTAGCAGGGAGAAGTCCTGGGTTCAAATGATGTCTTAGCCACTAACTTGCTCTGTGAACTTGAGTAGGTCAGCCCTCTTCCTTATCTCTCTAACCTCTGCTTCCTTTTCCATAAAATAAAGGGATCTGACTCAATGTTCTCTAAGTCCCCTTCTAGAGGTGACATCCCATGATCTAGGATGGCACTGAATGACTTCATTGGTTCTTTCTAGTTCCAAGATTCCAGTTTTGCAAGAGCTCCCAATAAGTGACATCATCAATCTTCCCGATGGCAATTAAAAACATTGCTCGGAGCTGATATTTCTTCTTTGTTTCTACAGCCACCACCTTAGCACATATGTGATTGGAAAAGGAAATGTTTAGAGAGATCAGAGAAGGCCCCTAATGTCCTTGGAAGCTACAGAGATGTTTGGAAAAGAATCACAGAGGATACAAATTCATATAGATACTGGGTGGAGATGAGGCATTATCTATGCCATTTGAAGGTGACCCTAGTAAAGGTGTCCATTATCTGCTTGAATTCCAACCTCTCTTATCTACCTCTCCTTTCTTCTCTGCTCTAATCCATCCTCCTCTGGCTGGCAGACATCATCCTCAAGCACCACTATGACACTGAGATAAAAGGCAAACTTTCTGAAGGCCAGGACCTTCCTAATTTTTATCTTTGTATCCCCAGCAGTTAGTGGCATAGTGGATAGAGCCCTGGGCCTGGAGTCTAGAAGACCTGAGTTCAAATTTGACCTCAGACATTTACTAGCTGTGTGACCCTGGGCAAGTCACTTGATCTCTGCCTGCCTTTATTGTCTTCAGTTGACAAACAGGACTAACAATATCCCACTCCTGGTTGTGAGGATCAAATGAGTGTAAAAAGTGTTTAGCACATGGCTGGAACATGACTAGAACTCTATGCTTGTTGAATGAATAAATGACTGATTCATGTCCGTCTGAACATTCAGTGGCTCCCTACTGCTTACAGAGCAAAATTCAAACCCCAGTCAGTGTCTGGTTACTTAGCAACTTTCCAGCCTTAACTCCAACTATTTTCTACTATGGAGTCTGTACTCCAGTCAAAGTAGACATCTCATTGTTTCTCCATGTCCTCCAAAAGCTACCTCAAGCCTTCTTGCTTTTGCTAAGGCTGCTCCTGCACATGTTTGGGATGTCTTCTCTCCCCTTTCCCTGTTGAATACCTTTAAGGGGGTCTGAGATCCCACAATTCGTTTACTGATCATGAGACCCATCTGCCTCTACCCAGCCTGTGCAACCACTGTCCCCATCCCCCCATCAGTTGTGGAGATGACAGTTAGACTGGACTCTCTTTGAGGTTCCTTCCAACTCTGAGCTTCTGTGATTCTTTGTCACTAGACCATAAGCTGTCTGAGGGGAGAAAGCATTAGTTTGTTAATTCCAGTGCCTAAACAGTGCTCTGCCTATATAACCTGTTAAACATCTATTCTTAATAAATAAATAAGTGTGTACTGCGTTGAATGGAATGATGGCATTCCAAGTTTCCTGAAGGGCAAAGAGAAAACCAGACTTTGAAGTGATTCTCTCTAGCCCCACTTGCAACCTAGACATGAAAAGGTCGGGACTGGGCCTTGGGCACCCCTCCTCCCCAAATGGAACATTCCACTCTGCCAGCACAGAAATAGCCTGTGATGCTAGAAGACAGCCCACATCCTTGGTAATAACATGTGACCTTTTTACAACGGTTTACAGTTTCCCAAGTTTTTTCTTGTACACTGGATCCCCACCAAGGGAAATCTCTATGGCGATAAACGGTACCAGCAACCCCCATCTGGTGCCTGTGAACCAGGCTCAGACATTCCCTGCCCTTTGCAGTCTGTCTGCAGGCTCATGCTGGGCATTTAGACTTGGTCTGAGGAGATCCTTCCTGTTGCATTGAGGCCTGGCCAAGGGGGCCAGGGTTCAAAGAGACCTCCCTTCCCCACCAGCCTCTGGGCCTTTCATGTCTCCCTCAGAAGCTCTGGCTCCCCCATTGCCAACCCCATCCCCGCCCTGCCAGGCTGCTGTTCTCAAAGGAAACCCACTGCCTTAAAAGTCTTTTCAAAAGATGGGGGACTTTGGGTGTGGGGTATACAAATATGTCCATATAAAATATGTCTCATGTTCATATAATGTAGCTATGCTAATTCACATGTATACCCATGCATGTGTAATATGAGCATGCACATTTAGTGATGTGAATACAAATCAGCAGATGTACACATGTGCACAATGCACACACATACATGTATACACACACAGAAATGTCTTCTGAACCCTATGGACCCCATAACCATGCCAAAAGAAGAAAAAGCACTTTGGGGCAGCTGCTGCCCATTGGTGGAGCCAGAGGAGGCCCTGTATGATGCCCAGGACTGTGTGAGCCCAGACTGGGGCCAGGCCACCACAGCCTCCAGGGTGGGAGTTGTCATCTGCTCCCAATGAAGTTCAGGGTAGATCGGGGCATGGGACAGATATATTGGCATTCCACCCCCACAAAGGACAAAAAGGCAAGGGAATGAGGAGTTATGGGGTCATAGATTTTTAGGCCTAGAATAATCATTGATCAAGACCTCAGATCCTTCCCAGGTCAGTGTTGCCCAGCCCTGATCCATCTCCCAAAGCAGGGGTACTAAGGAGATTGCAGGGCCTGGCCCACAGCCTTGCACCCTGTTCCTCCCAGGTGAGGCAAGTACAGCTCTAGTCCTAAACAAGGTCCCAGGTCCATCTCCTCCTTCCCTGCAAAGATGCTCTTTGTCTGAGCCTCAGGCGATGGGCTATGGTAGGCAGAGAGGTGGGGGACTGTGCACCAGGGAAGTAAGAGAAAGAAGTGGGTGGACTTTTCCCAGCTCCCTGGGCTCTCTCATGGCTTCTCTCCATCTCTAGATTTCTAAAAAAGGGGGTTCAAGAGGAGGAAAGGGGGAAAGAGGAAGGGGAGAGGAGGAGAAGAGAGGGGGGTGTGGAGGGAAAGGGGAAAGAGGGGAAAAGAAGAGAGGAAGAAGGGAGGAGAGGGCAGGGAAGAGAAGGGGGGGAGAATCGGGGAGGGGAGGAAAAGAAAGGAAGGGGAGGAGAGGAGAGGGCAAGGGGAAAAGAGGGGAGGTGAAGAGAGGGGAAGGGAAGGGAAGAAAAAAAGGAGGAGGAGAAGAGGACAGAACAGGGAGTAGAGAGGGGGAGGGGAGAGAAGAGGAAGGGAAGAAAAAAGGAAGAGAAGAAGAGGACAGAACAGGGAGTAGAGAGGGGGAGGGGAGAGAAGAGGAAGGAAAGAAAAGAAAGGAAGGGCCAACAAAGGAGAGGGTGGCAAAGATAGGGGAGGAGAGAGGAGAACCTTCTCTTCTCTGGACTTCAATTTAATCATCCCTCAAAAGGATAAGTCGGGTTCAGTGAACTTTCTGTGAAAGGAAAACATGTTCCAGTAAAATTGAGAGAGGAGAGAGCAATTAAGGTTAAATCAGGGAAGACTCCCTGGAGGAGGTGGCTCCTGAATCGAGCTTTTAAAATAGTATTTCAACAGAAAGTGGCAAGGAGAGAGTATAATCAAGGTGTGGAGTACAGCCCCAGGATCAGAGATCAAAGCTTTTTGTAGACAGGGGAAGTACCTTTTGATAATCTATATATTCTCAGTGCCTTGAATGTGGCAGGGACTTGATAAACGTTGGAAGAGTTCAATGAGTTAAATAGGTCACATTTTTGTGTTAGGAAGATTACCTGACTTCACACAGATGATGGCAGAAGTAGGATTTGAAACCAGGTCCCTATTCAATGGCAGCTAGGTGGCGCCATAATGCACAGTGTCCCATCTGAAGTCAGGAAAACTCATTTTCCTGAGTTAAAATCTGGCCTCAGATACTTACTAGTCGTGTGACCCTGGGTTAAGTCACTTTACCCTGTCTGCCTCAGTTTCCCCATCTGTAAAATGAGATGGAGAAGGAAATGCCAAACCACTCCAGCATCTCTGCCAAGAAAACTCCAAATGGGGTCACAAAGAATTGGACACGACTGCAAAAAACAGCTGAACAACAACTCTATTTAATGCCCTTTCCACTGCTTCTTGGTTCTGAGCTTGGATGACTTGGGGCAGATGCCATCAATAGAAATCAAGAAGTCTGAGGGAGGGGCAGGTTCATGAGGGAAGAGGACTACTTCAGCTTGTGACCCATTCACTACCTTTGGACCATTCATCCAAAACCCTTCCTAAAATGTATCACCCCAGAATTGAACACAATACTGACCAGCTCAGAAGCAGTGAGACTATCACCTCCCTGACTCTGGACACCACCCCTCTCTTGCTGGAATTGTTTAAGCTTCCATAGCTCATAATGGGAGTATGGCAGTCCCCACCAAACCAAAGGCTCAACTCTCCTGGAGTGCCCAGGAGAAGTGTGAGCTTGGGAGCAGAACAGATGAATGACATCACCCGACCCTGGGAGCTGACAGCTCGGGTCCTTCGGAAGCCTCCAGGAAGACCTGTCTTCATCTCCTATAACTTTCATCCCAGAGCTCTGCAAAGTGAAACTGCCCCCAAAGTGCCGAGTCACGGAAAACGGGAGATTCTTCACAGGAAGAATAATGAGGCGATAAAAGCCAACGATAAAGTTAAATAATTTACCATAAATATCCAAAGCTCTCCAACTCGGCTTCACATTAGCTGCCTATGTTTCAAATGATCTTTGCATTCACGATGTCACAGATGGCCAAGGCAGACAAGAGAGTCCTTGACAGATCCAACCGTAATTAGCCCTTCCCCAGCTGCGGTGACTGAAATGCCTTTTCAGGGAGGCTGAATGGAGCACCAGCCGCCTGAGAAAGGAGGGCTTTGCCCTGTCTGACAATGGAGCTCTTGAAATGCATGGGGCTGGAGAGGGGGGGGGAGGGGGAAGGGTAATTTGCACTACATCCTAAAACCTGTGCCTTGGCACACATGTATGCACATAGGAACAGGGAGTGGGGTACACTGCCCAGAATGTAGACTGGGCTAGGTACACATATATCCATGCATGGACACACATGCACATATGTTTGAGCATGTGTGTGCACACAGGAGTAGAAGAAGGAATGTGCTGCCCAGAAATTTAATTACAATGGGTACACATATATGCACATAAGAATGCACACAAAGAAGCATTTATACATGAATGTATCATGCACACATAAGCAAAGGAGTGGATGACCAAATGCATTTCTTCAAAAGTTGATTAGGCTAGACAGATATGTATGCACATGATACATGCATGTATGTACATCACCTGCATACAAGAGTAGAAAATGAAATATATTGCCCAAAAGTTGATTAGGTTTGTGCATATATGAATGCACAAACACACTCCCAGGACTGCAAGGCAGCATTCATTTGCCAGGAAGTTGATTAGAATGAAGATACACATATGTGAACATGTATGAACTCAACCCTCTATCAAAACCAAATACACATAGATGAAAATACACAACATACACCCAGAATTAGAACTCACCATAAAGCATCCAGAAATAATTTTTGGCCAGGGATGCATAAAAATGCATGAGAGGCAATGTATTTTTTATTATTGTTCAATTCTTTCAGCTGTGTATGACTCTTCATAGCCTCATTTGGGGTTTTCTTGGCAAAGATACTATATTAGTTTTCCAATTCCTTCTCCAGCTCACTTTACAGATGAAGAAACTGAGGCAAACAGGGTGAAGTCACTTGCCCAGGGTCATACAGCTAAGAAGTATCTGAGGCAGGGTTTGAACTCAGGTCTTGCTGACTCCAGGCTTGATGCTCTATCCACTGAGCCACTTAGCTCTCCAAGTCATAGTTTAGAGAGAACTATCTTTGAATTCAAAAAATTCTGGCTTCAAATCCTGCCTCTGACATAACACTGTTATCCAGACAAATCAAGAGCACTCAGAGGACTGTAAGGCCTGGCCCAGAGCACCACACTCAGCTCCCCTAAGACCTGGCAAGTCCAGCTCCAGACCTAAGCACTGCCCCAGGCCCACATCTTCCCCTGCAGGTTCACCTCTCTGTGCACACAGCCATCTCCTAAGGATACCTAGGTTACAAAGGGAGTTAATGGTCTGCACAACTAGAAAGAGTCTTCCCATCCCAGGAGTTCTCACACTGATGAAATCATAGGTCTCAATTCAAAATAGCCAGATAAACATGCACAGGCACATGTATAGATACATAGGTAGATAGATATGGATATAGATATACAGACAGAGAGATACATATAGACAGAGATTGTATATGTATATGTGTGCACATATATATATACATACATAAGATGCACATGTTTGTGTATATATGGATTGCACACGTGTGTATATATACACTTAGACAATACACACATGCATATATGGCTCTGTGTGTATAAACATACATGTATACGTGTGGGCATGTACAAAATGTTTCTATGTACCCAATATGATTTGAGGGTACATGGGATTTGAAGGTCCTATTCATCACCAAGAAATTCAATTGTAAGTTGGACAGCAACATTCAAGCCACTCCAGACAAAGCAAGCTAATTGGCAGGGCACTGGAGTGAAAGGCTCAGATCCCGGGCTTCCAGAGGCTGAGAACTTGCTGCCATCCCCTGCCCTGTTGTGTCTGTTACCAAAGGAAAAACTGTGTCTGTGCAGAGAAGGGGAGGAAGGGAAGGAGAGAGAGAGAGAGAGGGAGGGAGAGAGGGAGAGAGGGAGAGAGAGAAAGTTGGCCTTCAACAGCAGACAAGTACCTTGGAGACCAACTTGTAAGAGGAAGAGAACTAGCTCCAAAGAGGTCAAGGTGACCCTCTGATTGCTGGCGAAGGCTCCTCCCAGGGGCCTGGCTGCTTAATTGCTTTGAGTCAGCCATGGCAAAAGAATGTCCGCTAAATCCTCCCTCAATATCAGGTGCTCAGATCTGTGGGCTCCTCCAGGCTTCTATTCAGCCAGCCCTTCCTCCCAACCCCCACCAAGTGATCTGGAACTCAGTTCATGCCCTCACCTCACCCCCTTCCAATCAACCACAACATGGAGACCCCAGCCCTAGAGAGAATCCTGAGAACCAAGGCTGCATCGATGTTCAGAGGAGGTTGCAGCCCAGGGACTCATATGTATCTCCAGGTCTGGCAGAGAAGACTCAAGGTCTTCCATTTAAAACAATACAGCTGTCCAACACCAGCTGGACTGAGGAATTTGGGGAGGGCTGGTTACTGAAAAATCCCAAGGAAGCATATTTAAGGAGGAAGACAGAGTCAGTCACTGAAAAAAGAGGATGGGGGAATAGGGCTTCTTAATGAAATAAAAACAATAAGAACTAACAATGTAATTTGACATCTGAGATATGTAACCCAAGTGGATCCAGTGCACAGAGAACGTCCCATCGTCCTCAGCCCTGGTTAGAACAAGTCTAAGGCATTGTATCTGAATCTGGGTACCACAGTTTAGGAAGGGCATTGATGAACTAGAGGAGATTCAAAGAAGGGTGAGCCAGACAGAGAGAAGGTTAGAGACTATTCCCTACAAGGGTTATCTTGGGGAATTGGGACCTTTAGCCTGGAGAAGACAAGAGTGTGGTGGAGGGGGAAACAGGATGACTATATTACGGTGTCTCTTATGCCATATTGTGAGAAAAGGATCAGATTTGTTCTATGTTTCCTCCAAGGTCAGAGCTAGGATCAGTGAGAAGTCTCAAGGAGACAGATTTCAGCTCAAAGTAAGGAAAATTTTCCTAATAATAAGAATCATTTCAGTTCAAAATGAGGAAAAATTTCTTAATGATTAAAAACTACCCAACAATAGAGTGGGGGGACACAAGGGGTAGCGTCAGGTCATAGAAAACAATCTCAAATTGGAATTAGAAAACCTGAGTTCAAATCTAGCCGCTCTACTCCACCCTACCTCCACCCCCCACTTTAGGACTATGTAACAGTCAATGTACCCTTGTGGACGACAGCGTCACCCTCTCTAAAATAAGGGAGTTGATTAGATCAGGGTCCTTAACCCATGACTAAGATTTCATGGAGTACTTTGATGAGAAAACACTGCATTTTATTTTCACTCAAATTTTAACTGAAATTTAGCATTTATTTAAATTATGACTGAAGCAATAAAATACTATTCTGAGAAGGTGTGATCGCCGAAGTGGTTTATGATACAACCAAAGTCAAGAACCCCCCAAGCTAGATGATTGGATCTCTAAGGTTCCTTTCAGCTCTAAAATATAGAGTGAGCTCCCTGTTAGTGAAAGTGTTCAAATAGAGGCTTACCGACCAATTATCGTAGAGTCCCCATCAGGTTTAGTTGAACTAGGTGACCTTTGAGATTCCTTCTCATTTAGGGATTTTAAAAACATCTGAACTCCTTGAATAGAGTACTAGCCCTGGAGTCTGGAGGACCTGAGTTCAAATCCAGCCTCAGACACTTGACACACTTACTAGGTGTGTGACCTTGGGCAAGTCACTTAACCCCAATTGCCTTGCCTTCCCCCCCAAAAAAAAACAAAAACATATGACCTCCTAATGGATACAGGCAGGATTGAGGTGAGGAGGAAGCATGGAGGGGTAGCGGTAAGAGGTTCTAATGCTTTGCCAGTCATGGCTATGAGAAGACTCCACATTTTGGCATTTCCCCAGGATACATTACCTAATAGACCCAACATCTCATAATGCACTGACTTTTTACCCTCCAGAAATCACTTTTGAGTAGGAAAGAGTTTGTCCTCTCCAGCAGTAATGAAACTAGACCACTGCTTTGAGTGGAAGCAGAGAGATGAGGAATGGATTCTGCCTTCTCTGTAAGGGGTGGGGGAGGAAGGAAGCAGACACTGAATACCAAGAGGCACAAAATGAAAAAAAAGAAAGAAAAAGAGAAGCTAGCTCCCCTTTCTTTGGCAGGATCTTTATGGTTTCTAGAGCTCAGGATTGGGACCATAAGATGCCATAACATCTACTGGAATTCACTCACAAGAAAAATCTTTTGTCGTTGTTGTTGTCTAGGCATGAGGGACAATTGTTCTGAGGATGTTTATCATTGCATTGCTATGTTAAATTATGTCAGTAAGCACTCATTAGACACCTACTATGTGCCTGATGCTATGCTAAGTGCTGGGAATAAAAAGCAAAAAACAAAGACTAGTCTTTGCTCTCAAGGAACTCAGTCTATTGGTGGAGATAATATGCTATGTACAAACAAACTGTATATAAGATAAATTGGAAATAATCAACAGAGGGATGTCACTAGCATTAAGGGGGATCAGGAAAGGCTTCCTACAAAAGGTTGGATTTTTGCTGATACTTGAGGGAAGCCAGGAGGTAGAGATGGAGAGAGAGAGAGAGAGGGAGGAAGGGAGAAGAGGGGGAAAGAGAGAGGGGGGAGAGGGGGAAGAGAGAGAGAGAGAGAGAGAGAGAGAGAGAGAGAGAGAGAGAGAGAGAGAGAGTCTAGACATAGAAAACAACTAGTGAAAATGCCCAGAATTAGAAGATGGAGTGCTTTGTGCAAGGAACAGCAAAGAGGCTAGCATCCCTGGATCGAACAGTAGATGGGAGTGGGAATGTGGGAAAGAGTAAGATGCAAGAAGACTGGAAAGGTACAAAGAGGCCAGGTTATGAAAGGCTTTAAAAGCCACACAGAGGATTTTATATTTGATCCTGCAGTAATGGGAAGCCACTAAATTTTATTGAACAGGAGTGGGGGTGGGTGATATGATCAGACTATTGCAATACCTGCTGGTGGATCTGCCTGCCTCAGGTCTCTCCCCACTCTGATCCATCCTCCATTCAGTCACCAAAGGGATTTTCCTAAAGTTCAGGTTAGTCCAGGTCACCCCACCCCCCCAACCCCCCCCCCCCACACACACTCAAAAAAACTCCAGTAACTCCCTACTGTCTCCAGAATCAAATACAAAACTCTCTGCTTGGCATTCAAAGCCCTATATAACCTAGCTTGCTCCTTTCAGTCTTCTTATATCTTACTTTCTGCCAAGTACTCTTCAACCCAGTGACACTGGCCTTGTTCCATAAACAAGACCCTCTATCTCTTGGCCCTGGGCATTTTGTCTGGTTCTCCCTCATGCCTGGAACGCTCTCCTTCCTTGGCTCCTCCTATCGGTCTCCCTGGTTTCCTTTAAGTTTCAACTAAAACCCCAGCTTTTGCTGGAGACTGCCTCCACCCCTCTTAATTCCAGCCCCTTCCCTCCATTAATTATCTCCTATTTATCTGTTATACAGCTTGCTCTGTATACATTTGTTAGTATGTTGTCTCCCCTGTTAGACTGTTAGTTACTCGAGGGCAGGAACAGTCTTTTTTTAACCTCCTTTTGTATCTTCAACACTTAGCCCAATGCCTGGCACATAGTAGGTGTTTAATAAATGTTTGCTGATTGACTGGTATGTCCAATAGTCAGTTAGAGCTGTGAGAATGGAGGTCAGGGGAGAGATTAAGGCCAGACAAATAGATCTGAAAATCACCTACACCGAGATAATATGGGAGCTGATAAAAATCACCAAGTCAAATAGTACAGAGGCTGAAGACAAGGACCCTGGACAGAACCTTGGGAGACACCTGATGTTGGTGGGCATGACCTGCTTTAAGATCCATGGAAGGAGAAAGGGAACGAGGAGTCAGAGAGGGAGGAGGAAAAACAACAGAGTCATAGGAAAATCTAGAGAGAACAGAGTATCCAGGAGAAGAAGGTGATCTACATTAGTATTATTATCATCATTAACAAATAATAATAAAAGAATGCATTGTTTGGGGGGGAGATGTTAGGATAAAAAGCCTGAGCTCTGTGCATCAGCTAATTCTACTCTTGTATCATGTTTTATTCATTTTCAAGTCTCCAGAGTTGGGGTGGGAAGTTTGAGCAGATCACAGTCATCATGGTATAGTGAGAAAATAGAGGGCATGGGTTCGAATCTCACTCTGGCACCAACTGCCTATGTGACCTAAGGTTTCACTTCCCTGAGACAGCTCTGACTCAGTGACTTCTGAGGTCCTTTCAACTCTAGAGCTACAGTTTTCTTATTTCTAAGGTTCTTTTCAACTCCAGATCTCATGTTCCTATGATTCTAAGTAAGGAATATTTTTCATTTGGAAAAACCTCAATTCCATCTGAAGGAAGAAGGCACATCTAGACCTTGTCGTTGTTGATTCCTGTCATTCATGGTTGACTCTTCCTGGCCCCATTTGGACTTTTCTTGGCAAAGATACTGGAATAGTTCTCCATTTCCTTCTCCAGCTCATTTTACAGATGAGGAAACTGAGGCAAACAAGGTTAAGTGACTTGCCCAGGGTCACACAGCTAGTAAGTGTCTGAGGCCAGATTTGAACTTTGGAAGATGAGTCTTCCTGACTCCAGCTTCAGTTCTCTAACTACTATGACACCTGGCTGCCCATCTAGACCTAGAGCTCCCCCTACAGGACAGGTGTGGTTGTCCCTGAAGGTATAGGAGCCCTGTATACATAAGCCAGAATATTTCTCCTCAGATAACTGTCGTCAGTGGGTGCTAGAGATGAGGTTTCTGAATCTTGGAACATTGAGAACAGAAAGAAAGACTGCTCCAAGGGGGTGTCAGCAGCCTCTTGAGGGGAACCTTCTAGTAAATGTTGAACAACTGGATCTAAGTCTACCAGCATTATTAACACCCTCTCCATCCTTGTCTTAAGTCTAGACAATCAACAGAACGAAGTCCTGATTTGTGGTTTTTGTGGACTCCTCAGGCATAAAGGCTCATTTGAACATTTACCAGTCTTCTTAATGTGGGTTCTCGCTGGTTCTTGTAAACACCCCACAGAAAGGAAGGACCAACTTATCACAGGATCTCAAGATTTCAGAACTGAGAGAGATCTTAGAGATGGGCTAATACAAGCTCTTTATTGAAAAATGAGGAAATTTGAGGTTCAGGGAGAAATGATATTCCATTTTGGCATTTTTAGCTTTTGATCCTCCAGTTCAAGACCCCCTCCTGGAGCACCATGCTTTGGCCCCATCATTTACTTGAGAGGAACTTGCAGCTTGGAAGGAGGGGAGGGGTGGTCCAGCGACTTACTCAAGGTCACACACTTAATGAATAGCTGAACTGGCACTGGAAGCAGAGTCCTCTGATTCCAGTTTTCTGAATGCCCTTTCCGCTACATTCATACCTGGATCCTCCCACCAAGGAGTCAATAGAGGTGACCCACCTCCCTCTCTGGCTATCCCTGTCTGTGCCCAAGAGCCCTCGGGTCTCCCCCCAGGATCCGGGCACACCCCAGGGAAGCCCTCGCTTGGCTTGCCAGGCAAGCTGCATGCCATCTGCTTCCAGGAGCACTTGAACGATGGCCACACTTAGGCCAGGCTGAATCATTCATCAGGCGCCTGCCTGTCCATGTGGAACAAAGGAGGGAGGGTGGGCATGGGGCTGCCATGGCCCACTGGAGCAGGTCGAGAGCTTGGGTCTGTCTCCAGCTTCCATGGGTCCATGCGTCAGTTCTGAACTCAGGGAAGTGCGTGGGGCTTGATCCTGATTCCGGTCATTCAATTCTCAACCCAATTTGTCCACATCTGCTTTGCCTCTAGCACTACAGGCTGGGCACTGTGAAGGGATATGTGGTGAGAGATGGAGAGGTGGTGGATATGAGGTACAGAAGACAGAATCCTTATTTTTAAGGATTCAGGTGTCCATCTCTCTATCATTCTCCTATCTAGAATGTTCTCATTCCCTGACCCCTCCCACACACACACATATACCCATATCTCCCTGCACTTCTCGTTGAGTCAATGGGATACAAAGGACAGAGTCAGAAGGTATGGGACAAAGCCTCAATCCCAAGCACTTTAATTTAAAAGTCATGCATCTACAATGTACTGTATGGCCTTAGACAAGTCCATTCTTCGCTCTGAGCCCCAGTCTCCTCATGTGTAAAATGCAACGATCCCTGCTGATTCCAAAGGACCCACAATGAAAAATGCTATCTGCTTCCAGAGAGAACTGATGAACTCACAGTGCAGACTGAAGCAGATTTTTTTCCCTTTGTTTTTCTTGCTTTTTTTTGTTTTTTTGCAACATGGCTAATGTGAACATATGCATTACATGACATCATATGTATAATGGCTATCGTATTTCTTGTCTTTTTGATGGGCAGAGGAGGAGTGGAGGGAAGACAATTTGGTACTGAAAATAACAAGTTTAAAAAATTAAAAATAATAAAATGGGGGTGATAATACATTTATGGCCTCAGAGTCAGGAAGATCTGGGTTCAGGTTCTGATTCTTATACTTACATACTAAGTGTGTGACCTTGGGTAAAAGGCCCTAGATTTATTGTTGCTGTTGAGCCATTTTCAGTCGTGTCCAGCTCTTTGTGACTCCATTTGGGGTTTTCTTGGCAGAGATACTGGAGTGGTTTGCCATTTCCTTCTCCAGCTCATTTTACAGATGAGGAAACTGAGGAAAACAAGGTTAAGTGACTTGTTCAGGGTCACACAGCTAGCAAGTGTCTGATTCTGCATTTGAACTCAGGTCTTTCTGACTGCAGGCCCACACTCTGTGGTCGCCTAGTTATGCAGCGCTCTAGGTATCTGAGGTTAAAAGGTGAAGAGAAGATGACAATCTGCATTGATACTGGGAGTTTCCTCATCTAAGAGTTCCCTATAGCATGGAAATCACAGGTTCTCTCACATGTTCCTGTTCTACATACTCTCTCCCAGCCTTGTTGTAACATATAGTAGACAGACACATAGAGTCGGGAAGTCCCGAGTTCAAATTCTGCCTCAGGTGCTCACTAACTGTGCTACCCTGGGCAAATCATGTAACCATTTCAATCTTAGTTACCTCATCTGTAAAATGGGGATAATAGTATCACCTACCTTACAAGATTGCTGTGCAAATTCAATTAGATTACAAATGTAAAGCCTTCTATAACCTTAAAGTCCTATGACCCTTGTGAGGAGAGCACTTTGCAAAACAACCCTCCCCCTCCAAATTGGAAGTTATTATTCTTACCTAGGGAGTGAAAATGCACACACTTTATATGAATAATATATTAATTTCGTATTTATATATTTATATTAATAGTAACTCATTTATAGAAACCATTAAATTTCACAAAGCACTTTCCCTTTCAACAGCCCTACTAGGTAGGCCATGCAAATTTTTCATACCCATTTCACAGATGAAGAAACAGAGAAGACTGCTCAGGACACTTCTCAGCCTCTCAATAACTGGGGACAAATCCTGTGTAGAGCAGTGGTGTCAAACTCTGATGGAAAGGAGGGTCACCCATCTGTACATAAGGATTCCAGGGGGCCACCCATCTGTACATAAGGATCCTCATGGGATGCATACCGACTTAGTTTTAAGACATAATATTATCTATATTTTATTGTATCTTTATTTTTTTGTCAAATATTTCCCAATTACATTTGGATCTGGTTCAGACTCTTGTAGGCCCCTTATCGGTGGTATATTTGACCCTTTTGGTATAGAGAATAACCCACAGCATGGGGTTTAGGCTTTAGGCCTCACACCTACCACGGCACAACACGCCAAGCAGAGAGAAGCTTGCCACTTACAGGAATATTCATGTGTGCATGTGTCTGTGTACCCCAGGCCCCCTGATGTTTTTATGTACGTGTTTCCAGGCATGCATGTGTGTCTGTGTGTACACGTAGAGAATTACCACTGTCAGGAGCTGAAAAAAGACCTCCAATGTTCTTTTGAGCTGCATGGACAGGAAGAGGGCCATGGACAGAAGCACCAGACTTGGAATCAAATGACCAGGCTTTAAATCCAGGCTCTGACACTTAATATCTGTTAACCTGAGCAAGAAACTTAACATCTCTGTTAAGGCCTCAGTTTCCTTACCTGTAAAATGAATGCACTGGACTAAATGGCCTCTAAGGTCCCTTCCAGCTTTTTACTAACAGAAGAGCTTGTGTCTTTGTCCCATTTCCCACGCTAGGCTGGCCTGGTCTGCCCTTGCCCATGCTGGGAGGGGTATTAACACTCTGCCTGTCTTTTCTTTTTCGTCTTGTCATCTGCTGTTCCACTTGGCAATCTCTGACACTCTCCCTGCTCATCCTCACAGTGGATCTGGGCAGCAAATCAGATACTAGTGCCCCATCGGAATGAAGCAACTGGGAAATACCCTGGGCAATTTGCTAATGGGGCACTTGGAGAGTCAGCTCAGCCTGCTTTAGACCCCATACCTACCAGAGTCACAGTCCTTCCAGATGTCAACCCAAGGAAATGCGAAAATAGATCATCCCTTTCCCCCTCCCCATGCTGACACTGAACTTGGAAATCTGTCAGGTGTGTCCTCTAGTTGACCTAACCACAAGAGATCAGAGCCCAAGCTGAAGCTGACGGCATGCAGAAAGGTTGCCTATACCTCTTTGGTGGTCACTGGCCCAGGTAACAGAGACACTGATGCCAGAGTCCAGCTGCTGTGCAGTCTCCAGAGACAACATAGTCCCTAGAAATTTTGAATTTGGAGTCAAGGCCTGGGTTCGAATCCTGACTCTGCTATATATCACCTGCATCACTTACTTGGGCAAGTCACAGCTTCTCTGGGCCTCTATTTCTTCATCTGTAAAGTGAGGGCATTGGGTTAGACGCCCTCTATGGTTCCTACCAGTTCCAAATCTGCTCTTCTACGATTCTTCCTCATCCTATCTACCTGTCTTCAAGACCTTTGCCTTTTAACACTGACTTTCAAATGACAGTCTTATCCCAAAGAAATTGGTATTAGGATGGACATCTTTGCTGTCACGGGACTCAGGGGCTCTGTCCCTCCTCTCTCTCCCTCTATCGCCAATATGGTGACTCTCAATCATCCAGGAGAAAGTGTCAGTATTGTGCAGTTAAGCTTGGGGATGAAATGCCCAAGTGACCTAGAATGACTTGGCTTCTCTCTTCCTCTACTCCCACCTTGGGGGGCTCAGGATAGAAAGATCTTCACATGATAGAACTGTAAGGGACCTCAGAGAACACGTAATTCAATTTCCCACCATTTTGTGGGAATTCCCTTTATAGTGTCCTTAAGAGATAATCACCCAGCCTCTTTCCATTGCTGGAGAACTCACTACTGGCAAGGCAACATTGTCCATTGTTAACTAGTCCTAATTGCTAGAAAGTTCTTCCTTATATTAAGCCAGTGTCTGCTCTTTGTAACTTCTGTCTACCAATGGTAGAGTCACCCTAGGTAGGTTCTCTCTCTCTCTCTCTCTCTCTCTCTCTCTCTCTCTCTCTCTCCCTCTCTCTCTCCCTTTCTGTCTCTCTGTCTCTCTCTCACACACACACATACACACACACACACACAATGTCTAAACTCTCTCTTCATTATAGCTCTTCTGCTATTCAAAGGCAAAGATTTTGCCCAGTCCTCACTCTAACCTACACTATAAACTCTTCTCATCTGCAAGTTAAACATCTCCTATTTCTTCAATTGATTTTTACAGGACATGATGTTAAATCCCCTCACAATGGCAATCACACACACATATCTAAGATTTAGTGATGAAAGAGATCTTGCAATTGTCTGTCAACATCATTCCCAAAAAATGTGATCCCAGAGCTGAATAAAATACTACAGATGTGGTCTGATCAGGGCGGGATGATCACCTCCATCACTCTGGATGTTATTTCTATTATAATACAATTTTATATTCTACTAACTTTGGAGATTGTCATGAAACACTATTCATTAATATTCCAGTTAGTAAGACTCCCCCACCCCCACCCCTTCTTCATCTGAACAACCATCTATCTACATCTTCCCTACCCTGTATATATGCAATTGATTTTTTGTACCCAAGTGTGGTACTATACATTTATATTCGTTACTGTTCATCTTCTTGGTCCATTAGCCTAGCCCGTCATAATCACTTTCAGTGCTATTCCTGTCATTCAGTAAATTATTTATCCCTCCTGGCATTGCATTACCTGCTGCTTCAAAAAGTCCTAGTTACAGCTCTTTGTATGTTCTACAGAAGGACTCAGGGACATCAGAGAAAAGTAAGACAAGCCTCTTTCTTGGAAATCTGACAGAAGATGACAAGGAGCCTCACTCCCATGGCGGCACTAGATTCAATTAAAATCCATTCAACAAAAGTTCCTTAACTACCTACTGTGTGCAGAACACTGTTAAGTCCTTGGGAAGGCCAAAGTTTAAATAAGACATGGAGGAGCAAACCATATAGGACTTCTGTATTATCTTTGAGAAGTGTCTGGGGCTCAGAGAGTTTGTTTGACTTGCTCATGGTCACACAGCTTAGCTAAGACATAGATTGAAGGATTCTGGAAACCTAACAGAGGAGAAGCCAAAGTCGTCCAATCTTAATGACAGCTTCTATTTCTCTAGAACTTTGTTTTACTAGCCTCACAGCATCCCTGAGATCCTGGGCTTTATTGAGCACCATAACTCCTCAATTTATACCTGACTTATGTCTCTGATGCCTCATACTGGCCTGGAGGTGGCTTTAGGCTCTCAAGTCTAAAAGTGGTAGCTAGCATTTATAGAGAGCTTTAAGCCTCGCAAAGTGCGGCACAAACATTATCTCCTTTGATCCTCACAACAGGTAGGTGCTATTATCATTCCTGTTTTACAGGTGAGGAAACTGAGGCCTAGAGAAGCCAAATATCTGCCCAAGGCTTCACAGTTAATATGTGCCCGAGGACAGGATTCAAAGTCAGATCTTGCCTTGTCTTGACAGGCAGGTTAAACTCCCTATCCACTGTGACCTAACTTCCTATGAAGGCGGAACGCACACTCTGCCAGGTCCTACTAAAATGGGTGTGGAAGTTAGTGCATAGGTGCTGGCCTAGAGTCAGGAAGACTCATTTTCCTAGGTACAAATCTGACCTCAGAGGCTTACTAGATATGCCACCCTGGGCAAGTCACTTAACCCTGTTTGTCTCAGTTTCCTCATCTATAAAATAAGCTGGAGAAAGAACCATAAAAGCAGTCCAGTGTCTTTGCCAAGGAAACCTGAAATGGGGCCACAAAGAGTCAGACACAACTGAAAAGACTGAACAACACTAAGATGGGGTCATAGGTACAGAGCTGGAAGAAACCTGAAAAGGTCATCCTGCCCAAACCCTCCTCCCCATTTTATTGATGATGAAACTGAGGCCCAGGTTGGTGAAGTGACTTGTCCAAGATAGGAGATGGCAATGGCAGGATCCAAACCCAGCTCATCAGACTCCTCATTCTCCCTCCTTTCTATGCACTGAATGGTCTCTCAAGATTTTGAGTGCAAGCCAGCTATTGCTCTGGGTTTTCCATCCAAGGAACTGTCCAGCTAAGTTCAGAAAGCTGTTCCTGAGTTGCCAGACCACGAAGTGGCCAGACAAAAAGAATGTCTACTTTACAGGGTACAGAGAAGGTTAGGGATCTGCATTGAAAGAAGTACCCACCCAAGTGTGATCTAGGGATTCTGGAAGTCCCGAAGCATCACAGGACTAAGGCTCATGGAGATTGCCCCACGATCACACAGCTAGTAAGTTTCCCAGCTGGGACTCAAAGCCAAGACCTTGGACGGTTCAGCCCAGTGCTCTTCTCACAGCCTCATGCTAATTCTTGAAGGTTGGAGGAAGCAAATATTCACCCCATAGGCACGGCTTGAACCTGGAGGGGGTGGGGATTCAGGAAAGCACATGTGGCTGACGACTAGAAAGGAGGGAGCTTTACAGCTTGCCATGTTCACTCTTTTAATTAAGCGTCTCAAATAAGGATTTAATTGAGCTGTAACAAGCCAGGCTATTGTATGTTAGCTAAACACCTGGGGATTATTAAAAAACATTTTTTTAAGGCTGTAAAGCTTCACAACCAACAGTTGCAGTTGTTAAATTCAATAAAGATGCTTCCAAAGTGAAATGAGTTACACAGTTAAAGAAGTCCAGACGCCTCCCCTGGGAAGCAGCCTCTGACTACTGGGAGTCCCCTGGGGTAGGGGAGGGCCTGAAGGAGAATTCTGTCAGAGAGGTGCTGGCAAAGAGCCCAGGGCTCCTTGGAGGTCCAGGGAGGCAGAGGTGAATGGGGGAGGTGCCCTCCCAACTCTGCCCTCAGGGTGACATGGCCAGAAGGCTGCTGGGGCAGTCTGTCTCTAATATTTTATGTTCAAGCTTTGATACTTTATTTCTTTTTCTGAAACTGGGTCTCAACATCTCACTCAGACTGGAAAGGCAGGGGCCACTACTGGCATGGTCCTACTTCAGATTGGGCATGGAAACTTTGACCTGCTCCATTTTCAACCTGGGCAGGGTTTGCCTCTCCTTAGGCAGCCTGGTAGGCTCCCCTCCCCCACTCACCATACTGGTGCTAGACTTAATAGAGACAGCCAATTGGCTTTAGACCTACTGTAGTTCAAAACTCCACAGCAAAATTGAGCTGCCAGTCTCTGTTTCCCCCAGTAGCAGAGCTTACAGGTGTATGCCATCACTGCTAGAGATAGCGCATGTCCTAAAGGCCCCTCCAATGTCACATTTTGTATTTTGGACATCCTGGCACCTCCGACATTCCATGTTTTACAGGCTCTTCCAATTTCAACATTGTAGATCTGAGGTCACTTCTAGTACTTCTATTGAATGTCCAATGTTCTACACCCATTCCAACTCTGACATTCTTGGTTTTGAAGTCCCTATCAGTTCTGACATTCTGTGTTCTAAGTCCCCTCCCAACTCTGACCTTCAGTATTCTGATGTCATTTCCAGTTCTGAAATTCTATAATCTAAGTTCTTCTCCCACCTCTGACATTCTGTGTTCTAAGGTCCCTCCCAGATCTGAAATTCTATGAGCTAAGGTCCCTACCAGCTCTGACATTGTACAATCTTAGGGACCTCTTAGCGCTGACATTCTGTGTCCTAAGGGACTTTCTGGCTCTGACATTCAATGTTCTAAAGCTCCTCTCAGCTCTGATATTCTGTGTTCTAAGGCCCCTTCCAACTGACATTCTGTGTTTTAAGGTCCCTTCCAGACCTGCCATTCCCTGTTCTAAAGCCCCTTCTATCTCTGCCATTCCACATCCTAAAGGCCCTCCAAGCTCTGACATCCTGTGTTAAAGGATCAGTTCCAGCTTGGCCCCTCTGTATGTAAGAAGTTCTCACCTGCCCCCAACTCCAGCTCCTTTCCCTTCCCACTGAAAGAGTGCTATTCCCTAAGCCCAGGCAGAGGCTATGTTCTAGTCTGGATGATGGAGGGAAGAGGCAGGAGGGAGAAGAAGCACACAGACTCACCTTTGATCAGTCAGCTGTCTCCCTACTCCCTCTATTCATTCAGCAGGGGAGCTCATTTTTTATTTCCCTCTCCTGAGCCCTAATGAATAAGTGACTACAGGGGGCTAATGGGGAGGCATGGCAGGCTGCTTGCCCTTCTCCCCTGTCCCATCACCCTCTGACTCACCTCCAGTCTGCCAGGATAATGAGGGTGTGACAAGCTGGCTGCTCCCTGACTTTTGTCACTTTGAAGGATCCTCTTTAAGGAGCTCCTGTTCATGGGGCTTCTGCCAACACAGACCAGCTCTAGTGTGGAACAGGTTGGCAAGCTGGTTTTTCCTCCAAGATCTGCTTGTGCCAGGTTCCCAGGGAGAGGAGTCCCAGGGCCAATGGGTTATTTCTGGTGCCACTCTTCCTTAAAGTAGAAACTGACCTCTGACAAAGGACAAGGAACCATACCAATCATGGAATTTTATAGCTGGAAGGGACTTCAGAGATCATACAGTTCAACCCTTAAATGAGAAGAAATTCACCCCCTACTACTTAACAAAGGTTCTTGCTTAAACAATGCCTGGAAACTCACTACCTCCCAAGGCAACCCATTCCCCTTGACCAGAGAGTGTGGCCAAACAAGTCATGGAGGTTACCAGCCCAGTAGAGCAACACCTGGATGCCTGCTTTATTTATAGCAACACAAGCACAAAGAAACCCAGATCGAGAAGGGGCTTTAGAGACCAGAGCTTAATCTTCCTCTCATTTTATAGAAGAGGAATTTTGTTGCTGAGTCATCTCAGTCATGTCCTGCTCTTTGTGACCCCATTTAGGGTTTTCTTGGCAAAGATACTAGAGTGGATTGCCATTTCCTTCCCCAACTCATTTCACAGATGAGGAAACTGAGGTAAAGAGGGTCAAATGACTTACTCGGGGTCACACAGCTAATAAGTGTTTGAGGCCAGATTTGAATTCAAGGAAATGAGTCTTGCTGACTCCAGACCCAGTGCTCTATCCACTGTGCTACCTAGCACATAACAGAAAACCAAAGCACAAAGAGGTAAGAAGGGATTTCCCAACCCTGACATTCTATGTTCCAAGGTCCCTCCTAGCACTAATATTCTATGTTCTAAGGGACCTCCTAGTTCTAGGGTCCTTGTCAGCTCTAATATTCTGTCAATATTCCAAGGTCCCTCTAGGACAGTGGTTCTCAACCTGTGGGTTATGTTCCATTTGTAACAATAAAAATAAATCCTGCATATCAGATATTTACATTAAGATTCATAACAGTAGCAAAATTACAGTTATGAAGTAGCACCAAAAATAATTTTATGGTTGGGGGTCACAACAACATGAGGTTAAAGGGTTGTGGCATTAGGACGGTTGAGAACCACTACTCTAAGACCTTGTATTCTATGTACTGAGGTCAACAAGTCAACAAGCATTGATTATGTGTTGACTATTTTCCAGGCACTGTGTTAAATGTTGGTGATACAAAAACAGACACGATCATTGTTCTCCAGGAATAAGGAGAAGTGACCTGTTCAAGGTCACATGAGAACCAGGTATCAGAGCCTAAATTTAAAGTCAGACCTTCTAACTCAAAATCTGGGCACACTTCCTACTCCATTTATTGAATGTTGTTGGATGAGTTAGCATCGGTTGAACTTGTCTTTGACACTATATGCATAAGATTATTATTTTTATATGGTTAGAAATTTGAGGCAATGTAGCACAATGGAAAGAGCTTTGGATTTGGAGTCAGAGGTCTCAAATCTCACCCCTGTTACTTATTACTTGTGTGATGTTGTGTGAGTCACTTAACCCTCTTGGCCTTAATTCTTTCATCTATAAAAATGAGGGCATTCTACTAGATGGCCTCTAAAGTTCCTTCAGGCTATAGCTATGATCTTATAATCCTTTGACCCTAGCTCCAGGTAATGAACCCTCAGTACCCTGAGAACAGGGTGGAAGGGCGGGGTTGGCAGTTGAGATGAGATTGGTAGGAATAGTGATTGGATCCACTGGGTGTCCAAACACTCAGTCTTAATTGGCCAAGAAGTTCCCAGAAAGTAGAGTCTGATGGAAGGAATATGAAGTAATAGGAAAGAAAGGACCTGGGTTCTGGGAATTAGAGGGAACAGAGAGATCCCAGCTTCTCCAGGGGTCCTGGCAGTGGCTGTGGGAGAGTCCAGACCTAAATGCTGACTAGAGAAAAGGGCAATGGAACAGAACATTTTGTGGTAACTGCTGAGAAATGTCAGGGCACAGGTCAGGTAGGATTGGAGGCCAAGAGCTCTAGAGACTGTGCCAGCCCCCATGGCAAGGTCAAGGGGATCTTGGGCTGGGCCTAGGGCTCTGTGACTCATCATTTCTGGGATCTGACAGCTTGCTCTTTCTTTCACTTTCTTTCCTTTATGCCCTTGTAGAATTCTTTCTGAAAACCCTGCCTCTGTCTCAAATGGGCTGAAAAGAAAAGGGTCTTTGTCCAGGCCTGGATCAGGAGACCAGAAGATATGCAGCAATCTCAAAGGCCAGGCAATAGGTGGAGAAGGGATTAGAATAGAAAGGGGAAGGTGTCTCAACATATGGGATGAAGGGATGTCAGAGAGGCAGGAGAAGCTTTTGTGGGGAGGTAAGGTTGGGGTTCTGAGCAAATGAAGAGAGGAAGCAATAGAGTGAATAAATGAATTGCAGACTGTGAGAGATGGAAGCAAACTCAGTGGCTTTCTAGTCCAACTTGTACAATAAGGAATCCCAGCTACAATGCCCTCAACAAGTTGCCATCTAGACACAGCTTGGAGACCTCCAAGGGAGTGGAACCCTCCATCTCTGAAGGCAGCTCATTCAGGTACTGGACAGCTCTCATTGTTAGTCAGTTTTATTGGCATCAAGCCTAAATGGACTTCTTTGCAGCTTTCAATCATTGGTTGTGTTTCTGCCAAAGGAGGCCAAAAAGGACCCATCTAATCCATTTTCCACACAACAATTCTTCAAATACTTAACCACACCTACATGCCATTCCACCCTGAATCACAGTCCAGTGACTCCCAAAGAAGGCACCTCAGTGGCACAGTAGATAGAGCGCCAAGCCTGGAGTCAGGAAGACCTAAGTTCAAATCCAACATCATTTACTAGCTGTGTGACCATGGCAAAGTCATTTAGCCACTGTTTGCCTCAGTTTCCTCATCTGTCAAATCAGCTGGAGAAGAAAATGGTGAACCACTTCAGTATCTTTGCAGATAAAACTCGAAATGGGATCACATGTGTCAGACGACTGAAACAACTGAACAATAACAAGCCTCAATGACCAATTCACATGAGAACTTCGGATCACTGGTAACGGCTTTGTGGGGCAAAGTCACCACCCCCTGATGTCCTGGGGTCTATTTCTGAGGGGTCCTTTGATGATTATCCATGGGAACGTAGATTTTATAGCTGAAAGGTATGATAGGATCACAGATACAGAGCAGGAAAGACCCGTAGAAGTCAATCTAGTGCAATTCTATCATTTTATAATCAGGGAAACTGAGGCCCAGAGAGATTAAGTGTAGGTCATAGAGGCAGTGTCAGAAATGGAATTTGAGATAGGTTGGAGCCAAAGCTTGTCATTCTTATCTCCACAACATCCTTTGTACATCTTCCCTTCCCTCCACTCATGTTCTCTGACTCCAGATCCAGCATTCTTTTCATTGCACCATGATGAGTGCTCTAGGAGCTGAACCCACACCCAAAACATGACCCTTCTTCCAGCATCCAATTCCGCATTCTTCCTCAGTGCATCCATTAAACCTTTGGGGATCCATCTGTGTTTCTCATCTCTGCAATGTCTTCCAGCAGCCATGATCAGAAATATATTTCCTGCTGCGAAATAAGCATTTGCCTTTATTTCTACTTAAATTCCTTTTTTTTTTTAGCTCCAAGAGGGAGGGTGTAGTTTGCATATTTGAAGATTTAATTTAAAAAATCCTGGTCTCCTCTTTTCACTCCCTTTGTGATTGGTTGCATTTGATTCTGGGTCTACTTTATATTCCATCATTCCAGACTGAAAGCTCACCACCCATCCATATCTCTCAGCTTGCCCACCTGATTGAGAGTTTTTAGTTGGCAGTAGATAGAGCACTGGACTTGGAATCAAGGAAATCTGGTTCAAATCCAACCTCAGACACTCACTAGCTGTGTGACACCTTGCACTTTGAGTTCTCTGATCTGAAAAATGAGGGAACTGGACTCAGTGACTTCTAAGGTCCTGTCTGGCCCTAAATCTAGGTTCCTGTGACTCACTCAGGCTCAGTCATACTTGTGTGTGCTATAGATTTTACACCTCACTGAAATGAACAGAGGAAAAGAGAGCCAGCAACAGCATCGTCAATTTTCTGATAGATTCTCACACTCAGACAAGAGTCCAGACAAACTCATCTGGGGTCAGTTTCATCATCAGCTACTTCCCATAGGAACCTGAACAGCTCCATTCAGTTGCCAAATCCTGTCGTTTCTACCTCCAATACCTCTTCTCATCCTTCCCCTTTTCTCCACTAGCACTTCTACCACCATAGCTCAGATGCTCATTATTTCTCGTCTAGACTATTCCAACAGCCTCCTAAATGGCCTCCTTGTCTCAAGTCTCTCCCTTTTCCAAGTCATCCACCAAAGAGCTGCCACGTTGATTTTCCTAAAGCACAAATAGGAACATGTTATCCAACCTCCTCCCCCCCCCCCCCACCATTTAAATATCCTCCAGCTGCTTCCTATCATCTTCAGGACCAAACATAAACTCTTCTGTTTTGAATTTAAAGCCTTCCATGATGTAGACCAGTAGATAGAGCACTGAGCCTGAAATCAGAAAGACTCATTTTGATGAGTTCAAATCCGATCTCAGACACCTATTGACTGTGTGGCCCTGGACAAGTCACTTAACCTTGTTTGTCTCAGTTCTTCATCTGTAAAATAAGCTAGAGAAGGAAATGGCAGACCACTCCAGTATCTCTGGCAAGAAAATCCCAATTGGAGTCATGAACAGTCAGGCATAAATGAAATGACCAAGAACAATAATAACAATATAGTCCTCAATCTACCTTTCCAATATTACTGCACATTACACCCCCACCCTCCTAACACACACACACACACACACACACACACACACACACACACACACACAGCAATCCAGCCATGCTGACCTTCTTGCTGTTCCTTATACATCACAGCCCATCTCTCACCTCCACACCTTTGCATGTGCTTTAGATGTCTCTCATGTCTGGAATGTGCTCCTTCATCATTCCATTACCAGCTTCCTTTAAGGCTTAACAGAAGTTGTTCCTTACATATGAGACCCTCGATGTCCCCTGCTGATAATGTCTTTCCCCCCAAATCACCTCATGTCTACTTTACATATATTTTATACAAAATATACTTTATGCAAACCATATATGTATGCAAAATATATATGCATGTATAATCATATGTGCATATATACATGTATGTATACACATACATATAAACAAATGTACACATATACAGGTATACATATATCTATATATATACATATATACCCATATGAACATATATAGATATACATCTATATCTACAGTATATGTATGAATATATGCACATTTACCTATACACATATATATATGCATATAGCATCTCCCTTGACTAGGCTTCTTGAGGACAAAAATAGATTTGTCTTTGTACCCCCAGTGCCAAGAGCAGTGCCTGGCAAATAGTACTCGTTTCTTAAATATTTACTAATCAAGAGATTGCTACCTTGGACCAGCTCCTGACTCTCTCCCACAGATACATATAAAGGAGAGGTACCCCCTGCTTTTCCAGATACTTAGAAGACAAGGCCTGTACCTCTTGGAATGGTCTGAGGTGCTCCATCAGTGTGAAACAGGCACATATACAGACACGCAGAGTTAGTTACTGGACACAGTGGACACAGGGGTGGAGATCCTCAATAGTTCCCAGGACCTGCCCACACTTCCAAGCTACTCTGTACCAACTCTTCAATAGAGACTGGTCAGAATCGCTAGCCCCCAGGATGCCCCAATCCTGGATTAAAGGACACCTGTCTGTTTCTAGAATTATCCTTGATATGAGGTTGTAACAATTGGGAGGCTTGTCACAATCCTCTCCAGAAATAATCCATAGTTCCCAGGCAGCTGCTTCAGAGGTGCAAACAGCCAGCAGTTACTACAGCTCAAGTGAAAAACAAGATGACAGACTCAGGTCCCCATCAGGCAGAGAGCAGATATTTGCCCACAAACTCAGCTGGTCGTCTGCACTCACAGTCCAAAGAAAAGGAGAGAAAATAAACCAGAGATGCAGGAAGGCTGTCTGGTAAAACTCAAGTACGCGCAGGGAGACCAGGATTTAAATGCAGACTCAGTCACTGTGTAACGCGGGACACGTAAGGTCACCTTTCTGTTTCATTTGAAAAATAGAGATTCTAATAGGAGGTGAGCAAGAACTGTCTTAGTGTTTCTTTGTAGTAATTAACTAACTAGTTACTAAGGATCCAAAGAAACACAAAGACAGTTCCTGCTCTGGTCAAAACAAAGCAGGCTCCTAATAATGCCCAATAATGGCATAATGGATAGAGCCCTGGATCTAGTGACAGGAAGACCTGAGTTCAAATGTGACCTCAGACACTTGCTATCTGCCTCAGTTTCCTCATCTGTAAGATGGGGATGATAATAACACCTATTTCCCAGGGTTGTTGGGAGCCTCAAATGAGAGGAGATTTGTAAAGTGCTGTGCAGAACTTAAAACACTATGTAAATGTTGGTTATTATTACCAAAGTTTGGGAAGCTGAATTAGATTGACAATAGGGGCAGCTCTATGCCACTGATGCTGCATTGTGGTATAGAGGGTTCCTGAAATCTCTGCCAGAATTAGCCCAGTGCCTGGCACATAATAGGCACTTAATGTTTGTTGAATTGAATTGCCAGGAGAATGAAGCTCTGGAAGATCCCAATGAACTAGGAAGGTTTTGTGTCTGGATCCATCAATGGTCTATGTGCCTGTTTTTCTTGGACAGCTAAGTGTTGAGAGGCTTTGTCACTAGAGAGTTAACTGCTGGTGGGACTAATTATTTGGCCAGAGCATCTCACAAAGACTGTCTATGAAGGGATGGAGGGTCTGCAGCTACAGAGCAGTGCCCACAACCCTGGAATCAAGGATCTTTTGAAGGATAGAAGTCCTTAATAGGGTGATCGTGAGGATCACATGAAAACGCTCATGGAAAAGAGCTTTGAAAAGTACAAAGTGCTGCAAAAAATTGTAAAGCGGGATTGTTATAATCTGTCACTGAAATATCAAGGACTCTAGAACAAAAAAAAAAATGTGTGAAACTGCTGCTGGACCTCAGAGTCGGCCGGGGTTGGGGGTGAGAAGGAGGGGTGAAGTCTGATGAACGGCTTCTCTGCCACCCCCACCACAAATTTATCAAAAGGATCATAGATTAGAGCTGGAAGGGACTTTACAGGCCATCTACTCCAACACCCTTATTTTCTAGGTATTATTAAATATTAAATTTAATAGGCATCTAGGTAGCACAGCAGATAGAGTGCTGGGGCTGGAGTCAGAAAGACTCATCTTCCTGAGTTCAAATCCAATCCTCAGACACTCACTCGCTGTGCAACCCTTGGCAAGTCACTTAACCTTGTTTGCCTCAGTTTCCTCATCTGTAAAATGAGCTGGAGAAGGAAATGACAAACCATTCTAGTATCTCTACCAAGAAAACACCAAATGGGGTCCCAAAGAGTCAGACATGAACCAAAAAATTACTAAACCACCAATTATTTTCCAGGAAACTGAAGCCATTAAATGACTTATCCAAAGTCACCCAGGTAGGAATTCTGTACTTCGAGTAGTTTGAGATTTGGACTCAGGTTTTCTGCCTTCCAGTCTTCTGTTCTTTCCATGACACCAAAGGGGCCAGGAAAATTTTCTACTTTCCACTTAGTGTGTACAGTGAAGCTAGTGGTGTCATGGTTTATAGAAGGCTTGGCCTTCATGGGACAAAATTGGGACCACTGGGTCCAGATTACAGGGAGGAAAACATCAGCTGAGCATGAGGAAGAAAGCTGAACAATAAAAGCTGTTTGACAGTAGAACGGGCACCCTGGAAGGTAGTGAACTCCCCGGCACTGGAGGTATTCAAACAAAGGCGGGCTGTGTTGTAGAGGGGATTCCTGCTTCAGGTTCAATTGGATTCTTTCTCTTTGTGACAGTTTGGGAATCTTTGATTTCTTACGTGTTTTCTTTTCTTTTCTTTTTTTTTTTAATTTTATTATAGTTTGCATCATTCATTTCCACAAGATTTTGAGTTACATTTTTTCTCCTCCTCTTTCCCCCACCCACCACCCCAAAACAGCCATCCCAGTGTGTCCCCCCCCCCCCCCAGTCTATTGTCTCCTATGTCACTTTTCGGTAGGGCAGGATGGATCTCCTAACCGCAGTGCCTGTGTATCTCAAGTTCCAGTTGGATGTTGTCAATAATAATAATAATAATAATAATAATAATAATTGCATATATATATAGATAGATACACATTCATAACATTTGATTATGGAACTCCAGATTCCAGATTCTCTTACGTGTTTTCTACCCTGATAATGACGTTGCGTCCTTAGAAGAGATGAGAGCTATAGGGGCAGGGGTGGGGTAAGAGGGGATATCTGTAACTAAGAATTTTTGTGCCCCAAATAAATATCCCAAATTACTCTTGAAGCAAGTAGTATGACACTACCTTCTGTTTAGGGCAAGGAAAACATAGCTGTACCAGGGTGAGATTACTGCTGAAGAGGCCATGCTTAATTGGAGAATTAGTGAGTGAAGAAGAAGGGGGGAAGGGCAGAGAAGGGGCTCTGCCAGGAGCTCTACCCAAGCCTACCACCTGTTAACTTCTTTTTTTAACTACTCCTGCTAATTAGGTGCTCATTTCTTGGAATAGTTTTCTTCCCTGACAAAATGCAGTAAGTGCCATTGCACCCTTTAAATTCAACCCTTTGGGTCAAAGTCTTAGTTATTCTGCCTTAGTTACAGCCCTGGTTTCAGAGAGAATAGCCCTTTCCTCAATCCTGAGCTGGTATGGCAGGGAAAAGGGAACCCTTCTTGCCTGCTAAATTTCTCTTGAGAGTAAGGTTCCAGGGGAGGGCTTTAGGGAATAGAATGGAAAGCATTATAATCAGAATGCAGAAGTTGATAAAGTGCAGTTACTAGGCAAAGAAATAATCAAGTGTAGTCATGGCAGCAGAAAGGGAAGGCCATTAGTTCCCTGAGGGTTTGTGAGTAGAGTTCTCCAAATAAATACCAAAAGCTCATGGAATTTTGGAAAAGGCATGGGAGAATGGGAAAAGCTCGGAATCCGGAACGCGGGAAACATGAGATACAGTCCCAGTTATCCCAGCTGCTAAGTGGCTGGCCTTGGGTAAGTCATTGCCCTATTTGGAGTCAACGTTTCCTCGAATCTGTAAAAATCAGGGTAATAATACCTATCTTCTACGCATGAGCACTAAATGCCCATGCATTCATGTACACACAAGCACAACCACACACACACACACACACACACACACACACACACACACACACTACTTCAAAGACCTCATATGAGGGTGAAATGAAAGGAAGTCAATGAAAGCCTTTTGTAAAGTGTCCTTTGTAGAAATGAGGTCCTATTAGTGTTATCCTCATTGATGTACTCATCCATTCATCACGGACTTTCTCCACAAACATTTAATCGGAATCTACTCTGTGCAGGACTACATTAATAGGTGCTGAGGGGGATACCGGAATGAGTAAGACACACCATTAAGCGTTCTACATTTTAATTGAAGGAGGTAGGACCAGATATACAATAATCATCATCATAAATAATACTCATCACAGCATATTAAAGTTTATAAGCCACTTTCCCCACGGCATTTTGCCTGAGTCTCGTAACAATCCCATGAGTTAAGGACCACCTGCATTATTATATTATCCCATCTTACAAATGAGAAGAATGAGGTCGAGTTGGATGGAACGGTGATGGAGTAGAAAGAAATCTGGATTCCACGTCAGGGGATCATAGAGCTAGAACTTGAAGAGACCATCAGATCCAGAGCCCTCATTTTACAGATGAGGGTGCCAAGGCCCAGGAAGGTTATCTAACATGCCAAAGGAAACAGAAGTGATAAGCATCAGAGGTTGGATTCGAACACAGATTCTTAAACTTCAAAGTCATTCTGTATTGAGGCAGCTAGGTGGTGCCATAGTACACTGAGCCCTGCTTTTGGAGTTGGGAAGACCTAAGTTCAAATCCAGTTACAGGAATTTATTAGTTATATGACTCTGGGCAAGTTACTTAATTTCTGTCTGCTCAGTTTCCTTCTAACTTTATGTCCTGTGATCCAAATCAACAGTGAGGTGGTATAATGGATAAAGCAATGAGTTTGGAGTCAGGAAGACCTGAATTCAAATGCTGTCTCATACTTACTAGCTGTGTGACCCTGGGCAAGTCACTGAACCTGTCTGCCTCAGTTTCTTCAACTGTGAAATGGAGATAATAATAGCTCCTATCTTCCAGGGTGATTATGAGGTTCAAAAATACTTAGCACATAGGAGAAGCTTAGTATATTCTTATTTCCTTTCTACCTTACTTCATTTCTCTCTTTTTGCAATCTCTGTGACCTTGGGTAAGTCATTCCTCCTCTGTCAAAGTAAGAGTTTTAGACCAAATATTCTCTAAGAATCCATGCATCTCTAAATTTATAACACTGTGAATTCAGGACTTCTGACTCAGAATCCAGAGCTCTTTCTGCAACCCCAGGAAGATTTCTTAGCCTCATTCATACCACATAACAAAAAAAGACCTTGTCATGCCTGTTACATCAGCTCCTTTTTCCAACAAATGTGATAAGCAAGCTGTGCCTGTATTCCAGGAGAGAGCAATTAAGAGACTGGACAAGGGCAGTAGGCCATGGGAATTGAGAGGAAGGGGATGCACTGGCGAGAGGCTGTAATAATGAAGAATAAGGAGACAAGAGGCCTGCTGAGTTTCCCTTCCCCAAGTCTCTCTCCCTCCTTCCGACAGACAACTGTCACAAGCATTTATGAATTACAAACCTGTTGGCACCCACATTCATTATTCATTGGGACACAGCCTGCTCCCCACTGCTCGCTAGGCCCAGGAAGCCATCCAGCTGCTCAAAGTGACCTTAATAATGTAGGTAAGAAAGAAATTCAAACCAAGCGGCAAGTCCTAAATATAGTCAGGCAGACCCTGGGTGGAAACACTCCATGGAGTTCACTTAAGAGCAAGGCCAGCCATTTTTTCCACCAGGTAGAGCACTCAACTTCAGAGTCATGGGCGGCCGGGCCAAGCCAATGGGCCCTTGGAGCTTTCTTTAAATGCAGAGGAAACATTAAACGATTTTCTGCAAAAAATCTCAGTGTGAGAAGACTCACAGTTAATGGAGAGCTCGAGTCAAAGACCAACTTGGTCAATACAATGCAAGCCTTTGTGGAACTTGTGTGTTCAAATGCAAATCTCCTGTGACATTTTCACATGGAGGGGGTGCCTTTTGTCTCTTTGTAAAGGGCACAGAGGGGGAGGGATTGGTCTATTTCTCTTTGTTGGAGTGATTTCTATCTAGAGAGGGGATCTAGCAGCTAAAAGTGGACATTAAAGCCTGAAGGGCAGAAGGAATGACCTGAGCCCACAAGGGGCTGACAAGACAGGGCTGGGCCAAGAAAATCTGCCCAAGCCTAGCTCTGTTAGATGTGATTACTAGGAGCCAGCATGGGTTCATGGACAATGAGTTATAGATAGAGTGCTGTGGGCTTAGAGTTAAGAAGATCTCAATTCAAATTCCATCCCTCTTAGTGTGGCAGGTAGATGGTAGAGTGCACAGAGCACCAGCCCTGGAGTCATCTTCCTGAGTTCACTTTTGACTTCAAGTACTTCCTAGCTGTGTGACCCTGGGCAAGTCACTTCACCCTGTTTGCCTCAGTTTCCTCATCTGTAAAATGAACTGGAGGAGGAAATGGTAAACACTCTAGTATCTTTGCCAGTCAAACCCCAAGTGGACTCACCAAGAGTCAGACATGACTGAACAACAAAATTCTTACTACATGGTCCTAGGCAAGTTACTTAACTTCTATATATCTCAGGCAACTCCTTATGTTGTAAGATGGCAGCATAAGGCCCCCTTACAAGAGAAGGGAAAGGAAGGCAAGGTAAGTAAAAAGAATGCTGTATTTGGAGTCAGGAGACTTGGATTCAAATTTTGCCTATACTAGTTACTATGTGACCCTGGACAAGTCAATGTACTTTCCTGAAACTCAGTTTTCTCATCTATAAAATCAAGGAGTTCGTGGTTCCTTCCAGCTCTAAATTCATGATCTTATAGACAAAGGCAGGTTGTAATCTGCATTGGTGAAATTAATTCCCACACCAGAAATTCCCCATCCTGATGAAATCACAGATCCTTCAGTTACTACACCAGTAAATTAGGAGAATGCATTTGGATTAGGGATTGAGGGTCAAGATTCTAGTCCCAGATGTGACATGGGTGGGCGATGTGACCTTCAAAGATTCACTTCATTTCTCTAGACATCAATTTACTCTTCTTTCCAATGAAGATAACAGTTCCCACTCTACCTCCACCACAGTGCTTAAGGCCTGCACTAGAATAGTAACCATGTGAGTAGATAGAAGAACGACCTTTCTGACAAATCATCCAATTTTCTATTTGAACAGAGGTGCCTGGATGACATAATGGATAAAGAACTGGTCTTGGAGTCAGAAAGACCTGAGTTCAAATGCAGCCTCAGATACTTACCAGCTATATGACCCTAGGTAAATCATTTTAATGTCTGTTTGCCTCAGTTCCTTCGACTGTAAAATGGGGATAATAATAACACCTACCTCTCAAAGTTGTCGTGAGGATCACATGAGAGGTGTATAAGTTGCTTAGCAACTATGTCCCTAGCTCATAGCAGGTGCTTAGCAAATGCTTAAAAATGTTTTCAAATGGAAAGCTTATCACTTCACATTCCCTTTATGAACATAATGGAATACTATTTTTCCATAAAAAAATTATTAAAGAAATTGTTTCAGAGAAACTTTGGACAACTTATGTGAACTGATACAGAGTGAAATGAGAAGAACCAAGAGAACAATATATACAATGTTGCACATAACAACATTACAAATATAATAACAAGATGACATTGTAAAGACAAACAACTATGAAATACTTAAGAACTCTCAACAACAGTGTGTCCCATTATTGGACAGTTCTGATTATCAAGTAGCCTTTTTTGCCCCTTATATTAGGACTAAATATGCTTTTAGGAAACTTCCACCCATTAGTTTTGCCATCTGGGGTCAAGAAGAACAAGTCTAATCCAGATTACTATTCCCCATGACTGTCCTCCAGATACCTTCAGGCAATGATTAATCCCTGTCTTGGTCTACTCTTGTCCAGGTGAAACATCACCAGTTCCTTTACCTGATCCATATGTAACATAGTCTCAAGTCATCTCACTCTCCAAGCTGTTCCCCTCTGCTTTTTCTGGACAACAGACATCTCTTCACACCCCCTAAAATCACCCTAGCCTTTTTGGCTGCACACAAAGGACCCACCTTGATGCTTCACATAGCTCATGTTTCTGTAACATCTGAAAGATTACAAAGTGATTCTCCTCACCATAACCCTGTGAGGTAGCTAGCGCAAGTGCTATTATTCCCATTTTATAGAATAGGAAACTGAGACTCAGAGGGGAGAAGTCCCATGGACCGTAACTGTCAGAGTCACACCAACCCCAGGTCTTCCATCACCAAATCTGGTCTTCTTCAGCACCTACCTCTCAGGGCTGTCATGAGCATCAAATGGGATAATATTTGCAAAGCACTTAGCACCATGCCTGCCACACAGTAGATATTTAATAAATCCTTCCCCCTTTCTCTCTGTTTTATAGTTCACTATTATCTATGGTCACACTGGTAGCAACTGTTGGCTCTGGAGTGTCTTTTTTTTTTTTGGACGGGGGAAGGCAGGGCAATTGGGGTTAAGTAACTTGCCCAAGGTCACACAACTAGTAAGCATTAAGTGTCTGAGGTCAGCTTTGATCTCAGGTCCTCCTGACTCCAAGGCCAGTGCTCTATTCACTGTGCCACCTAGCTGTCCCTGGAGTGAGTCTCTGGAATCTATTCAGGGGTTGGTTTTGTTGTGTTTTAACTTCTAGGAAGTATGGAAAAAATTATGCACATTATGGAAAAAATAGCATTAGACTTAGGTCCAGAAAACCTATTCAAAAAGGACTGGCTCATCTGACTTGCAGGTACTTATAAAGAGGTCAAGGGAGTAGGTATGCATTTAAATTTTAAATCCCCCCTCATTATGTTCCTGCCATGCCATCTCTTTTGGGTACAAATGAGCTTACAATTCATCACAATCTCTAAGACTTTCTATATAAACCATTCCTCTACTTGTGTAGTTACTTTTTTTTTTTTTTACCCAAAGGGTGGGACTTTTCATTTGTCTTTTTAAAATTTTGTCTTAGAACTCTGTCATCATTTCAGCCTGTTAAAATATTTGGGGATCCCAATTCTTACACTCAGCACCTTAGCCATTCCTCCCAGTTTCATGTCCTTTGCAGACGTGATAATTTTGCCTTTGATACCTTTATCAATTAGTCAATCCATTAACAAGTATTTATTAGCAATCCACCGATGACTTAGCAACATGCTAGGCACTGGGGATATAAAATACAAAGAATGAAATAATCTTTCATACAAGTCTGTGATAAAAAATGTTGACTGGTGCAGGGTAGGGTGATGAGAAACCACTACAGATTGATTGCCCTGGGTGGAGATCCTCCCATTGCCCTAGATCCTGGAACACCCAGAGAGAATTCCAAAGGCTGTCTTTGCCTACTTTAGTCCAGCTGATTCTAATGTCTAGTGAGAGAGGACAGAAAGAAATCATACATTTTCTGGTTACATCCACATATAAAACTAAAGGAAGCAGACTTCCTGTATTGACCATCCTCACTTCCAGCTTTTTGTCCCACCTGGCAAGGCGTCCTTCACAGTGTCTTGCACTGGGTCACTCTATACATCTCCAAATCTGATTCCAGTCCCACCAACCTCCACAGTCAACCTTTAATGACTCCATCTTTTCTATACCAGAAAGGTACCTGCTCAGGCCAATTCAACATGTCCATGTCCTGAAAGGCCCTTCCCAAGTTCAGATTGATGGATCAGGGTGGTTCGCATCCCTCCCTCCACCTCATAATATTAGAAGGTCGGTACCCTTACAGCCTTAATTACCAAGAATGTCCATTTCCAGGGTCATTTGACCCCAGAAATCAACAGTATAAACACATTTCCACCAACAATCAAGAAACATTCCCCTGTTCGAATGTGGAGATGTTTTACAGGAGTAAACAGAACTACTACATAGAGCCAGAATCCACCACAAAGATACAGTTAGCCAAAGAGGTTGTCAAATATATAGAGATAGAAAAGGCATGAAGGAACAAATATGTAGCAGAAGGGAGTAGAAGCTGATGCATCATATAGGATATACATTCAGAACAATAACTGAGAGTCATACGTCACTTTGAAGTTTTGCAAAGTACTTGACATATATTATCTCATTTGATTCTCACAATCACCCTGTGAGGTAAGTGTTAATATCTCCACTTTACAGATAAGAACACTGAGGCTCAGAGGAATTAAGTGAATTGGCCAGTCAAACAACTAGCACAGGCTGTACCACACTATAGCCTCAGTCTCTCCTCAACTGACCTTCCCCTCTCCACTTACAGAATCATAGATTTAGAATTGGAAAAATTCTTAGAAGCCTCCGAAGTCCAATTCTCTCATTTTACAGATAAACAAACTAAGTTTCAGGGAAGTTACTGCCCAGGGTGGTATGCCCAGCAAATTTCCAAGACAGGATTCGAACCCAAGTTTTTGTGACTCCAAAGCCAATATTCTATTCACTATGCCAAGGTAGGTGGCTCAGTGGATAGAGCCCTGGCTGGAGTCAGGAAGACTTAAATTCAAATCTGGTCTCACACACTTACTAGATAATGTGACCCTGAGCAAGTCACTTAACCTCTGT
The DNA here is from genome assembly GCA_028646515.1 of Pseudochirops corinnae. Taxonomy (NCBI): domain Eukaryota; kingdom Metazoa; phylum Chordata; class Mammalia; order Diprotodontia; family Pseudocheiridae; genus Pseudochirops; species Pseudochirops corinnae. The sequence continues at coordinate 72,822,871 of CM053588.1, read as the reverse complement.
TTGTCTTAATCCACAGGAGAAGGTAATTGGCAAACCCTTCCAGCATCTTTGCCAAGAAAACCCCACGGATTAAGCATGGTCCACAGGGTCATGAAGAGTGAGACAGGACTGACTGAATGAATAATAACAACAACCGTTACCTGTAAGAAATAGCCTTAGGGGCTCATTAGTGCCCGTGATCTGACTCTGAGTCTGGCCCCTTCTCATGCACAAGTGTTGTTAGACAAGTATTTGAAACAAGAAACCCTGAACAAGTTTGGAGAAGGGGAGCTTCAGCACTACTGGGTTACTTAGAGAATTCTCCCCCTCTAGTGTTAGAGAATACACACCTTTCTGAACCCTGTGTGCAAGTCCCAGTGAGTCCTGTGAGATGTGCCCTTCAGAAGGTGGGCTCTCTGGGTTCCAGAAAAAAAGGAAACTCCTAGAAGGGAACCAGACCTGGACCTAATTGATTACTGGGAGAGAGGCAACAAGCTTTGAGGACTGGTCCCAGCTCAGCCAAACAAGATTCTTGCATGAACTGGGTTGGAAAAAATGTCTCTGAGGCTCCCCCCACCCCCAGCCTCTATTCTCAGGGAAAGGAACCTGGAGACAAAGATGGCATCTTCACAACAGGGAATGTTCACAGAAAGACTGGAAACCATTACAGAGGAAAGAAAGGCCTTCCTTTTTCGAAGGCAGAAGCAGAATAAGATTAATAGAGGTTGAAATGGTAATAATTGCCAGTGGTTGAAAGAGGGTGGGGTATAGGTACATTTCATTTGTGTGCATCCCATGTCCCCCCTCCCACCCTGTAAGAGAACATGTCAGATTCTTGGAGGAAGAGGTTTTAATTAGGTTCGAGTTGCCTCCATAAAGTACTAAAATTAAGTATGAATCCATAATGCTGAGCATCATGGCTAATGGTATGCAAATGTATTGGGGCTGGGGCCCAAGCTTGAGCAGAGAGCTCCTGAGAGCTGGATAATTGGGAGAAAAGTCCACGGGCCCAGAAGCTGAAGTATTAACAGTGTAAGCAGAGAAAGAAGAGATGGACAGAACCCTTCATGTTCTCTGCCCTGAGATGGAAGGAATCAGTCCCCTATTAATGAGAGAAAAAGAGGAGAGCATCGGACCTGTTGATCTGAGCTTCTCAAAGTTTCTTAATCAGTACAGACCTCTCTGAGAAATAAAAATTTCCCAGGTCATTAAGATGATGATCTAAATGCCCTAATTTCTACAGCACTTTAATGTTTATTATGTGCTTTTACCATTTCATGTCACTTCATAATATGTACTTTTTACAGATGGGGAAAACTGAGGTTCTGAAAACTTAGGTAGCTTGCTAGTGGTCATGCAGCGAATGAGGGTTGGCTCTGGGGTGCAACTCAGGTCTAGCCCCTACTGGATTCTCGCCAGGGGCTAGTTTTGTTGTGTGACCACATGGCACTGGGTTTAAAAGTCCTGGTCTTGTGCTTGGGCATGGATGATTTGCAGGCATTTAGAGGACATTTGCATCCACTGAAGTTCCCTTAGGCAGTGATTTCTTCATGTCCACACTAACATCCCCTGAGGCTAGCCAATGTGCAGTAGCATTGAGAGCTCCTTCTAGCTTGGAGCCCATCAGAGAGGCCAGTGTGCCCACATTCCCCATTATCCTCAGACACAGGGTGCTCTGAGCCATCTGTGGCTCCTTCCTGCCCCCTTTCCTCTCATTGTGTGACCCCAGACATGAGCCTTGGCTTCCTCATCTGCAAAGTGGAGCTAATAAAGACTCCAGTTCTACCTGTCTCTAATAGAATCATGGACTTTAGAAGCTGGAAGGGATCCAGGCAGCCATCTAGTCCCACCCATATCCAAATAGTAACATATTTCACTAATCAGTCTACTTGAAAACCTTCAGTGAGGGAGAGCCCACAATCTCCCCAAAAATCCCATTTTAAGTTTTCTAATGCTTAGGGAGGTTTTTTTTCTTTCTGATACCAGGCCTTCTCTTGTCTCTCTGTAGCATCTATCAGTCATGGCCATTCTGCACCACAGGGCCAAAAAGAATACATCGAATCCTTCTTTCATATGACAGTCTTCTAAATACTTGAATTCAGCTGTCACCGCCCCCTGAGTCTAATGTTCTCAATCTAAAAGGGCAAGAGAAATAAACGTTTATACAGCACCTACTACGTTCCAGACACGTGCTAAGTTCTTCACAAATGTTATCTCATTTAATTCTCACAATAACCATGGGAGGCAGGTGCTATTATAATTCTCACTTTACAGTTCAGGAAACCAAGGCAGCAATGGTTAAGTGACTTATCCAGGGTTACATAGCTAATATCTGAGGTCAGATTTCAATTCAGATCTTCCTGACTCCATGCCCATCCCTCTATGCACTCACTGTACCACCTAGTTGTTTCTGGCTAAATATCCTCAGTTCCTTCACCTGACCTCATACAGCATGGACTCAATATCCCTTATCATCTCCAGGGCTATTGAAAAAATGAAATGAGATCATGGGTACAAAGTGTTTTGCTATCAGAAGTGTGTACACTCTAGTGGGAGTTGTCACTATCATCATTTAACTCTTGGGGTTGGTTGGAAATCCAAATTTTTTATTCTTTTCTTTTTGGTGCACTGGGGAAGGGCACTTCTGTGGAAGGAAAGGTGGGTCTACCTCTGTGCTGATTCACAACACTCAGTGGTTGAAAGCAGAAGGAGACCCCTGACTCATGAGACTAGGCTCTCACTAAGGGCCATCCAATGGTTTTCTGAGAAACCTCTAAGAAGGAGACAAGAAAGAGCAGTAGCAATGGCATTAGGGGAAAGGCTTCTGGTCTTACCAAAGTAAATAAATATGATTTGTGAAATCACTGGGAGATGCAAATAGAGCTCTGGGACTGGAATCACTAATACTTACCTTCATGAGTTCAAATTTGGCCTCAGATACTTCCTAACTATGTGATCCTGGGCAAGTCACTTCACCCTGTCTGCCTCAGTTTCCTCATCTGTAAAATGAGATAGAGAAGGAAATGGCAAACCAGCCCAGTATATTTGCCAAGAAAACCCCAAATGGGGTCACCAAGCGTCAGACACAACTGAAATGACCGAACAACAAGTAATAATTCACCTGTCGGATCATAGATGTCCTGACTCTTTCAGCAGAAAGGAGAGAGTTCTATTCCTTCATCTCCAAGCAAGCTTCTTTTCAGCCATTCCAATCAGATAAGGTATAAATTCTCTTCACAGAACTAGAAGAGATCTAAGAGGTCACCTAGTTTAACGCCCTGCCCCATGAGCAAATTTCCCAGATGGTTTGCAGAGCACTTTGCAAAAATTGTCTCCCATACCAGACAAGTGGTCATGCAACCAACATTTGCTTGAAAACTTCTGATGAACAGAAGCTCACCACCTCCCGAGGAAGCTCAGTCTCCTCTTGGCTTGCTCACTCTGGGCCTTGATCTTATGGCCAAAGATCCCTGAAAGAGGCGTGTGATCCATTACCTGTTTGAACATGCCAAGTGACAGGGAACTCCCAACCCCCAGTAGCAGAAGATTCCATCACTGGACAACTCTGTTGAGAAGTTCTTTTTTCTGAAGTTGCCTTCCTCTAGTTTCACCTCAGAATTATAGATCTAAAGCTTTAAAGAAATCATTTGTCCCACACCCTAATTTTGACAAATTAGGAAATGGAGATCCAAGTTATTCCAGTAAAGTAATAAATGTAAGAAGTGAGATTTGAACCCAGATATTCTAACTACAAAGTCAGTGGTTTTTTCCAGCTTTGGCTTCTGGAGCCAAAAAAAAGCAAGTCTAATTAATACCTCTTCCCTTCAAATATTTGATGTGTCCATTCTCTCCATAAAGAGAAAGAGAATCAGTGAGGAGATGAACTTGGAACTAATAATAACGATAATAATTAATAATAGAGAAGAAAAAGAAAAAGGAGGAGGAGCAGGAAAAGGAGGAGGGGGAGGAGAGGAGAAATAGTTGGCGTATACATATATATGTATATGTATGTATGTATATCTTTAAAACCCACAAAGTACTTTAGATGTGTTATCTCATTCAATCTTCACAACAACCCTGGGAGGTAGGGACTGTTACTATGCCCATGTTACAAATGAGGAAACTGAGGCAGACAGTAATTAAGTGACTTGCCCAGCGTGACACAACTAGTATACATTTGAAGCAGGATCTGAATTCAGACTTTCCTGGCTCCAAGTCTGGTACTCTATCCACAGCACCTTGTTCTCTCTACTGAGTACCTAAGAAATTTGCAAATGTTAAGAGAAAGAGGACAAAGTTTAATTGTATACTCTATGTGAGTATGCACAGGGAATAGACTGGTCATGGGACATTCATCGAAATGATTCATTGATCAGTATTTCAAGCAAGACTAGTACTGGGGCTTTGTTGTTGTTTTTAATGGGCATGTGCAGGATATGGAAAGAGCACTATGTAGGCTTGGAGGGAAGTCTGCCCAGATGAGGACTACCTGTATTTCATAGCTGAGTCCTGTCACCTTCATCTTTGGCAGCTTTCTACCAAAAGAATGAGAGGATACGGTAAACTATCACCAGCCTCCTATCTCAAGGTTTGGTTCAACTGGAGTCAAGCCTTTGGTTCAGCATCATGCCAATGTTTCATCACACATAAGCCATATATATGAGACTATATATTAGACTATCAGCTCCTTGAAGGGAGGGACCATAACTTATTTTTCTCTTCTAACCCCATTCTGTCCCCTATAACAATGTGTACTATGGGATTCAGTGTGTGTTCCTTGCTCAGACAGGTGCTGGATAATTGACTGGTTGATCCAGATGGTTTGTGTCATATAGCCCACACATCTGGATGATTGACGGATTGATTTTACTGTTCATCCAGATGTTTGGACAGTGTTTCACGAAGGTGTGGCCTGTTCCTTTCAGCATTTAATGAGCACAGGATTGCAAAGGAAGAGGAAAGATTGGAAATTTTATGGATTAACTTTCCACCTGCCCTGGAATAATTTCCCATCTTCAGGATGGTTTTGGTTTTAAGCTCCCTTAAGGTTACACTTGCTCATAGAATCTCAGAAATCTCAGAGTTTGAAGAGATTTTAGAGTCCAAATCCAATCATTAAATATAATAATAATTGGTGTGTATAGAGCACTTTAAGGTTTGCAGAGTGCTTTACATAAATTCTCTCACACATCAGACAAGTGGTCCTCCATCCTTTGTTTGAAGATTTACAATGAGGAAGAATCCAGTACCTCCCAAGGAAGCCCATTCCCCTGTTGGACACTTGGCTCTGGGCCCTCTGGCTGTATAGCCAAAGACTTCTTACTGAAAAAAGCTTGCTGTTTCCTAGAGAGAAAATCACTCTGAATTGAAGCAATAAACAGGAAGCATCTGAGGAAAGCCTGAGGGGGTGAGAGATTTCACTATTGTTCTTTCTCTTTGGCCCCTTTTAACCTTAGATGTCAAATCAGCTGACGGCCTGAGTCTTGGCTGCCCAAGCAAGTGACTAACTAACCTGAGAAAAGGCCTGGTGTCCACAGGGTCCACTCAACATTATCCATCCCTGACTTCAAACTAGGAGAAAGAGCCAAGGCTGAAGCCTGTCTTAACTCCCCTAGGGCCCTGAATCCCACTTCTAGGGCAATGTAATTTGCAAAGGTTCTGGAGTTCTCCATCCTCCCCTTCCCAAAGACCAGTCAAGGCAAAGCCTTGTATTGACATAAAGGGAACAACAGCAAAGTGACTCCTGAACTTGCCTCCAAAGCCCTTTGAAATCATCCCTGAATAACACCAGAGAGAGTTCCAATCTTACAGCCACAGACAGACTCTATAAATGGCACCTAGGCCCTAACAAACAAGTCCAAAAGCATTCTCTTCCCCCAGAAAGAAGTCCAGATAGATCACTGCCATGGAGATCCGGGTCATAAGCTCCTAGAAGTTTAGAGATTTGATTCTAGTCATTAAATATTTATAGAGACAATGTGACCTAGGATAGAGATGTCAAACACCAAGCCCATCCAAGCATCCACAACTGGCAAGAACCAGATGAAAATGGAATTGGAAAATCCTCAACAAAATAAAGAAAAAATACCACAGAACATAGATAATGTTAATTTACATGGTTTTCTAAGTCAAAATAGGCCTAGCAGGAATGAACAGTTTAGTGGCCTGTTTTAACTTGAATTTGACACTACTGACCTAAGCAATAGAGAGCTGGCCTGGGTTCAGGTCTTGCCTTTGACACGTAATTGGCTTTGTCATCCTGAGCAAGTCACCCAACCTCTTAGGGCTCTAGGCAATTCTTTAAGGCTCTAAATTGTAGATAAAATGCTGAGCTGCCTTGGAAGAGGGTTCTGGAAGTTTCCTACACTATTGAAATGTCAGGGCCATTCCAAATATATATAAGTATGTGTATGCATATGTCCATACATGTATGTATGTATATACACATATACGTATATGCATATACACACATAAACATATATTTCTTTTTTTTTTAAGTTGTGTACAACTCTTCATGACCCTATTTGGAGTTTAGTTGGCAGATACTGGAAACTGTGGCAAACAGGGTTAAGTCACTTGCCCAGGGTCACACAGCTGATAAATGTCTAAGGCTGGATTTGAACTCAGGTCTTCCTCACTCCAGGCCCAGTACTCTATCCACTTCATCACCTAGTGTCTGTACACACACACACACACACACACACACACACACACACACACACACACACACATACACACACTCAGATATGTGGGCTATATGACACAAAACAGCTCAATCAGCCAGTCAGTTATCCAGCACCTGTCTGAGCAAAGAACATACACTGAATCTCATGGTACATATTGTTGTGGGTGGGACAGAGTGGGGTTAGAAGTGAAGAATAAGTCATGGCCCCTCCCTTCAAGGAGCTGATACTCTAATTACTAGCTTATATATGATGAAACATCTACTTGCTGCCAAACCAAATGCTTGATTCCAGTTGAACCAAACACTTGAAGTAAGAGGGGTATGTGTGTACATGTGTGTATACATGTTGCGTGTATATATATAAATTAATGTATATGCACACATATATGTGTACTATACATGTATATACTGCATATCCCCTATTATAAACATGGCCCCTTTCTCAGTGCTTTGGTTGATAATAATAACTGATATTTATACAATAGTCAAAAGTTTACCAAAGCCCTTTACATACATTGCCTCATTTGATCCCCACAAGAGCCCTGCAAGACAGGTACTGCCTATAAGAATATATTATCATTCACATTTTGCAGATGAGAAAGCCTCGAGGAAATTAAGTGACTTGCCCAGGGTCACAGCCATGAAGTTCTGAAGGTCAGATTTTAACCTGACTCTAAGTCCAGCAGACTGGCCATCGACCAATGTGGAAAACGACAAAGATAAAACAAATGAGACCGACTCTGCCCAGAAGGAGTTTACAATCTAATAGGGGAGGCCTGACTACAAAGGGCAACAATCCCAGAAGAAGGGAGTGTACAAAGGAGAGCTGGGTCCTGTTGGCAGGTCTGAAAGAGGACTGGGAAAGGGAAAGGGGTGGAAGGTGAAAGAAGGTTTCCTGGAGGAGGAGACAGTCCCTTAGTTGGACCTCAATAGAACTAAAATATCCAACTACTTGAAGAAAAACCATGCCTCACTCTGTAGGTAGGTGCTGGAGATCCCCAGACAAAGGGAAGGTGGAGAGGGATGGGGAATCTCCTCCAAGCTTGGGGACAGTGTCGACAAAAACAAAGCAAACAGGAGAGGTCCAGGGAGAATGGGCAATGCAGCATCCTACGGTTTGCCTGAAATGTAAACCAGTTAAGGGGAATAGTGGGAAGGACGATGGAAAGCTTGGAGGGGAGGTCTCAATCAGTCTTAAACCAGAGCTAGCTGGATTGTACAGTGGTTAGCTATAGACTTAGCAGCAAGAAGACTATGTTTGAATCCAGCCTCAGGGCGAATCACTTAGCTCCTCTCCGCTTCAATTTCTGCATCTATGTATAAATGGAGATAATAATAGCACCTACTTCCCAGGGCTGTGGTGAGGATTAAATGAGATTAATACCTGCGACGCGATCTGCAACACTTAAGGTGCTATATGCTAATTATAAATGATATTATTCAGTAAAAGAATCCATATTTTATAGATACTGGACGCCAGAAAGAGGAAGGGATCTGTCCATGGTCCTGCAGGACTTGAGTCAGTGGAAGGAAACCCAGATCTCCAGATGCCCAGTCCAAAACTCCTTTCCCAGGCCCATCTGAGATGTACTCTGGGGTTGTAGTCCTCAGTCAAAGGACCTGGGGAGCTTGGACAATTCAGCAGAAAGCAATATCCTCCAAGGCAAAGATGACTTCATTTTTGTCTGTGCCCCTGGTATCTAGTGTTGAGTCTGGCACACAGCTGGTGCTTAATAAGGTCATTTGTTATTGTTGTTGGGTTTCGAAATCATCGTACCCCTGTCCAAGGCATGGACAGGAAGATCAAACCAGTGCCAGGATACCGAGTCTTGAATTGGGCCAAAAAAATGCATATGGAATTGGGACATCCTCTGCATCGAAAACATCAAGAACCCTTCCCCTGAAACTCCTTGTTGCCTTTGGCTCAGAGGCAACTGTAAAAGAGCAGAATCTCTGGATTTCAGCGCAAGTGATGTACAGACACTTATGGAGAGCTAAAGAGTGTATAGGTCCATTTTATTTTTAAATTTCTCTCAGTATCTGTCTCCTCATGTCCACATGAATATCCCTGATGCTCACCAATTTCTAAGAGCATCCCAGGCTAGCTCCAATTGAGACTCACCTGGGGAGACCTGTGTGCCAAGCACTCAAACACCGAGGCCCACATGCCTCTTCCTCCCTGGATTCCCCTGAGCCAGTTGTGTCCCTTCTCCACTCCCTCCTTCTCCTTCAAGAGGACAGCTGCTTTGCAATGGCCCAACCCTGTGCTATCGCCCCCGGCCCTTCTTCTGAATCTCCGCACTGACCTGATGGGCATTTGGAAGGATGGAAAATGAAGTTCCATCAGGAGGCCCATTAGCTGGGCCCAATTAGTGGCAGGGGCTGTGTCAGAGTGATGCCCCCCGCCCCCACGTTGGTCTCAGTAGGGACTGGCAGAAAAGGGAAGAAAGCCTGATTGTTCAAATGCTCGTGCAGAAAGAGCCCTGATGCCAGCACCATGTCCCCTGTCCTCAAAGACATGGTAATTTGAAAGGACTCACAGCAGATTTTCTTCAGGGCACATGTTATCTTAGCTGGGGATGCTGCCACCCAGGAGCAGGAAATGGAGTGCCAAGCTTCAACCAGACCTTTGGTGAGCTAAGGGGAAAAGAATCCAAAGATGTCCCATTTTCCAGATGAAATTTTCTTTCTGGGCTCTAGGGTCCCTTCAGTTTGGACTCTGTGCTCATGCTATACATGAGCACACACTGGCTGTCACATGCACACACCACACACTATTACACTATTACATATGCACTCAACCCTTCCTTCCACCCCCCCTTTCTCTCTCTCTTTTTCTCTCTCTCTCCCTCTCTCTCTGTCTCTCACTCCTCTCTCTATCTCTCTCTGTATGTATGTGTGTGTCTCTCTCTCTGTCTCTTCCTCCACACTCACGTGGGCACACACACACACACACACACACACACACACAGAGTTTCTTATGTCACATATACCAGACTCATACACATACACATCAACAACACACATAAACAAGCCCACCTCACCAGCTCACAGAAGATGGCTGGATGGCAGTAGATAAAATGCAAGCACTGACCATCATCTTTTAGGAAGGACAAGGCAAGCTAGAGAACAGCCAGAATTTGATCAGAAGGTCCCAGCTACAAATGTCAGGTGATGGAGCTGGGGACATCTAGCCTAGATAAGAGACATCTTGGGGAGAACATTCACTTTCTTCAAGTATTTGAAGAGTTGTTATGTGGAAGAGAGATTAGCTTGTTCTACTTAGCACCAGAGGACAGAATGAGGATCAGTGTGGGTGTGGGAGAGGCAGTCTGTGAGCAGCAGTGGAAAGGGTACTGAGGGACCTGGAGTCAAGAACTTGTTGTTTAGTCATTTTCCAACTCTTCATGAGTTTTCTTGGTAAAGATATCAGAGCAGTTCGCCATTTCCTTCTCCAGCTCATTTTACACATGAGGAAACTGAGGCAGACAGGGTTAAGTGACTTGCCCAGGGTCACACAGCTGGTAAGTGCCTGAACTGGATTTGAATTCAAGTCTTCCTGACTCCAGGCCTGGTGCTCTGTGACTGAGCAGTAACATAGTATGGTATAAGAAATAGAGATCCAGCCTGGTGTCAGGAAGGCCTGGGTTCAAGTGCTGCCTTTGATCCTTACTGAGCTACCATGAACAAGTCATTGAATCTCTCAATGCCACAAGTACTGTAGTTAAATCACTACAAAAAGCTGCCAAAATCTGCAGTTTCTACACTGAGAGACCCCTAGACCACCCTCCCCCCACCCCAATTTTTTTTAAAACAAAACCTTGAACAGATTATTTCCAACTTCAGGGTCTCATTTAAAATCAATAACACTTAAGTGTCCACTAAGTACCCACAAATACAAAAGTCAGATTAGTCCCTCATTTATAACTTTATCAGACTATGAGCTTCTTGAGGGCAGGAACTGTCTTTTCCCTTTCTTTGTTTGAGTGCTAAATTCTTTAACTTGAAAAGGTTACAAGACAAGACCAAGGTGAAGAGAGTATTGATGCATGATTTTCTGTTTGCAGATGATTGTGCACTGAGTGCAGCCTCTGAAGCTGAGATGCAACAAAGGATGGATCGATTCTCTGCTGCTTGTGCTAATTTTGGCCTAACAAGACCAAAATAAAAACCACAGGTGCTTCATCAATCACCACCACACCATCCATACGTGGAATCATCAATTATAGCAGTGGAAATGTTTTGTATGCTGTGGATAAGTTCACTTACCTTGGCAGTGTACTTTCCAATGTACACACTGATAATGAAGTTGATGCGCACATTGCCAGAGCTAGCTCAGTGTTTGGGAGGCTCCAGAGGAAAGTATGGGAGAGAAGAGATATTAGACTGATTACCAGACTGAAGGTATATAAAACCATTGTGCTGACCTCAATGTTGAATGCCTGTGAATCCTGGACAGTCTACCAGCGCCAATGCCAGGAAACTCAATCACTTCCATTTGAACTGTCTTAGGAAGATTCTGCAGATCACCTGGCAGGATAAGGTACCAGACACTGAGGTACTTTCTCAAACTAAACTGCTAAGCATTCAAACTCTGCTTCAAAGAGCACAACTCAGATGGGCTGGCCACATACCCACAGTGTTTAGCACAGTGTCTGGCCTATAGCAGGTGCTCAAATAAAGCTTATTAACTAACTGACTCCAAGAAACTTAAATTCTATGGAATATACATCCATTCAGTAGAACAAGTTCACAGACAAGTAAATACAGCATTGGAGGAAGTAGGTGACTATCAGGGGCAGAGTCCATCCCTGTGATTTCAGTGGCATATGGAACTTCTTGGGATGAAACCCCTTCCAACAACGCAAACCAGCAACCTTTGAACAATGTAGAGTCTCAGAGACTTACCCGGGGCACTTGAAAGATGATGTAACTCCCATTAGGTCACACAGACATTCTCTAAATCAGAGGTATTGTAGTACCTCTGGGTCCTAAATCCCAGACTAGTACTGTCTCAATTATGCTTCTCAAGAGTCAGCCAAGTTCTCTTGAAGGAGTGACCCTTGACCTGAGTCTGACAGGGACCCAGGGCTTCTGAGAGGCTACAGGGAGGAGGGCAAACATCCCAAGCAGGAGCAGAAAGATAGGTACAAGAAGAACAAGTAGGATTTCTCCCTTTGAAAGCTGCTTGTTCATTTCCCTTGGCCATTCATCAATTAGTGGGTTGCTCTGATTCTTATGAATTTAAGCCTTTCCCTTGTATATCTTAGAAATGAGACCTTTATCTGAGAAATGAGCTGCAAAGGTTTTTCCCTTAGTTGACTGGTTCCCTTCTAATCTTAGCTGAATTGATTTGTGTGTGTGTGTGTGTGTGTGTGTGTGTGCAAAATCTTTTTAATTTTATGGAATCAAAATCATCCGTTTTATCTTCTGTGGTCTTCTCTATCTCTTGTTTAAACTATTTTCCTATCTGGATCTTCAAAATACCCTAGGATATAGGTGCTATTATTATTTCCACTTTACAATTGAAGAAGTTGAGTCAAACAAAGGTGAAGTGACTTGTCCAGGGTCCTGAATGCCCTATCCACTGTACCACTTAGCTGACTCAGTGCGTAAAATAATAATAAGGTAGGTACATAATAATAAGAATAATCTTGCATTTATATATGACCTACTATGTGCCAGGCACTGTGCTGAGTTCTTTACAATTATTGTCTCACTTGATCCTCACAACAACCCTGGGTTTGTTGTTGTTGAGTTGTTTTCAGTCCTCTCCGATTCTTCATGATCCCTTTTGGTGTTTTCCTGGCAAAGATACTGGAATGGTGTGCTCTTTTCTTCTCCAGCTCATCTTACAGATGAGGAAACTGAGGCAAACAGGGTTAGTGACTTGCCCAGAGTCACACAGCTAGAAAGTATCTGAGGCCAGATTTCAACTCATGAAATTGAGTCTTCTTGATTCCAAGCCCAGTGCTCTATGCCCTGCAAACATTCCTTAGGAGCCCTACAAACCAAACATGGGTGCAGTAACCAAGGGGATTTTGCTCTGCCCAGATGAAATATACCTAAGACCCAGCATCAGAAGCACTCTTGTCATGCCTCTGGGGAGAGTGATTGCCTGGCACTGATGGATCACTTCAAAGTATTAGGTAGATAAAGAAATTGATTATTCCATAAATCATTGTCTCCATGAAAAACCCAATTTTTTAAAGAGAAAATATTATAAATCTGTCTGAGCTGCGTTAGCAACAGTGTAACCATTTCAATGTAATTGTTTTAGTACTTTCTCCCCTGTGCCAACAGGAGGGACAACTTCCCGCGCTCCCCTCCACCATTCCACCCAGCATGAGTGTGCATGCTGATGTTACTTTGCCAGTTACCACCTCTATCTCTCCACCTCTGACAGTAGAACAACAAAGAAGGGGCTGTCATTACAGCAAAATGGATGTAGGTCAGGCATCATCAGAAAAGACTGACTCCTTGACCTAGAGAAGACTGTAAAACTATCTTATCGTGATATGGACAGGGGACAAGACTCCTCCCTGCCCACCCTAAAACAACTTTGTCTGGGAGGGCTTGGCTAAAGCCCTGCCCAGAGGCAGGGGAATGAACAGGATGAACCCTGAAGAAGCCTGTTGGGTCTCTAGGGATTTGCAGTGATCATAATAAAAATAACTGACCATTGTAGAGACCTGTGAGATCTCAGCTATCTTTCAGTTCACTGGATCTCACTCTATGCCCATGAGAGAATGGGGGAGGCAAAGTGACTTTTTTTAATCTCCATTTTACCAGAGTAAGAGTCAAATTCATGGAGTGAAAGTAATTTGTCCAAAGCCACACTGTGGCTGGTGAGCAACAAAACTGGGCATGATCTTAGTTCTTCTCCTGATGCTACAGTTGCCTTAGGCATACATGCATACACACATACATACATAGACATACATGAGATATTGGCAATGAAATAACCCCCAAAGGGTTGGGGAGTCTGGGTTAAAGGTGGCCTTGGGGCAGTTTAGAGATGACTAAACCATAGAGATGACTGAAGGCTTTGGTGAGTAACCCTGAGTGCTGCCACCAACTCCATTGTGGGACCTCACCCAATATATGCCCCTCTCTGCATCTCACTATCCTGGACAGGGGAGGATCAATTCCTGCCAATCACATCACCAGTTCTTAGGAACAGGACAGGTGCTTGTTGCTTCTGAAATAAAACCCACTTTATGATTCAAGTGGCCATTCTGGCCCCTCCAGGTCCTGGGGCCCAGGCAGGCAAGGACAGAGCATGAGCAAAACCTGCTTTATCAGACCATGAGGTCCCTGAAAGTCAGGAACATCTCTTGTTCATCTCTGCCTCCTCATTGGCCTGGACTAGCTCAGAGTTCTGCACACAGCAAGTATCTAATAAATGTGTTTGAATCAAAATGTTATATAACATCAGAATATCATAAATGCCCCTAGATGAGCTTAGTGGTGCTTACACTCTACTCTACATACCCACCATATGCATGTACACACTCACACACACATGTACCCTCTAAAACACACCAAAACTGGAAGGGATCTTTGAGACCCTCTAGTCTAATCCCTTATTTTAAAGAGGATGAACCAAAGGTTTAGGAAGGGAGAAGTGATTTGACAGGATATAGACACTCATGCAGCAAACATAAACATATGCATTTGCAAAATCAGCTTCACAGTCACATCAGTATACTGGCATGAGTGCATGCATACTCATATTCATACAAATATATGTGTACACACGTGCTCATGTACATACATGGCCACAGGCACACACACCAACAGATACACACACAACATTATGAGAGGTCTTACTAGAACGCAGAGGAGAAGGTGCTGAATGTAGAATCAGGAAGATGCCGATTTGAATTGTGCCTCTGATACTTCCTGGCTGTGTGACCTTGGGTGTGATATGTGTGACCACTAAACCTCATCCATTACATAGGAACGATAATACCTTGTAGGGATGCTGCCAAACTCCATTGAGAAAATGCATCCAAAATGCTTTGCAAATGTCAAAATGCCCATACAACACAATGATGGCAACGTAATTGGTGGTTCTTATTTGCCCCCAAAGCTCCAACTGGAAGCCTCCATTGACTTCCCCAGGGGCTCTTCCCTGGATTGGGTCACCACATCCAGACCCCAGACTCCACTCCTTTTCGCAGTGGCGCAGGCCTTGTAACCTTCTCCATTCAGATGACCCTGACTGCTGCCCCTTGGCCCAGGGAAGATTCCTTAGACACTGGAGGAGAGAGCCACGTTCAGTTTCTCTAGCAAACAGCTGGGGCTCTCATTAGTCTCCCTACCTTGCCCAGGCCTCCAAAGCTTCTGTCTAGCCCTCAGTCCCAATGGACTAGTCATAACTCAACAAAACCTGCACATTCTCCCATATTTTATTTACTGATTCGATGTTACCAGACAAGTAAAATAGACGGCTGTCACCTCTATTAAATGGGGGAGAAAAAACGGCAGAGCTGGCAGCAGCTTCCCACACGTGTGCGTGCTCTCTCTCTCTCTCGCTCTCTCTCTCTCTCTCTCTCTCTCTCTCCCTCCCCCCTTCCTCTCTCTCCCCCCTCTCCTTCTTTCCCCCTCCCCTCTCTCTTTTTCTCCCCCTTACTCCCTTACAACAAGAAACATGAGACATCTGTTTACCTGGAAAGGAAGGAGCTTCAGCAAGGCTCCAAGGCTCCCCAGGCTTAACCAGGAGATGCCCTGGGGCATTCCCTGGTCATAAGAGGCAAGCTTCAAGCCTAACTGAAGTCCATCTAGGTTCATGGCTGCCCTATCTCCCATAGGGAGAAGTAAGGGGAGAAATATGGGGAGAAGCTGATTACAACCCATGCAGACAGCTTACAGAAGTTCCCCAGCCTCAGGGTCCTCAGGCTCCTGATATCAAAAGAAGAGAAGGCCCTACCTAGGCTTGCAGAGAGAGAGAGAGAGAGAGAGAGAGAGATTATTAGAACTGATTCAGGTGCTCCATCTTTCTCTCTCTCTCTCTCTCTCTCTCTCTCTCTCTCTCCCCCACCTCCTTTTGTCCCTCTCTCCCTCCCCCTTTCTCTCTCTCTCTCTCTCCCCCTTCCCCTCTCTCTCCCCCCTGACTGGTTGTCAGTTTATCTGTCTGTCCTCTGTCTCTCTCTGTCTCTTTGTTTCTGTCTGTCCATGTCTCTCTCTGTGTGTTTGTCTCTCTCTCTCTCTCTCCCCCCTCTCTCTGTCTCTTCTCTGTTTCTATCTTCTATGTCTCTCTGTCTTTCTCTTCTCTGTCTCCTCTCCCTCTTTTTTCCTCTCATGCATGTGCACACACAAAATACATAGGGTTCAGTTTATTTAAATAGGTGCATATGTAGATATGTAAGTGTATGTATTTATATATGTGTATATGTATGTATACATGTGCATACATACTTATACACACATAAATATGTACACAGTAGGAGAATTACCTGAATAAGCTGCTGTATGAAACAGACCCTCCCTTATAAGAACTATGCATGTCTGCCCAGATCATTGTATAACTTCATACTAGGAAGGCAATATGAAGCAGTATGGTAGAGTCTGATGGGCATGGTTAAAGACATGTGGCCCTCTAGGTCTTCAGTAAGCCCTTTGACTGAATCAAAACTTCACAGAAAAAAATCCCCCTAGTTAAAGGATTTGTTCTGTGAATTTTGGATTCAATCAAAGGGCCACACTTGAGGACCTAGAGGGGTGCATGTGGCCTTGAGGCTGCAGGTTCCCCATCCCTAGGGGTTAAGAGTCAAGTGAGACCTAGATTTGAATCCTTCCTCTGAGCCTCAGTTTCCTCCTCTGCAAAATGGGTATAATGTAAAGAAGGTACTTTATGACCCTTTAAGCACCATACAAATGCCATGGAGTTTTGTTTTGTTTTGGTATAGGTATTGAGAGGTATCAGTGTATAGTTGTGCATAAGGCACTGGACTTAGACACCAGAAGAACCAGGTGAAAAAATCTATTCTGGAAAGTAGTGTCTATGTTAACCATGAACAAGTCACCTCACCCTTTTGAGCTTCCTTTTTCTCATCTGTAAATGGAATTTAGAATGTATGCAACACAAATATAGAATTTAGAATGTATGTAACACACATATAGAGCCAGAGGCTCAGGCTCAGTTTCGATTTGGATGTTTTTGAGAGATGCTGTGTTGTAATAGAAAGTAGAAAAAGTTAGATGAGATTAAAAAAAAAAAAGACCAGGGCTCAAATTAACAGTGTTAATTACCAGGGATAATTTACTCTGGATTTGGAGTCAGGAACAACTGAGTCTAAATCCTGCTTCGGACACTTACTAGCCATGGGACCCTGGGCAGATCACTTAATCTTACTCAGCATCAGTTTCCTCATCTGTAAAATAATAATAATAATAATAATAATAATAATAATAATAATAATAATAATAATGATAGCCAGAATTGATATGGTGCTTCTAGGTTTTGCAAAGTGCTTTGCAAATTTACCTCATTTTGTCCTCGCAGCAACCCTAGGAAGTAAGGGCTTTTATTTCCTCATTTTACAGATAAGGAAACTTAGGCAGACAGAGGTTAAGTGACATGTACCAGGTGATATAGTCAATATATGAAGTCACATTTGAACTCAATTCATCCTGAATCCAGGGCTAGCCCTCTGTCTACTGTGCTGCTTATCTCACAGGGTTGATATAAGGAACAAATGAAACAAAACTTGTAAAATACCTTGTATGCTTTGAAAGTGCTACATAAATGGCAGCTATCATGATTATTTATTATTAATAATTACGTATTCCTATCATTGTAATATGAGCCTGAGTCTCGCCACATCTGTAAAATGGGGATGTTAATACCTTGAACCCCTATTTCTCAGGGTGATTGTGAGGATTAAGGGAAATCATGTATGTATATAATTCTGCAAACTTTGAAAGACCTGTTTAAATGTCATCTGCCTGCACATTAACAAATGCAATTCCACAAACATTTGCTAAACGTTTCCATCCATCGACTAGCCTTATGATTCAGACCTGGAGGAGATACAAGACTATGATAAGACACTGCCTCTAGGAACTCACAGTCAACTGCAGGAAGGCTAAGAGTTGTATGGAGAAAGAGATTACACATAATGGGTACAACAGAGATGTGGGAACCAAATATGAAGTGAGGTTGAGAGTGGGGAGAAGGAAGAAGCCATTACCAGCCAGAGGGGAGGAGAAGCCAAGGAAGGTATACTGGAGGATGAAGAATTTGAATTAAACTCCAAAGGATTAGTGGCATTTCAACAGGTAGACATGGGAGAATGGTGACAATCCAAGCAAAGGAGACAGTATGAGCATAGACAAGGAGGTGGATGAATGCAAGATAGAGAGGAACCTAGTTTGGACTGACTGTAGAGTACATGGAAGGGAGCATGGAAAGCATCAGTGATACCAGCTTGCAGAGGGTCTTATGTGCCAAAGTTAAGAAGTTTGAACTTTACAGTGGAGGCAAAAGGGAGACATTACACAAAGTTTAAGCAGAGGAGTGTTGAGCACATCTATGCATTGAGGAAGATAAACCAATCAGTCAATCAACAAACATTGATTACGTACCTCTCATGTCCCAGGCACCATGCTAGGAGATACAAAGATATAAACGAAACAGTCTCTACTTTCAAGGAGTTTAGAATCTTTTGGGGGTAGATACCGTGACATTGTTGTTGAGCTGTTTCAGTCCTGTCCAATTTTTCATGACTCCATTTGGGGTTTTCTTGGAAAAGCTACTGGAGTGCTTTGCCACTTCCTTCTCTAACTCATTTTACAGATGAGGAAACTGAGGCAAAAACAGTTAAGTAATTTGCCCAGGAACACACAGCTGGTAAGTGTCTGAGGCCATAGTTGAATTCAGATCTTTCTGATCCCAGGCACTCTATCCATTGCACCACCTAATTATCTGGATAATGTGTGTGTGTGTGTGTGTGCGTGCGTGTGTGTGTATGTATATATATGTATATGTATACACACACACAATATTTGATGTAAGGCCTGCATGAGCAGCTGGGGGATCAAGAAAGGTCTCTAATAAGAAGTTCCCAAATGAGGACTGAAGGGGAGACAGAGCAGTAGATTTGCAAGGAGGCTATGGAAATGAGTAAGGCAATAAGTGATAAGAGCCAGTCCCAAGGTGGTGGCTATGGGACAGACCAACTGCACACATACCATATGTTGGACACAGTGAAGTTTAGAGCTCCCAATTGCTACTCTGAAGGGAAGGATGGGCAGACTTCAGTCTATGTGGCACAGTAACGGCCTCAGAAAACCAGGGTATAACACATTTTCTCAGAAACAAGGAAAGGTACAGATTGTGGGAACTAAGCAGGGGAAAGACACCTGCTGGAGGTGATGGGGCTCCTGTAATCCAGATGGAGGGCTCCGCCAGGGAGCCCGAGGCCAGCTGGAAGCCTGATGAGAGAGGAACTTACTTAGTCTAGTTCCTCGAAGAAGTCTGGGCCTGTTATTTTATAGCCAGTATAGGGGGTCCCATGATGGGACCCTTGGGTTCTGTAACTGACTATTTTTGTGAGTTGGATATTTTTTCTGCCTCTTTCCTTGAATGCCTTCAAAGCCCATTTCAGTACGTTACAGAATCCTAGGATTGAAAGGGACCTCAGAGGCTGACTGGCCCAACTTGCATACAACCAAGAATCTACTCTATGAATGGAAATGGTCATTCACTCAGGGCCTGAGAGCCTCTAGCAGGGAAATCCAAGTTATCTGGGGGCAACCCATTCACCATCGGGAATAGCTCTAATTGTTAGGAAATGTTTCCTTTTGTTAAGCTTCTATCTGCCTCTTGGACTTTCACTCTTTACTCCTTATTGTGCCCTCTGGGGCTAAATAGAACAAGAATAATCCTCCTCCAAGATAGCATGTCAAATACTTGAAAGCCACTATCTTGTCTGCCCTAAGCCTTCTCTTCTACATGCTAAATATTCCCCATGCTTTCAACCGATTCTCATAGGGCATAGCCTTTTACCCCTTTGGCTGACCTCCTCAGTTTGCTCTCCAGTTTATTATCAACGTCCCCCAGTAAAACGAGTCATCACGAATCCAACATAATACTGTGGTTGTGGACTGACCAGGACAGAAAGTATAGAAGTGCTATTATATTCCTAAATACTAAGACCAAGATGGAATTCACTTTTTTAGTTACGCCATTCTGCTGAGTGAGCTAACATGCTACCAAAACCTACGAATCATTTTTTCAGGGGGAAAAAAAAACTGCTATCTAGTCACACTTCCCTCATCTTATGTACTGGCAAAATTCACAATCTGAATCCAAACGGCAGACTTTGAATTTCTTCCCATTGAATTTCAACTGATCAGATGTGGTCCAAGGCCAATGCTGGGTAGAAAATAGGGAGTCAGACTTGAAGGTAAGAATGTGGGTTTAAGCCATGACTTCGATGCATTATGGCTGTGTGACCCTTGACAAGTAACGTAACGTCTCAATGTTCTAGGCAGATCTAAGTTGTAGAAAAGGTGTGTTTCCCCTGAAGCCTCCACTTTGGGGAGGGGCCCAGGCTGGCCGGTCGTTTTCTACTTCAGATTTCTTGAACTTCAGTACCAAATTCATGAACCTTCCCTCTCACCTTTTCAGCTCCCTTGTATGTATTGTCCCCCCTAATTAGACCATAAGCTCCTTGAGAACAGATACTGTGTTTCTTTTTGTCTATGTTGTTATCCCCAGGACTTAGCACAATGGAAATGAGTAAGGCAATAAGTGATAAGGGCCAGTCCCAAGGTGGTGGCTATGGGGCAGACCAACTGCGCACATACCATATGTTGGACACAGTGAAGCTTAGAGCTCCCAATTGGTACTCTGAAGGGAGGGATGGACAGACTTCAGTCTATGTGGCTAGCACATAATAAGTGCTTAATAAACACTTCTTGCTTTGCCTTGCCTGGTCTTGAATTGGAAGTGGGTGTGGCATCATAAGAGAGTGCCCTATGCTAATGAAATCATAGAAGGGGCCCCTATCCCAAGGTCTGGCCCAATATTCTAGGCTGTCAAGATCACTTTGGATCCCGACTGTCATTGAATGAGTTTATGGTACCTCTCAGTTTGTGACACCTATAAAATTATTAAATATCACATATATGACTTTATGCAAGTCTGATGAAAATATTGAACAACACAGGTCCAAGCCCTCATCCCTAGTGAACTCCACTGGAGACTCCCTCCCCTTCTAGCTCATATCAAACCATTAATGACTATTTTCTCTGCTATCCTAAATAGTCTCTCCTGCATCTCTCCATCTTGTCCACGAGAATGGCATGAGAGATTTTGTCAGATGTATTACTCAAATTTAGGTAAACCATACTGATAGCATTCTCTGAAATATCAACAAGCCACCTTATCAAAAAAAGGAAATAAGGTGAGCTGTTCTTGATTGAGCTATACTGACTTTTTGTGATCACTGCTTCCTTTTCTAGGTATTTATTAACCATCCCTTTAAGAATCCTTTCTAGAATTTTGCCTTGAATAGAAGCCGATCTCTTTGGCTTATAGTTTATAGACTCTCTTCTCTTCATTTTTTGTCATTTAGGACATTTACCCTTTCTCAACTTTTGCAGCACCCATCCTGTTCAGTTATCACATTTGCTAGAGCTTTCTAGGACCCTGGGATATAATTAATCTGGGCTTGGTGACTTGAATTTATCAATGATGATAAGGCTCCCTCTCATTCTTGTAAGTTTCAATTCTCTTGCTTTTTTCTGTCTCTTTTGACTAAAAGTGATTTTCCTTGGAGGAGTTTAACCTTCCTTCTATAATTCATTATCATTGTTCTAGTCCCCTCCAGAAGATCTTTAGTTATCTTTACTCTCCCCTCCACCAACAGAACTTTAAAAAATAACACTATGTGGTGTCATAGGATTATAGTATCATGTATTTGGGTTTCCTTTTCAAACTCAGCGCATTCAGAGCTCTAGCACTTCTTGATATCACTCTTACAGGACCATTGTATGCTTCTGTATCCAACCTCCATTAGTTGCTCTTGCTTCCATTTTCCATGAATGTCTTTTCAAAATCATTATTTATTTATTTTTAACAGTCTTTTGTTTTCAGATTTTGAGATCCAAATTCTCTCCTTCCCTTCCACCCCCCCCATCCCTACCGAGAAGACAAGCAAAATGATATCAATTATACATGTGAAATCATGCAAAATGTATTTCCATATTAGCCATATTGCAGAAACAAAGAAAAAAAGCAAGAAAACTATACTTCAGTTTGCACTAAGAGTTCATCAGTTCTTTCTCTGAAGGCAGATAGCATTTTTTCTTCATGAGTCCTTTGGATTTGTCTTGGATCATGTATTGATCAGAGTATCCAAGCCTTTCTCAATTAATCATTATTACAACATTGCTGTTACTGTCACAGTGATCTCCCAGTTCTCACATTACTTTGCATCAGTTCATACAGTTCTCATATGTTTTTTCTCATCTGTGTCTTAAAAGCTAAGTTCCCCTGTGTGTCCACATTGGTCTCTCTAGACAACTTCTCCCTTTATTTCCCAATAGGATAATTTCTCTTTGTGTCTTCAGAATTTCATTCTTAGTAGTTCTCTACCCCTCAGCAGGCTTCCTTTATAGAATTTTAGGCAAGAGAATCCTATCTATTCCTTCTTTGAGTGCTTTGAAATCCCCTTTCTAAAAATCTAGGGTGTATTTTCTCTTTTCTATCACAAACTCTAAGAGAGTGATCATTTCACCCCAACATTATCATCATTTCTTCCTTAACAATCAGTTCATCTTTGTGGGTAAGAATTGGGTCTAGAATGGTCATTGTTTCCTTTATCTTTTGATTATTAAGGCAAGCCAAGAATTTATTAGCTGCTCTGCTTTTGGGAAGAGGGAGAGACAGACAGAAAGAGAAACAAAGAATGAGTTCTACATCAGATGTCTAAATAATTGAAGCTTCCTATCACTACTAGATCATGCAACCACGGCAACCTTGTTATTTGTTTCCTGAACTCTTCATCTATTTCCTCTTTCAATCTAGGTGGACTGTAGTATACTTTGAGGAAAATATCATTTCTTGGACCTGTTATTCAGCCACTAGGTGGTGCAGTGCATAGAGTGCTGGGCCTGGAGTCAGGAAGATTCATCTTCCTGAATTCAACATAGCCTCAGATACTTACTAGTTGTGTGACCCTGGGTAAGTCACTCAACCTTCTTTGCCTCAATTTCTTCATCTGTAAAATAAGTTGGAGAAGGAAATGGTAAGCCACTTTAGTATCTCTGCCAAGAAAACCCCAAATGGGGTCACAGAGAGTCAGACACAACTGAAAAATGACTTAACAACAATAAGCCCAAGGATTGACATGCCCTTGATCTTTTCTTCTCACTAAAAAAAAATTAGTATTAATTACATGGTTGAAGGTAGAGATAGTATGCACATCAAAATTTACAAGTGGCAGAAAGAGATAGCTAACAGACTGGATGACAGGATGGGATTCCAAAAGATCCTGAAAGGCTATAATGATGAACCAAATTAATTAAGTTTAGGGCTAAATATAAAGCCCTACATTTGAGTTTAAAAAAATCAATTGCACATGTACAGGATTAGAGAGATGTGACTAGTAAGTAATTCATATGTAAAAGATATGGGTGTTTTCACTACATTGAGGCAGGTTTCAATTCACTTTAAGAAGAATGTTCATCAGACATTAGATGTCCAACAATGGAACAGGCTTCCTCGGGAGGTGGTAAGATCTCTCTCAATGGAAACATTCAAGCATCATCTGTATGATCACCTATAGGGAATGTTGTCAAGGAGTTTCTTGCCAAAGGCAGGACATTGAGCTAGATGGCTTCTAACTAAGGTCTATTCCAAGTCTGAAACCATAAGATTTTGAGAAAGATCTTAGAGAAAGAAGAAAGGTGGTACTAGTTACCAGATCCTGCTTTCCCCAATGAATTCTGTAGTCTCTTAATTAAAATATAATTTGACACTTCAAAGCAGGGTTGGATATGTAGTACAGTGCTGGATTTGGAGCCAGACAACCCGGATTTAAATCCTGGATCTGTCCCCTTACAATCTCTGTGTCTTTGGGCATTTAAACTCTCTGGGCTTCAGTTACCCTCTATATAAGATGAGGAGATTGGCCCTGAGGTCTCTTTAAACTCTAGATTCTAAGGTCACCAAACTCTTCCCTGCTTTCCACATTAAGGACCCCTTCCACATTAAGGACCCCTTCCTTGCAGCATAAGGAAGTAAGCTCTCCTCAATAAGCTCTTCCTTCTGCTGCCTTTTTCTTAATGTCTGTATCAAGCTCTTTTAGTAGGGCAAGGTTTAATTGTCTCCTGCGGATTTGGAACTCTCTTCACACACTCCAGAATCTTATCTCCTTCTGTCTCCTTTTTCTTCCCATCTTCTTTCTCAGCCACCATTCTGCATGGCAGCAAAGTCTTTTCAGTCACCTCCACCACTCCCCTCGGATCTCCCTCCATCTCATTATCTCCAATTTGTACTATTGCCATGGGGACACTTTCCTCCTTGGGTTTTTTTGTTTTGTTTTGTGTGTGTGTATGTGTGTGTTTTCGCCAATGGTCTCCTTACCTGATAGTTCTCGATGGAACCCTAGAACTTCTGCCTCTCAGGGACCAGCCCCTTGCCAGCACCCCTCTGAGTGTCACTGTCTCTTCATTGTCCCACCCCAGGGGATGCATACACTCTGCACCAGGAAGAAATTCAAAAAGAGAATAATCGAGACGTGCCTAACAAAGTCCCAGAAGGAGACTCCCACAGCAGGCAGGAGACAGGCTTCCCAGCTCTGGAGCACAGCAAAATGCATTTCAATTAAAATGCTGGAAATGTGAAGGGGAAACAGTGCCCCATGGGCCAAAGACATGAGATAAATACAGTCCAACACTACCCTGAACTAACACATTAGAACATCCCAGAAAGGGGCAATTGGCCCAGCTACTGGAATGCCCATCAGTTGGATATATCGCTAGCTCCAGTCATTGTCTTTCAGCCCAATATCTTCAACAGCCTCTCACAAAATCCTTGTAGACAAAATGGAGAGATGTGGACTCTAAGATATGCAGTTAGGTGGGCTCAGAAATGGGTGAAAGACCAGTCCCAAAGGGCAGTGAGTGACTAATGGATCCATGGCAACCTGGAGAGATACCTTTATGGTCACATACCTTGGCACTATTCTCTTCAAAACTATTGCCTATGCCTTGGATTGAAGTACAAATAGTATGCTTATCAAATTTGCAGATGACATGAAGCAGGGAGGGACAGTTAACATATTTGATGGCAGAATTAAGATCCACAAAGAATTCAACAGAATGAAACTAAGAAGGATGAAATGTAAAAGGAGAAATATGAACTTTTACACTGAGGTTCAAAAATTCAATCACGTAAATGTAAAATGGAACAGATGTGATGAGAGAATATATCAAGTGAGAAAGACTTCATTGGGAGGGGTTAGGGAGGGGGAAGAGGAATGAAGGGTTAATGGACCTCAAGGGTTAATGGAGCTCAATACAAGAAAATGATGTGGCATGGAGACCCTAAAAGGCTAACAGATCATAGGCTGCATTATTACAAGCATGATATTCAAAGCAGATGTGTTTGTCTGGGGAGGTGGGGGGGGGGGGGGGAGGCGGTACCAGGAAGAGATTCTACTGTCAGATCACATCTGGGGCTCTTTGTCCATTTCCAAGTGGACGATTCAAATGAAAAGAATTTGAACCAGATGATCTCTAAAGTACCATCTCTCTCTAAGAGACTATGCCCTTGTACTGCTGGCAAACTAGATCATGTTCATAAAGAGGGAAGAGAAAGGGAGAAGAGGGGAGGGGAGGGAAGTGGAGGGGAGGGGAGGGGAGTGGAGGGAAGGGGAGGGAAGGAAGGGGAGGGGAGGAGAGGAGAGGGGAAGGAAGAAGGGAAGGGAAGGGGAAGGGAAGGGAGAGAAGGGGAGGGGAGGGGAGGAGGGAGGAAGGAAGGAAAGAATGAAGGGAAAGAGAGAGGAAGGAAGAAAGGAAGAGGAGGAAGGAAAGAAGGAAGGAAGGGAGAGAGGGAAGGAAATACTTTACAAATTTTATCTCATTTGCTCCTCATAAGAACCCTGGGAGGTAGGTGTTATTATTACTCCTATTTTATAGTTGAGGAAACTGAGGTTCAGTGTCTATCCCAGAGTCTCACAGCTAGTAAGTGTCTGAAGTCGGATTTGAAGTCAGGTCTTCCTGATACCAGTCTTCGTGCTCTAGTCACTGCACCACCTAGCTACCTTGGGGAGAGGAGGAAGGTGAGTGGTCTGAATACCATGCTATATAAGGACCCATTTAGGGAATTAAAAATGCCTTGAAATATCTAGCAAATAGGTTTCTGTAGGGAAGAGAGATAAGATATCTTCTGCTTATGTTGAAAGGGAACAACTAGAAACAATTTGGGAGAAGTTGGAATATTGACAAAAGGAAAAAAAAAATCTTTCCTGAGGTTTCATACATAGAGTGAGCTGCCTTATAAGGGAATGAACTCGTGTCTCCAGAGGTCTCCATTTGGAATCTGGATGGCTACCTTGGAGACATTATAGAGGTATTTGATACCTCTAAAAGGATGTTGGACTATATTCCTCTGAGGTCCCTTTTAGCTCTGATATTCTACCATGCTAAGATTTTTCCTCTCGAGTCCCTTCCAACCTAAAACTATGGTTGATCCTAAGTACTCATGGGAGTAATCTCTTCTTTTTTCCACACTCCGTGGGACTTTCCTGGTTAAAGCCTCAATGAAGGACAGTGTAAGACATAGTATAACTGACTTTGCTTCCTCCCTTCAGAGCCTAGTTCCTCTCATCACTAGATAACATATTTGTCTCATCCAAGGACTTCTCTATTTACATACTGTTTTCAACCCAGCAGATTCTCAGACTCACCAGGAAGGGAGAGAAACTCAAGCTAGTTCTCCGAGTTCTGGACATGGAAGATACCCTGGAACTTCCTTCTGTAAACATTTAGGTGAGGACAGAGAGTGAAATCCTTTGAGGGCTGGAGAAGCAACAGAACCCTCCCAGGGATTGGCCATGCTCTGAGGCTCAATCCATGAAATTCATCCCACATTTCTGATGCAAAACCAACTCTGAGATGAACTTCCAGACTCTGACCCTATTTCTATATTTCTTTTTCTATTTCTCTATTTCTTTCCGTTTCCCAAAAGGCCAGTCTGATCTACTGGGTCTCCAAATGCCGCTTCCTGACCATTTCTTGAGAAACATCCTGGTGGGGCAGAAAGAGGGATTCAGTTAAGTGTCATGGTGAATAGGGTGCTGGGCTTGTAGTCAGGAAGTCCTGAATTTGAATCCTACCTCAGGTACTTACTAGCTTAACCCTGTTCAGATTCAGTTTTATAATCTGTAAAACGGAATAACAATACGCTTTACTCACAGTGTGGTTGTAATGACCAAATGAGATTTTTGTGAAACACTTCGCACACTTTAAAGTAATACATAGATATTACCCATTATTATTATTATTAATCATTATCATTCAGGCAGGACACTGAGATTAATAGGGCTAACAAAGTGCCCAGCAAGACCATACTGTATCTAAGATTTAGAACTCGGATTTTGACTCCTATGCAGGGAACAGGAAGGAGATAAATTTCTTAGATTAGCCATTGCTAAAACTACATGGGTTTTTATCATCTCTTCTCATTATCTTATAGGCAACTAAGAGGCACAGGGGACAGAGTGCTGGATTTGGAGTCAGGACAGACTTGAATTCAAATCCTGAACCATATACTTACTACCTATATAACCCTGGATAACTCACTTAACCTTTGTCTGTCTCAGTTTCTTCATCTGTAAAATGGGAATAATAAAGCACCTATGTCCCATGGTTGTTGTGAGAATCAAACAAGATAATATTTTTAAAGCACTTAGCTCAGTGCCTGGCATAAAGCAAGCATTTAATAAATTCTTGTGCCCTCCCTTACCTTCCTCTTCATCTGGCCGATTGTCCTGGTGATTCATGATTCAGATAGGGATCTTGCCACTGGGCCCAGATGGCTCCAGAGGAGAAAGTGAGACTGGTGACTTTGCACAGCCCTCCCTCACTGCAATCCAATTCACTTGCTCGTCATGGCATCACTTCCCTAACACCAGAGTTCTCTTCCAGTACTAAGGACAAACAACAACAAGAAGAGATTGAACTGGGCAACCTCAAAGATTCTTTCTGATGTCACGATTCTACAATGTTACCTAATCCAAGCCCGGGGTGCTCTCACTTCCGCTTATCTTTCCTGGTTTCTTTCAAGCTCAAATATCACCTTTTCCGAAGACATTTCCTGACACTTTTGCTGCTGATGCCTTTCCTTTGAGATCACCTTGCATTTAACGTATATAGTATATGTAATATATATTAACAGAACATGCTATGTATGACAAGCACAATATATTGTAATATATCATATGAAATATCCATACATATTGCATGGACAGTTATTTACATGTTGCTTGTCCCCTTACACTGAGCTCCTTGGAAGAGACTGTGGTTTTTGCCTTTTTATTCCCAAAACTTAGCACAGTGCCTAGCACATAGTAAGCACTTGGAAATGCTTATTAATCAATGGACTAACTGCTAGGCCAAGGCAACCTTAAACAACTCAAGGGAAGGAAGAAGAATGCAGGAACTTGGTTACTGCTTGGTGCAGCAGTGTGGCGCTGTGGAAATGATGTTGGATGGGGCTGAAAAGCACCTAGGTTCAAATCTTTGCTCTGCTAGCTGTGTGACCCTGGACAAACCAATTAATCCTGCAAAGCCTCAGTTTCTTTCTTTATAGACTAAGGAGATAGAATAACCATTTAAGGTTCCTGTTGGTTCTAACCGTATGCTCCTATAACATACCTGCAAGGCTTTTCAGAAAACTTTTTTGGGAATACCCTTCAGAACATAAGACCTAAGAAGGAATCTTCAAAGCCAACCCTTTCATTTTACAGGGGAAGAAACTGAGGCAAAGGAAGGTCAAGCAAACTGCCAGAGATCACAAAGGTAATAAATAGGGGCCATGTTGTGAACAGAATCCTAGATTCACAGCCAGAATTGCTCTTAGAACTTACCAGTTCAACCCTTTTATTATACAGAAGCTGCACTGGATTCCAAAGTCTTTCTCTAAGACTCTTCCTATTAAATTGTTTTTTGTTTTTTGTTTTGTTTTGGGGTTGGAAGGGGGAGGGATACGCCATTGGGGATAATGACCCAGAAAACGCTGCCTCAGTTCATGTCCAGAAACCGGCTCAAAACCCTGAATCACCCTTTAAAGCCTAACTGAGAGCATCTATCACCCCACTGGGAACACCTTCGAGGACATCGCCATCACAAGTTGTGTGGAAGGCTGGAGCATCGTAGTCGAAGCACACTGCCCTCTGCCGCTGCCTAGGAGGAATCGGCGCTGGGAAGACGGAGGGATTCCAGAGACGCCAAACAGCCAGCCATCTGCCGCTCCCTTTCTATGCCTGCCACTTCCGCGGTTGTGAGCCCTGCCACACGCAACTAGCTATCCAGGGAAAAACCCACACCTTGTTCAGAGTTGTTCTCCTCACATGATTTCTCCTCTTGCCTCAGGAGGCCTCCCCAGCCACAGAAGATGAGATGAGGCATCCCTGCCTCTGAATCAGATGCGGTTGAGAAGAATTGCCTGCTTGCGTCCTTCCCTTCCCACTAGCCCTAAATTTGTTCTAGGAGGAGGGTATCTAGAGAAGGGGAGATTCCAGTGCTGGACCCCGAGATGTAAATGGCCATAGGAAGGGGGTAGACACTGCATGGCTTTACCAAGCCCCAAAAGGCATAGGAAGTTGTGCCTTCCGCCCAAACCAAGCCAATAGTACCAAATAACATAGCTAACGTTACACTCTTCCACACAACACAATTTCATCCTTCTCTTTATCAAAACAGGGCATTTCCAGAATGGTCAAATACCCATCTCTCCGATTTTCAGCCAGACAGGTTTGTATCTCCCATGAGCAGCAAAATGCTACTCTGTTGCTTCCTTTCTCCTCCCCATTCTCATCTCTGTTCCTCTTCGCAAGGTACAGAAAGGGGGTGGGGGTGGGGGAAGCATGCTGAGTACCATAGGGCTCTACTAATGAGAGAGGATGTCAAAAAGCAGCTATGCCCATCCCACCCCCAGAAGCGTTTTTACAGGATCACTGATTTGGAGTTTGGGACCTTAGAAATTACCTAGTCTTAACTCCCTCATTTTGTAGATGGTAAAACTGAGGCCAGAGAAATGATGTGAATGGCTAAAAAGTCACATAGGCAAGCAAACAGTTGTTCCCGAGATTCAAGACCAGATCCTTCCATTCCAAATTCAGTGATCTTTCCTCTGTACCATACTCTGCCAGTTGCCAATTCCAGAAGGAGGATGGAGTGCCTTCTCCCCTCCCCCTCTCTATCCTGTGCATCTCTTAGAATTAGACAAATAGTGTTGGATCTGGGCTGTGATCTGAGGTCTAAAATTCCTCAACCATCCTGCCCAGCAGCAAAGAGCAGGACATCATGACCCCTGGAGAGCCCTGTCAGCCTAGAATTCTGATCTCTCCCATTTCACCTTGCTTAAATGGCATACACACACACACACACACACACACACACACTCACAGTCACACACACACACAGAGTTCACCCTGACATCAAAAGCTATGTAACACAGTGTGAGGCCCACATCCAGAAGAAATTAAGCTCACAATGGAGAAAGGGGAGGTGGAGATTGGGGTTGGCAGAAGCAGCTGGGCTGCTAGGTGGAGAGGCACAAACTCCTGAACTGAATGCTTTCTAAGGCACCTCGGCCACTCCCAGGTGGCAGGAAGCTACTTGTCTGAAGCTATTTACTTCCAGGGAGGGGGGGGAACCCTATTGATCTTCATTCAGCTCCTGTCTGCTGCTACACAGGGATGTTTCATCGCATCGCCAGTCACCGCCAGAAATTTCTCATTGTTTCACTCGCAGCAGCTCCCGAACTCAGAGACAGTTGTTCAGGACCATTTGGCTGAACTGACATGAAGAGCTGCAGGCCTCTTCAAGGTTCTTGGGGGAAGCCCCCTCTATGCACATGCTAGTAGCTGTGAACTTTTGCTCAGGCTAGCAGCCCCATATACATTCAGAAAGCCCATGACCCATCAGCCAGGGTCTTCACTGCTCAACCGTGGCTCCTTGTCAGTATTTTGGGGGAAGCAGTCAAGCTGGGCTCTCCCATCTTCCATCAGCTGCCTAACTCCACTGGACTCAGCATTGGACTTTCTTCTTTGCTCTGGCTCCATTCAAAGTCTTTATCACCCACAGGGGGTGTTGGGATATTATTCCTGGCCTTCCATGCCTCCTGCCTTGAAATCATGGCTTTTCATCTCAAAACCAGGCTGCATAACTTAACACTTTATCCCTCTCTTACATCAAAATTGTCTCTGGGTTTCAACCACAAAGAATCATGGAAATCACAGAACAGAATAGGATCATGAATTTAGAACTGAAAAGGATCTCAAGGGTCATCTAGTCCAATGGAAGAAACAGACCCAAAAAGGTGAATTTGCCCAAATTCATATAGACAGAGGAGCTGAGGCAATATTTGAATACAGGTAATCAGAATTTAAATCCAGAAATCTTTCCATTACAACACAATAAGTAGAAAGGGACATTAGAACCAACTAGTCCAACTTCATTTTATATAACTGGAAACCGAGGCCCAGGGAGGAGAAAATATTGTCCCAAGGTCACACAATGCCAGCAGAGGAACTGACACCCTGTCCAGGACTCTTCCCAATAGATCTTCCAACTCGATCAGTCATAGAATTTTAGACCTTCCAACTGAATCATTCATAGAATTTTAGACCTAAAAGGTGACATCACTAGGAAATTCTGATCCCTACAACACATCATTGAAACACTCTTGACTGATCAGCCCATCTATTATAAGTGTTGCAATGAATTAAGACCAGATTCATTTCAACAACAACAACATTACCCTACAACACGCTTTGTAAACCTTCAAAGAGCAACACTTAGAAATCACACAGAAAATACATCTCCCACATATTCATATGAAATAATCAATGGTGGGGTTTTTTCTCCTTGGGCTACAATCCAATTATTCTCTCTCTCCCTCTCTCTCTTCCTCCCCCGATCGCTCTCCTATCTTACTTGCCACCCATCCAAGCAATCAATGCCTTGACCTCTTCCTCTGATAGACACAATTACAAAAAGACAGAGCAGAGCAATTCATCTGTTCAAGATGGATTGTTCAAACACTCCGTCACGCGGCAGGGCTCCCTCCCGGGCTCCCTGTCTGAACGGAAATTTAAGCCCCCATAGAGGCCAATAAATAGGAGGGTAAAAACTGACCCTCTTTGAGTCCAAAAGCCCCCTCTGCCTCCTTCCCCATGCACAGGAAACCTCTTTCAGTGTCCCCAACCTGAAGAAAGAAAAAAGCCCTGAGTGTGAAGGCAGCAAGTGGCAATACGGGACTCGGCAGTCGAACAGGGGCTGTTCCCAGGACCTGTACTCCGTGTCTCCACCTCAGCACCAGACCCCTCTCCCTTCTGACCAGCCTAGTAATGACACCTACGCGGACAATGAGGTTGCTGGAGTGGGGGTGTTGGGGAGAACTCTGCTTAGGGACGGTGCCGATTGGGGTGTAGGTTAAGCATATTTCTCTCCCTCTTTGAAAAGGCCATCAGAGCTGGTGTAGGGGTAGACTGACAGACTCAGTCCTCTCAGGGGAATGTTCCAGGGAGCTAAGAATGCTACCCCCAAGCAATGCCTCTTCTTTTTCAGGGTTGGCACCCTCACTGGAGTCATGTTTGGCATCTACACAGCCTCCTGCTCTATGCTGAGAATAAAACGGGACCAGGGTGGCTGGGATATGAATGGCCAGGTCTGACACATGATAATTAATCCCAGGGTTTAATATGAAGAAGATTAGAGAAGCCGGTACTTTGCCCTCCTTTAATTATGCTATTACATAGTGAGCCCCAAGGAGGAGGAGGAGGCAGGCTAGTAGACCTGGGCGATGTGCCACCTTTCAATGGGGAGCCCCTGACCCCATCAGCCATCTTAGTTGCAAGGGGAGGAACATCCTCCCATAATCAATTTACCATGTTTAGTGAAGGTTTTGCTGGCTAGTAATTCACCAACTTCATCCTATGCCTTCCCCCCCCCCCCAAGTCCATGTGATTTGAATTATGCTGTGGCCCTCCCCAAGAACACATGCATACCCAGCCTACAGAGTACTACCATTCTCAAGTTTAGGTTTTTCCCCAAAGGGCCTACTGCCTGTTCACTGAAGATGGGCTGAGATCACGTCCAAAGACAACACCTAGACTCAGAAGTCGGTTCAATATCTACCCCCTCCATCATCACCTTCCCCACCACACACACACACACACACACACACCAAGGAGAAAATGGGAAAGACAGTGGTATCTGCAATGCGTGAGTTGGCCTCAGAGGCCCCATGGGCACCCGTAAGGATTCTTCCCACTCTTACCCTCACCCCCTGCATATTTCCCCTTCTCAGCTTCTCCAAGGGCACCCTACTGCAGAAGGTCTGCAGGCCTTCTATTTACAATCAAGAAAGCATGAAAAAGAAGGAAGGTCTTTCCCCAGATAGTGGAGCAAGTCCTAGGGATAGTAGGGAGGTTATGGTAGAATAGGGGAAGGTAACAGGGAGAGGAAAAAAATCCCTAATGACCAAGTACCATCCCCCAAGGGCTGCAAATGGTTAGCTCTGAAGTAGAGAAGGAGGAGGGGGGTGCAAAGGGAGAGTGTTGTATGAAATGTAAGACCTTTTCTTGCCTCTGAATTAAACACATCCCTCAAAATAAGGCCAGAGAAAGGCCCCAGTTTCAAGAGAGAGGACTTGTGGGCTGCCTAGATGTGCCTAGTAGATTCCATAACACTTGGACCTGGGTGGGAGGAAAGGAGGAGGAAGACAAGAAAACTCCAAGAAAAAGCTTCTGTGAGGTCCAAAGGCACTGATTTTAGCAGGTTTAAAAGCCCAATCCTCAAACAGAGACAGTATTCTCTCCTATTCCCAACGTAGTGCATGTAGAATGGCAATTGGCAGCCCAAAGCAAAGAGCGCAGACTAACCAAGGCTGCAAGGGACCCCCTCCTTGGCATTTCCAAGAATGAAAGTGGGGTGGAGATGATTCCTATGGGACCTCAGCCCTTCCTCTCACTTTGTTCTGGAGGATGCAAGGAGAACAAACAGGCTCTCCCACTGACCAAGTCAGAGAGCTCTACCGAGCCCTACCTCTTACACTGAGAATTCCCCCTTCCCCAGTGAACCTGGGACAATACCGGCGCCAACTCTACCCCCTCCTCCTTTACACACTGCACCATTTACCCCTCATACAGACACAAAAAGCAGGCGGCTGAGATGAAAAACAAAGTTGGATTCCTCGAGTTACTGCCTTGGTTAGAAACAAACTGGAGGAATAGTCAGCTCCAGCTGACTCCAGGTTGGTTATATCTGAAATCCAGAAGCTGTTCGGCCAGTTTGTGGTAACTTAAAAAAAATCGAAATATGCCCTCCACTTCGGATTTTCCTCCTTTAGTTCGCACCATGCTTCCTCAACCACGTAAGAGAGCTCTGGGGGAACACTAAACAAGACTCAGACGATCGCTTTCTATTTGGATAACGTCTGACCGATCTGTGTCCTGGGGTGCGGGACTTCAGATGTACGCCCTGCCCCGAGGGAAGCCTGAAAGCCCAAGTTCCAGGATAGTCAGGTCCCCACTGGGTTGTCTCCCGCCCACATTCCTCAGGCCCAGGCTGGGGGCGGGCGCTGACAAGAGAATCCTGCAGAAGTGACCGGCCCAGCATGCAGGAGCCCGAAGTTTGCTGCACCCCCGAGCCCCCATCCCCGCCCAGTTCCATCTCCATGGCTCCAAGCCTGGTCTCGACTCCCTACCCATCTCCTGGATTCCAGTCTTGAAGGTCGTCCCCCTTCCGCCCCTAACCCTGCAAAGAGACCCTAGTACCGAAGGTGAGGAGGGGGTCGGAATTGGAGCTCTTCACACACACACACACACACACACACACACACACCCGGAACCTCTGGTTCGTCTGAGCCCCCTCCTGGGTCAGGAGAAGTGTGGACAAGGAGCCAGGTTGGGGGACTTAATTCCTGAAGCAGACCCGGAGAAAACATCTCCTGAGCACGGACCCCGCTTGCAGGAAATGAAAAAGGAGAGTCGCCTAGGCTTGAATCGTTGCGGAAACGATGGGGATAGAGCGCCCAGAGACAGTTTGGCCACCCCCACACCAATCCTGCCTGGCCCTGTCCGCCCCGCCCCAAGGAACAGCAGTACAAACCAAGGGGCTTCGGCCAAGCTGAGGAGTGGGTGGGTAGCCGAATGTGCCCGGGCGCTGGGAAGGAAGTAGGCTGGAATTCAGGGAGGGAGCCGGCTGACGGGAGCGCCCAGTAGAACCCTTACCTATCCGGATGACATGGGGCATTCCCCGAGAGTCCTGTATCCAGAGCACGCAAACCAGGAGCCCGGCCCAGTATTCCCAAACCAGACTCTGGAGACGCCGCCAGGGACGGGTCATCGTTGGGCGCCGAGCCTCCCCGGGGCGCGGCCGTGGCGGGCTGCTCCGCTCCCTGGGGCGGCCGCTCTACCAGCCGGCGCGCAGCCCGGGAGCCTCCGCCGCCGCCGCCGCCTTCACGGTCTCCACCACGGCGGCCGTAGCCGCCGCCTTCTGGCCACCAAGCCCGGGTCCGGAGCGGGGCTGCGAGTCAGGAGCGCCCCGCTGCGCTCTGCACATCTTACTGGGAAGCCCGCCCGCCAGCGCCCGCCCGCTAGCCAGCCAGCTGCGCAAGTAGTGCCGGGTTCCGCGCCCTCTGGCGACCCTGATTCCGACCCCGACCCGACCCGAGCTCCCTTCTAGGCGAGGCTCTCCGCTGCGCTCTTCCTCAGCCTAGACGCCCGTTCCGGCTCTGGCTCCGGCTCGGGCTCCAGCTCCGGCTCTGGCTCCGGCTCGGGCTCCAGCTCCGGCTCCGACTCCGGCGCGGGCTCCCACCTGCACCGGCTGCCGGGCTGGCGGGAGGGCTGCACGCGTCTCTCTGTCCCCTCCTCCTCGCCGCTGATGCTATCGCCCGGGCTCGCACAAAGCCCCGGAGTGGAGTGACACGCGCACGCACGCACACACACACACATCAGCGCTCTCACACTCGTGCACACTAGAACACGCTTTTACACACACGTACACATAATGCTTTCATACATGCACATTCACACATTCACACACACACTCCTACTCTCACACAAACACCCTGCTCACACACATGCAAACAAACAAGTGCCCACAGTCTCTTACACCCACCCGTACACACACAATTCACAGTGGACGCGAAGCACATGCCTACGTGCTCACACCTGCAAGAGAACACTGCGGTGATTGAGTGGATCTAATCAGGCCGGGCAGAGGAGGGCCTTAGGCTGAATGTAGAGACCGCCGGGAGCTGGCCTCCCCTTCCTGCTTCTCCTCCCTCTCCCAAACCCTTTTGCTTTTCCCCAATCCTCCCCACCTCTTCCCCTTGGCTGGGGGAGGGCCCAGGGCCTGGGCCTGGCCAGAGGACCCTCAGCTTCGAAAGGCGGTTTCTGGGGAGCAACCCTCCTTCCTTTGCAAGGCCAAAGGAAAGTGGGGTAACAGGGAGGCTATCTACGGGGTGGAAGCGGAAAAGACTAGGGGCTCAAATCCCTAACTCCTAATTCCGATGCCAGACTGCGCTGAAGCCGGCCCAGGACTCTCCAAAGCTCTGGGGAAAGGGCAGACAGGGGCGAGAGCAAGAAGAGAAGGACTAGGGGATAGGGGGTGGATGCCCATTTACAGTTAGAAGGAAAGCCGTCGGGGTTGGAGTCGGCGAGCGGGAGAACCCAGCTCTCAAAGCTCTGGAAACCAGGCCAAATAGAGAATACCTGTTTATCTCGGGAAGGAGTGGGTAGATACTGAACCCCGACACGAAGAAATCGGGAGGCCTAAGACAGTCGGTCCCCCACCATCCTCACACTCAGTCGGCAGCACCATGCTCTTCCAACCCCTTCTCCCCCTCCCCAAGCGGGGCGCTCTTTGGGAGCTGGTGCAGGGTCGGGAGCAAGCATCCTTCAAAGGAGAGTGGGTGCGGGCTCAGCTAGGGGCAGCTAAACTCGGGGCTTTCTCTAGCGAAGAAGCAGGGTCCGTAGGGAGAAGGAGAGTGCCCCCGGAAGGGTTAATGAAAGCACCTTGTTTATTATTGGAGATAATAAATTATTTTCAAGTGTTTCTCGGTGGTTAATGAAAGAAGTCTGGGAGGAACCGCGCCCCCGCGAAGATGGGAATTACGCAGTTAGACGAGTTTAATGACCTTTTCGACAGAGACAAAGCGGTAGAACTACAGTAGATAAATCCCAGGATCTGTCACCCGGCTGGGGCTAGGCTCGTGTGTGGATTCATTTTCTTCATTTAAACGGTTTGCTCTCTTAGTCATTTCCAATTTATCTCACTTGCCAGCTGTCTAGCAGGAGCAGGCCCCCAACATCTGAAAAACAAATTTTTCATTTTCTTACACACACTCGATGGGTCTAAATCCATTCATACTTTGCATTTTCCTCACTATTTCATTCTTCTTTGTCGGAACACAAGGGGCTGGGCCTTTGGGAGAAAGGGAGGGCCGGTGACCAGTGCAGTCTTCCAGGGCTTCTCATAAATGGAAGAGGAGAGGGAAGGGAGTCTATTCTGCCTGAAATGGAGGTTCTGACTTTGCCAGGAAGGGAGGGGTAGAGGGGACAGGAAGCAAAGAAAGAAGAAAGTCTCTACACCTTTCATGAGGGGATCAACCAAAAGATTACTTTAAAAGAGAAAAAAATGTTTTCCCCCAACATCTTCCAGTAGGGACCAAAGGATGTTTTGTCTTCATCCGGCTCAGTTCTTTCGAAAAGAGTGGCTGGTTTCCTAGGGCAGCCACTGGAAAATGGGGCCCCAGAGAAAAGAGGGAAGGGCAGAGAGGCAGC
This sequence comes from Pseudochirops corinnae, assembly GCA_028646515.1. Classification (NCBI taxonomy): domain Eukaryota; kingdom Metazoa; phylum Chordata; class Mammalia; order Diprotodontia; family Pseudocheiridae; genus Pseudochirops; species Pseudochirops corinnae. Next base: position 72,785,170 of record CM053588.1, on the reverse strand, counting down.
AGAAGCAGGAAAACTGTAGACAAGACCTCCCATAAAAGGGTCGGGTCTTCTGAGGAAAGGAAGCCACCTTCACTCGCTTCTAGACAGAAAGAAAGGACAGAGGTGAAAAAGTGAGTCAACAAGTATTTATACTGTGTGCCAGGTAGGATACTAAGTGCTAAGTAGAAAGGATTACTTAGGGAAGCCAAAGGTGCCCTCGCAAGGGCACCAACTAGATACCCCCAGTTTCCTCAAAGTCCCAAAACAGATCGCCCAAGAGGGAGAATTCCTTATCTTGGGGGAGAAGTTCACTGCAAAGTGCCCCCCCCCCAGCTTAATTGTCACTTGGATATTTCCAAAACCTTTAGGCTCAGCATAGATGTGTAATAAGGCTATCTGTCTTCTTGCTGAAGGAGAGGAAAGGCCAGATTTTCCAAGAATAAAACTGCCAGTGGTACAGGGCAAGAATGAAAGGAGAGATTGTGGCCGGAGGGTGGAGAATGATGAATAGAAGAAATAAGCAGACTCTAAATGTGTGGGAGTGGGGGAATTGGGGTGCAGGGGCAGCTAGACAGATGGCTTTTGGAGGAGATGCTGCCAGAAGAGGGAGGGTGTGGACAGAAGGATATTTGGGACAGGGGAAACACTCAAGGTCTAGGTCAGGACATTGGCCAAGAAATGGAGGAGAGAGGGATTAGTTAAGAGAGGAAATAGAAGGGAAGGGGTAGAAGAAGTCTTGCAATAGCATTTTGGGAGTGGACAAGAAAATAAAACTATTGAAAGTCCTTTGTGACCTCAGGAGACGGGGACACATGAGGCTGTTTCACCCTCTTAGCTCATCAAAACCAGAAGCCAGAACAGGATCTGCATGTCTTCTACGATGTCCCAAGGGGGCTAGAGTGTCCCCATGAATATGGAGATCTAGCTAGATCTTAGATAACTCCCCCAAGGAAATAATCCTACTAAGATATCAAGACCTCAATCTTGTTAGGAAGGTCCATCTTGAGATACCAGATAAAGAAATGGTTCAGGGCAGGAAGGGGGCTAGCTCTGTTGGGGTTATCCCCAGTCCCAGCTCATTTATTTTCTGCTGGGGGTGGGTACATTCTTATTTTGTCCCTACCAATGCCACCAAGGCTTTTACAGACTAATAATAATAGAAATGTCAATAACTAAAATTTATAGAAAGAGTACTATGTGCCAGGCACATCCCATTCGATTATCACAACAACCTTAGGAGGTGGGTGCAATTGTGGAACCCATTTTACAGATGAGGAAACTGAGATAAACAGAAATTAGGGGACTTGCCCAGAGTCACACGGCTCGGAAGTATCTGAGGCCAGATTTAAACTCAGGTCTTCCTAACTCCAGAGCCAGCATTTTATCCATTTTGATAATTAGTTGCCCACCATTGCTCATGAGACTGACCCTCTCAAAAGTGTGTGTGTGGGGGGGGGAGACTTGACTTCTAGTCCTGCCCTGCTGTTGCTTATATGACCTAGAACAAGTCCTTTACCCTCTCTGGATCTCAGGTTCCTCTTCTGTAAAATGAGCAGTTTGGACAAGATAGATTCTGAAGTCTCTTCCAGTTGGATGAATTCTCTTAGCCTGGGCAAGGGCTCCTCCTTTCTTGATCTTGGTTTACATGAAACAGAGGAACCTTCCTGCCATTCTCCCCCAAAACTCTGCAGTATGAACCACATAAGAGATCGAGTAAAGAAGAAAAGGCCAGCTGAGGGCCAGTGAAATGTCTCTCCAGGGTCATGGGGGAGATGCTATGCATGACACCAGGATGGGACTGCAGGCCAGCCAAGGTGCCTCATAACACACCTTTCTGAGTTTGAGTTATATTTTGCTGAGTGGGAGTGTAGACTATTTATCTGTCTATCTATCTACCTATATATTTATCTGTCTTTCTATCATCTATCTATATTGCACACACACACACACACACACACACACACACACACACACACACACACACACACACAGCCCTGCAGAGACCATCACAGTTCAAAGCGTCTTAAAAGTAACCTAAGCCAAGGGTTCTTCACCTTTTTTTGCATCATGAAACCCTTTGGAAGTCTGGCGAATCCTAAAGATCCCTTCTCAGAATTTTTTTCTCAACATTCATGATTGAAGGAAATCCTAAATTTTGGTTGCAGATTATTAAAAACAAAGGTGTCATTTTCCCCACCCAAGTTCACAGACCCCATAAATCCCAGGTTAAGAGCTTCTGATCTAGTTTAACCTCAAACCCCCTATATTCCTTTATTTTATAGATGAGGAAACTGAAGCCTAAAGAGGGCAAGAGACTTATCCAAGGCTATACTGCCAATCTGTGGCAGATCAGATCCAAGACTTCAACCGTGTTTTTTGACTCCCATTTCAAGATTCTCTGTCTCTCTCTCTGTCTCTCTGTCTCTCTGTCTCTCTGTCTCTCTGTCTCTCTCTCTCTCTCTCTCTCTCTCTCTCTCTCTCTCTGTCTCTCTCTCTCTTTGTCCCAGAATGTGTAATATACTTTCTATTTGTGCCAGTTTAAGAGAGCTAGTCATATACCACTTATTGCTTCATCCCACCGGCATATCTCTCCCTTGGCTCTGTACAGTATATTCATCCCTTCCTGAATTAGATGTCGAGATTCCTGGGCAACTGGTGTTGTTGGTAAACAAGCTTACAGACTCTCCTTTCCACCACTCCTCTCTCCCTCCCCTCCCCACCCCCATCCCCTTGTCCCTAAGAGCCTACCTCCGGACTCGAAGTGCTTCCAGGCATCACACATTCTAATTCAGCTTTTCACTTCTTTGTAAAAGGAATAGGGTCTGAGAGGACAAGTGCGGGGGCATCCTATTAGAATTACAGAAAAGGTTCATCAGCTGTTCTCAGACAAGATTCATGTCTCCAAGCAGGCTCAGGAGTGAAAAGCAGCCTGGCATTGTGGGAAAGGAGCCTTGGCATCAGAGGACCTGGCTTTTGGATGCTGGATCTCTTGGGTTTGATTCTGCTGTGTGATATTGGTAGTCACTTCACTCGTGAAGTTTCCCCTTCTATAAAATGAGCTAATGATACCACCCATCTCTAGGGAAGACCTAAAGAAATGGTTTTGTAAACTAAGTACTCTGAAAATGGGAATCGTTATTGTCATGTGACACATCCATGGGCACTCAGAGAATCTCCAAAGGTAAAGAAAGGAAGAAAGGAAGGGAAAAAAATAAAGAATAGAAGGAAAAGGGAAAAAGGAAAGGAAACGCCCCCCCCCCCTTCTTCTTGAGGGAGGAGGGAGGGCAGCAAGTGTTATCTAAATTAGTTCAGTGGAATAGGTCCCGAATGCATGTGTTTTGTTTAGAGTGATGCACTCTTGGCTACAATACCACTACAATCACTGTGAATGATGAGGCCCAGGGCTCGAGTTACAGAGATTCATGATCTCCAGTTCCCTGAGAAGCCACAGAGCAAATGCGGGGGTTTGCGAAGCACGAATTCCTAGGACTTGAGTGCCCTCTGCTGAAACGTTCTTTACCATCCCTCCTTTAGGCCAGGAGGAAGGTGATTGATATGTGCTGAGGCTGCCTCACTGAAGAAGACACACTTCAGCATTTGCTTTGGGGTGGCAATTCCTGGCCAGGAATACGTTCTGCTCCACTCTGTTTCTGTTTTCTGTTCATCTATGCCCTGCTCCCTTCAGCTGTGCTGCAAGCCTCCTTCGATTTCCCAAGTCCGCCTGTTCTGGCTGGCAAGGCAGCACACAGTTGCTTCCCAAGGTCCATAGAAACATAGGTTTTTTAGCAGAAGTTACCTCAAAAATCATCAAATTTGACCACCTCATTTTTCAGATGAGGAAACTGAGGCCCGTGCAGATGGAATGACATCCTTCAGAGCAGGGACTATCTCTTTTCTTTCTGTGTATCTCCAGCACTTAACACAGCGCCTGGCACATAGTAGGTACTTAATAAATGTTTACTGACTGACTGACATGCCAAAGATCACAACGGTAGTAAGTGGTCAGAAACAAAATGTGAACCCAGGTCCTTTGACTCCAGAAATAGTATTCTTTCTTCTATATCACATGGTACATTTAGACCACTCTTTCTCTTCTAGGGCCACCATGAAAGTCACAGACCAAAGGCAGGGAAATACCTCTCTCCTAAACTGTTTGCTATTTGCTGATGCAAAGAGAAGGTATGGCATTTTCATCCATCCTTTTTGGCTTGTAGTTTTTGCTTCACTTTAAAAAAAAAAAGCAGTGGGGACAAGCAAAGGAACAGGCTTTAGCAGGTGCTCATTGTGAAAACCCTGTTTGGGGACTTAACTCGGAAGCACCAGCACCTGCCACCACATTAGGAGCAGCATGGAGGCTCTGAGCCCCCATACCTTCTACCAGTCTCTCAGTGCACCTACAACAGGCTTCAAGAGCCTCGGTCACAGCAGTAGTCAGCATAGAGGGCTCCAGGAAAAGTGGCCTTGCCTTCAATTCTTGTCAACAGTGAAGCAAGTTCATTCCCACCGAAGTCAATTTCTGTGTTTATTGTCAGCTTAACCCAGCGCTGCAAGTTATTTCTCGGCAGTGAGGTAGACAGGGAGACAAGCCACCAGAGAGATGTTATTCTGCTGATGACATCTGCGTTTCAATAGTTCAGGCGCAGTCCTAGCTGCGGAGTAAATGGTTCACTGTGCTCTTGTTTGTGTCTATACATAATGTAAGAGCCACAGATTCGGGCTGGAAATATATCCAGCACCTCCACTGGATGGGAGAAGAAAGGAAATAGAACTAGCTGAGCCCACTCCGTGCACAGGGTTGGCTTAGTGGAAAGAGAACCCTAAGCTGACATTCAGAAGAACCTGGCAGTCAAGTCCTACCACTGGTTGTGTGATCTTAGGCTATTTGCCTTATTTCTCTGTGCCTCAGTTTACTTGTCTGAAAAAATAGAATCGATAATATTTGCATTATCAGCAAGCTTAAAGGACTGTGGGGAAGGAAGTACTTTGAAAACATTAAAGGGCTCCTTAGGTGGGAATTATTCAGGCACCTGGGAACACTCAAACCTTTCCCCCCCAACATAAATGAGGTGTACCCAACAGCTCAGCTAATCACTGATCCCTTCATGTTTGAAGGGAATTCTATAGGGAAGACACAACCTCTTCCTCCCCTCTTTCCTTCCCTCCCAAAAGGTTGTGTAAGGGACAGGAAAGTGCTTACCATCAACAAAGAACATCCATCTACCAACTTTTGCCACCATCAGCAGAAAGCATTGTGGAACCCTGGAAGGTAAGAGCTGGAATGGGCTTAGATAAAGGCAAGGAAAAGCATACTGGAATGAATCTTACCATATGGATTTCTTGGTTCTACCAGTAACTGGTTGTAGGACCTGCACATCCTCATTAAACTGGGTCTACTTGCTTTGTTTTGTATACAACATTTCTTTCCCACCTCCTGCCTTTACACAGAGTGTCCACATTCTTCAAATGCTCTGTCTTCACTTCTACGTTCCAGAATTCCTAGCTTTCTTCAAAATACGGCTTCAGGGCTAACTTCTATAGGCGATCTTTCCTGATTTTTTCCTAATCAAATTATTAATGCTCTCCCCTCCAAAAAAATTATAGTAGCTTTGCATATATATTGTGTTTGCTTACATCTCTGTACAGGTTTTCTTCTAGTAGACTATAAGCTCCTTGAAGGGAGGCACTGTTTTGTTTGTGTCTCTATACCCTCATTGCCTACCTACCCTGTGGTAGAGATTCAACAGATGTTTGTTTTATTGAACTGAATTGGATTTGGGAGAAACTTTTTGGACTCAGTTTCCTTTTTTGAAAAATGAAGGGGCCTAAGATCCCAAGGAGTCTAACCTCCTATGATCCTAGCTCACCTAACCCTACCTTTATAGTTTACAGAAGGGAAAATTGAGGCCTAGGGAAGAAAAGACTTGACAAAGGACACACAGGTGAGCAGTCCTGAAACCCAGCTCTCCTAACTCTTAATTGTCTTCTCTCCACTATGATCCCCTGCCCCTGCTTTGAAGGGGACACCAAAATATCATCCAATGAGAATATGCCATTTATTTGGCAGAGGCAGAGGCAGAGATTTAAAACCTAGTCTTAATTTATTAACAGTCAAAAAAAAGAAGGGGAAAAAAGGTCCATCCCTTGTCCCTCCTTTTCTCTCCCTTTAGGCAAGAGCCTGGGGCTGAGGCTGGCATCTCCTTCTCTGGAAAAAGAGCTGTGAACACCCAATTGTGAGTGATGAGAAAACAAACAAACAAGTTTCTCTGGGTTTGCCAGACTTCCCTGCCCGAGGCCAGCTTAATTCAAGTTGGTGTAGAATTTTAAAGTGGGAAGTAATTAGGGCCAGCAGAAAAAAAAAGAAAAGAAAAGAGAAATGAACAGAGAGGAAGAGAGGAAGGAAAACATTGTTTTGTTTTGTGTTTTTTTTCCTCCTTCTTAATTATGCCAGGCTGCCTTTTCCTGTGGATCCCATCCCACGTCTGCTCTCCGCCAAGATTCCGGCAGGTGGTGAGCTGGGTAAGCAACAGAGGCACACCTGTGCCTCTCTGGCATACAGGTAAACTGCTTGTTTCTGCCTTCGAGACCGGCAGGCAGGCAGCCAGGTTTGGAACACATCACCTATGGCTCTCTGGAGGGGCCGGGAGAGAGAGGAGGGAACATTTAGGTAGGGGTGGTGGGAGTCATGATAGCCTGTTAGAGGGGAAAGGGGCAAAACATTGACACAGATAAAGAAGTGAGCAAGCTAAACCCTAACTCCCCCACCTTGTCAGCCCCGTAATGTGGAGGGAAAAGCACTAGCTTCAGAATCAAAAGGCCTGGGTCTTAATCTTGGTTGCTGTGTGATGTTGGGGAAGTGATTCACTTCTGGGCTTGTATTTTCTTCTCTAAAATAAAGAGGTTGGTCTAACTGATCTTGCAGATTCCTTCCTTCTCCATTTCCTATGACCTATGGGTGGTGGTGGTGGTAGTGGAGGGGAGGGTGGTGATACATATTAGCCCTATGGCATGAGCTAAAATGGACATTCATGTCAGAAATCCCTCTGTCTGGTTGATCTTCCCTCTTATCCTGAAAGACCCTTCTGACCTGAGTCTTTGCTTGCTTCTCTTATTTTTCTTAGATAGCACCTGGGCATTATAATTGGTACTGCTCCATGCCCCACTACAAAGGCTTTCACCTCAAGCCTCCTTCCAGCCCATCAACCCAGAAATGCCTTTTTACCTTTCGAAGATGTGTACACACACACACACACACACCCCTCTGCTCACAATTTGCCTCTTGAGCTGGCCAGAAAAGAGAAAGAAAAAAGTGAGAATTCTCAGCTTTGTCCCCTCTCCTCAACACCTTCCACCCAGTAGTTTAGTGGCAGCCCCCCAGGTCCCCTGTACCATCAGGCAGGCACAGCAAACCAGTTTAAGGGAAGGGCCCCAGGAACTCACAAGCCACCTGCCCAGCACAGATGCACTGCCCCCCATGGCAGGCAAGTGTGCACTGTGGGATCAGGGCTGGGACTTTGGCAAACAGCCCAATAGGGGGTGGGGGAGCACATGAATGAATGAATGCTGTTGGCTGAAACTGTTATCTATAAAGCGGCAGGAGCAAGTCTGCTGATGGATCAAGGGAGCAGCTTTTGCCAATCAGTTAGAATCACTCTGTCTTTCCCTACCGTGTGTGTGTGTGTGTGTGTGTGTGTATGTGTGTGTGTCTGTAACTGCAGTGTGGACAGATGCCTCAGCCCATCTATATAATTTCCCAACAGCCTCCTCCATGTGAATATGAATTCATTTTCTTCTATCAACTAGGCCAGGAATTTCTTTTGCTTCTTTCTCTTCCCTTTAAGACATAGGCCTATTCTTTTCAATGAAAGTGGAAACTGAATGAGACCTACAGGGTTCATCATGTCAGAGAATGTCTAGTTGTCTTCCCCACTATAGGAGCCTCTGATCTGAACCCAGTCATGAGGTCAGACTGGCTTCAGTCCTGGGGAAGCTCAGTGACTAATAAGAAGGATCCTAGATTCCCCTTTTCTCACATTTTTGCTATTTAAAGCTCAATTCTAATGTCCTAGGGACCAATACTTTAAAGTATAAGATTAGGCTAATATCTAGAGTTTCCCCCAAAAAGGGGAATTTTAAAAGGAACTAAATATACAGGTATGGGACAGGTATTTATCACCTACACACAAAGGAAATGATAGACATAGAACTCACAAAATACATTTGACAAAAATAAATTTAAAATGGATTTAAATTAGTGACAATTTATAACTATGATTAACATTTACTGGGAGGCTGATTCTTTTTTTTTTTTTATTTGCTCATTTACTTTTTATTTACAAGATTCAGTTCCACAATCACTTGAGTTTCAGATTTTCTCCCCTCCCTTCCCCCCCCCCCATGGTGGCGTGCAATCGTGTATAGGATCTGCAAATACTTTCACATTGTACAATAGGGAGGCTGATTCTTGAATCTCTTCAGAGCTCTTCAGAGAGTAGTTTGTAGGATTACTCATTAGGTACTTTTCATTTCACCTGGGCTCTCCCCTTCCAAAAACAGTTTCCAGGTTTTGTCTTCTGACAAAATGGCTGAATTTGGGAAGTCATTGAAACTCAGAGACCGAAAATGTCCTGTACAAAATCACACAAATCTGATTCCAAATCCATGTCTCTTTCTACAGTGTACAATACCAACTTCTCCAATTTACCAAGTGTTTATTAAATACGCATTAGGTACAAGTTCCTCAGGTCTAGTCAGATTGCATCTGGAGGGTTGTATTTCAATCTGACTGCTACATTGTAGAAAGAACAAAACAACCAATGACACTACCTGCCCTCAGGAATCCAATTCAATTCAACAAATATTATTCAGGGGTTACTTTATACAATGCACTGTACTTAGTGCTGAGAATACAAAGATTAAAAAAAAATACACATTCAGCCCCTGCCCTCAGGGAGCTTACACTGTACTCCTACACTGCCACCCACAGGGCAGGTGAGCCAGCCCAGCTGAAGAAGTAAGACATCCTAAGGGAGAGACAGGAAGCAACATCTGCCAGACAGGTCAAACCCCTACCACCACCTTGAAACCCTGATGGAGATAGCCCAGGACCTTGAGCCCAAGAGCCTTGGCTGTAGCAATGCTTTCAATCCAATGCTGTCATGCTGGGATGATGAGATTTCCACCCTCTGGAGATATAGCTTAACAAGTGTTCCTGTTGGCTACAGCCACTGCTATTGAGGACTCAGAAAGGAAGGTTCTTGTCACCAGAGTCCTTGACACTTTCCAATGATTCAATATCAGAAAGTGATATGATTTTACAATTGAAAATGACATTAAAGAAGAGGCATTAATATCTACTTTGCCACTTTATTCTAAAGACCATGTACTTGTGATTTCCTCACTCTACGGAGCTGTCAATGTAGATCAGCAACTATTTTGGAATTTATAGTCTTATTAACTATTATCCTAACATTTGTACTTAAAGATTTTTGAAGTGCTCTTAGATAATATTCATTCATTTTATCCTCACCATAACTCTGGGAAGCATATACTATTGCTATCTCTATTTTACAGATATGGAAACTGAGGCACAGAGAAGTTAAGTGACTTATCCAAAGTCACACAACTTGTAAAGGTTTAAGGCAGAATTTGAATGCAGATCTTCTTAATTCCAACTTGTGAGCTCTATTCCATATAGTACGTTAAATGCTTCAAATGCTTTAAATAGTTGCTTGTGGCTACTAAAAATTTAATTGAGCTATCCAAGGTCATGTAGCCAGCACATGTCAGAAGGTAGATGTGAACCTAGATCATACTGATTTTGATCATGATCTTAGGCTGCCTTCATATCGAAGTGCTGAGAGTATAGATGGTGATCATCCTACTATTCTCTGCCGTGGTCAAATTAGATCTTGAGTATTGTGTTCAGGTGGGGGAACCACGTTGTAGTGTAAACCATGGATCAGTGCTTCTAAACTCCAAGTTTACACAGACCAGGTGCAATTTGGAAAGCTTTTCTCCCATTTAATAGTATTTTTTTCCAATTTCATGTAGAGATAGTTTTCAGCATTCACTTTTATGAGATTTTTGAATTCCAAATTTTTTTCTCACTCTCTCCCTCCCCTCCCTCTCCCATTCTCTCTCTCCTCCCCAAGACAGCAAGCAGTCTGATATAAGCTACACATGTACAATCATATTAAACATTTCCACATTAGTCATATGAAAGAATAATCAGAACAAAAGGGAAAAACCATGAGAAAGAAAAAAACAACAACACAAAGAAAGAGAAACCAGTATGCTTTTATCTGCATTCAGACTCCATAGTTCTTTCTCTGAATGTGGATAGCATTTTCTATCACGAGTCTTTTGGAATTGTCTTAAATCATTGTATTGCTGAGAAGAGGTAAGTCTATCAGAGTTGGTCATCAAACAGTGTTGCTGTTACTGTGTACAATATTCTCCTGGTTCTGCTCACTTCACTCAGCATCAGTTAATGCAAATATTCCCAAGATTTTCTGATCTCTGCCTGCTCATCATTTTTTATAGCACTATAGTACTCAATTACATTCATATGCTACAACTTGTTCAGCCGTTCCCTAAATGATAGGCATCCCCTCAGTTTCCAACTCTTTGCTACCACAAAAAGAGCTGCTATAAATATGTTTGTACCTGGGGGGCCTTTTCCCTTTTTTATGATCTCTTTGGGATATAGGCCTAAAATAGCAGTATTGCTGGATCAAAGGGTATGCACAGTTTTATAGCTCTTTGAGCATAGTTCCAAATTGCTTGGAGAGTTCTTAAAAATGATTTCATTTGTTCATTTCACTCTGACATAGGGTTTCCTCTGGGAATATCAAAATATAGCCCATGTCTAGGTCTCCACATATGTGCATAAAAGGGACCAATTTCTCTGCAAGTACTGATGCTAACAATGTATATCAGGGACAAGATAAATTTTTGTCCATCCCACCAAAAATGTAATAAAAGCCCCAAGTACTCAGAGTAGGTCATAAACAATTGAAGTTCTCTCTGTTTATCAAACTCTCATTTTCTCCCCTATATACATAGTCCTTCAGAGTCATAGAATGACCATGTGATTTGGAATCTTCTAGAAAGGAAAACAAACTTGAGGTTATAAGACTGGCAAGCATTTCATGTTCCCAGTGCATCCCACCTATAACACCAAGGACCAAAATAGGCCTTCGGCTTAATGGCTTGGATATTAAATTGAGATTGTTAAGGAAGTAACCTCTTTCTCATTGAAATAATTCATGTTAGTAAGCAGAGAAGAAAAGTTATGATTTTGCTCCTCCAGATTGTGGCTCAATCTCTTTCTGTCCCTCCAGCACCAAGACCATAGGTCCAATCCTCTTCTCTTGAAGAGACTAGTGTTATTCAGGTACTTTCCTTTCTCTCTGGAAGGCTGGGTCCCAGAACTCTCCACTTGCATACTGGAAAACTCCTGTTTTTCTTTGACTTCCCTTATTGGTTATATATTATACACTGCTCACACTTACAACCCATCTCTACATTAAAAAAGCACCAAACCCACAGCATCTCATCTGAGTCTTATAACAACTCTGTGAGGCAGGTCCTGCATATACTATACTATTCCCATTTTGCAGATGAAGAAACAGAAGTAAAGAGAGATGGACTTTTCTGTGATCATACAGCTTATGTCAGAGGCAAGATTGGAACCCAAGTCTTCCTGACTCTGTCAGTACTCTTTCCATTATATTTATGATGCCAAATAGGAGAGTGAAATTTAAACCTGAAGAAGCTGCAAAGCCTGGGAAGGAGAAAGAGGAACAGCATTGCACAGTGGATAGAGAGTGCTGGCCTTCGAGTAGGAAGGAAGCAAAGGAGGGAGGTCAGGAAGGAAGGAGCATTTATCAAATACTTAATATAGGCTAGACCACTAGGTACTGTGCTAAGTGATTGAGATATAAATACAAAGGAAAATAAACCATTTTTGACCTCAATGAATTTATGTTCTAATGGGGATGTGGGGCAAGCAATACATGTAAAGAAGCTGTGGCCAGGGAGGAACATTTTGGACCAGAAAATTACAGGGTTGGGGAGTGGGTCCATAAGAGAATAGATTGACACATCTCATCCAGGAACAATGGCAAAGTCAATATGATTGTGAATATCTAGATTCAAATCCTGTCACTGACACTTACTGGGGCCATGAGTAAACTTCTTCTCTTAGGCTCAATTTCCTCATCTGCAACATGAAGGAGTTAGAGTAGATGCCTCTAAGGTCTCTTCAAGCCCTAAATCCGTTTCTTTTCCCTAATTCCCCATCTTTCCATTCTACTTAATCTTAAATTCTTTTACAGTTCCCACTAACAACATTGTTGAGTCCCAACCGATCAGACATCTTCTATTATTTTATCTATCCCCATTCTGTTTTCTTATTAGAAAAACAATTTAGTCAAATTGTTCTGGCCTAAATTTCCACTCTAGCCAGGCATATGAATGTCCTTTCTCTCCCATCTTTGCCTGTTGTCCAATGAGGATGACACTATTCCAAGCTGAAAAAAAAGGAGCTTACACATCTCCAGAGATTTCTTACCTTTTTTTGTTTCATAGACCCCTTTGGCAGTCATTCTGGTGAAAACTATGGACCTCTTCTCAGAATGTTTTTAAATGCGAAAAATGAAATACATAGGATTACGAAGGAAAACAATAATATTGAAATCCAATTATCAAAAAAGAGTTTTAAATTATAGACCCCAGGCTAATAACTTCCAGATCTAAATCTCTCTTATAGATGGAAAAAGAGGCCCAGAGAGGGGTAGAGCTTTTCCCCAAATCACAGAGCAGCCTAAGCCTAGAAGCCTGTGCTCTTCCACCTTTACATCTCCATTTCCATATCTTTGCCTCACCACCAAGTCGTTTTTTACTTCACAGCCCTCCCTTCCTCTGTCCATCATCTGAGGATCTCAAAACTCATCAAGTCACAACCTCTAGGTCTCCAGAGACAGGCACTCTCTCTGTCTTGTGCTCTTATTCCTCTTAGATACTCATGGCTCATTCCTATCTCCACTTAGGCAGGAGGTTAATTCAAGTGCTTTCCAGCTTATCAAGCAATAAACAATTTGATGTTTCACTGGGCTGTTCATCATGTAATATTTATGGGCTAGAAGCAGAGTGGTGGGGGAAGGAGGTTTCACAAGGGGGTTTTATATTGAGTGCAGTTCCATTATGTAGTGGTATTACATGCTCTTCCTTAATTACATCCTTTGATTAGATGCTGGGGTAGAGGGGAGATGTAGCTAGGGGAGGGGTCCTAGAATGTGGGAGCACAAAAGTATGAGCAGAGAAGACAAGGAATGTACTTCTCTACAGCAAGTGAAATGAGCTGGTTAATAAGCATCTTCAGGAGGTCTGGGTTCTAGTTACAGTTCGACCACTAACTCATTGTATGACCTTGGGCAAGTCATAGGACATAGATATAGAACTGGAAGAGAACTATGGGGTCATTTAGAGCAGTTCCCTCATTTTACAGATGAACAAACTGAGGACTCAATTAAGGTCACACAGGGAGTAAGAAAAAGAGTGTGGTTCCCTTTATCTCTTTGGGACTCAAGTTTCTTCCCTGTAAAATGAAAGTGTTGGAATAAATGATTACTAGGGTCCCTTTCAGCTCTGATAGTCAATTAAATTCAACAAACAGTTGCTAAATGCCTGCAGTGTTCATAGTACTGTACTAGGTAGAGTGAAATGCAAAGTTTAGATAAGGCATGGATATCTTGACTCTAGAGCACTGGCAGTCCTCTAGACCATCCTACCTAACTCTGTCTTCTTTCTTTTAAAAAAAAGTTTTTTTAAAAAATATTTTATCTTTTCCAATTACATATAAAAAACAATTTTAACATTTTTTTAAATTTTGAGTTCCAAATTCTCTCCCTCCCTCCCCTCCCCCATTCATTGGAAAGGCATCAATTTGATAAAGATATACATATGTGGTTATGCAAAATGTATTTCCATGTTAGTTGTGCAAAAGAAAACACAAACTAAAAGGAAAAAAAAAGATTTTTTAAAAAGTATGCTTCCATCTTTCTCTGGAAATAGATAGCATTTTTCATCTTTCATCATTCATCCTTTGGAAATGGCTTTGATCTTTGTATTGGTAAGAATAGCTAAGTCATTCACAGTCAATCATCCTTACAATATTGCTGTTACCATGTAAAATGTTCTCTTGGTTTTGCTCACTTTTGCATCAGTTCATACCAGTCTTCCCAGAGAAGGGTAGTGTAGAAAGTGTCCTGCTCCTCATTTCTTATAGCACAATAGTATTCCATTACAGTCATATACCACAACTTGTTCAGCCATCTCCCAGTTGATGAGTATCCCCTCACTTTCAAATTCTTTGCTACCACAAAAGAGCTGCTATAAATATTTTTGTACATATAGATCCTTTTTCTTTCATTTTGATCTATTTGGGATACAGAACTAGTAGCAGCACTAGTAGGTGAAAGGGTATGCCAGTTTTATACCTTTGGGGATAGTTTGAAAATGTTCTCCAGAATAGTTGAATCAGTTCACAAACCCACCAACACCGCATTAGTGTCCCAGTTTTCCCACATCCTCTCCAACATTTGTCATTTTCTTTTCTGTCATATTAGTCAATCTGATACGTGTGAGTTGATACCTCAGAGTTATTCCAATTTGCATTTCTCTAACCAATAATGATTTAGAGCACTTTTTTCATATGACTATAGTTTTTCTCTCTTCTGAAAGCTGACTGTTCATATCCTTTAACCATTTATCAATTGGAGAATGACTCATATTTTCATAAACTTGACTCAGGTCTCTTTATGTTTGAGAAATGAGGCCTTTATCAAGAAACTTGATGTAAAAAGTTTCCCAGTTTTCTACTTTCCTTCTAATCTTGTCTGCATTGTTTTTGTTTGTGCAAAAACCTTTTTAATTTAATGTATTCAAAATTATCTATTTTATATCTAGTGATACTTTCTATCTCATTTGGTCAAAAAATTTCCCTTATCCATAGGTCTGAAAGGTAAAATATTCCATGCTCCTCTAATTTGCTTATGCTATCACCCTTTATGTTTAAGTCACATACTCATCTTGACCTTATCTAAGCATATAGTTTGAGATGCTGGTCTACACTTAGTTTCTGTCAAATTGCTTTCTGGCTTTCCCAGCAGTTTTTTGATAAATAGTGAGCTCTTGTTGCAAAAACTTCGATCTTTGATAGATTACTATGGTCACTTACTACTGTGTATTGTATACCTAATCTATTCCACTGATCCACCAATCTATTTGTTACCATATTGCTTAATGATTACTGCTTTGTAATACAGTTTGAGATTTGGTACTGCTAGTCTACATTCCTTCACGTTTTTTCTCATTAATTCTCTTGATATTCTTGACCTTTTGTTATTCCAGATGAATGTTGTTACTATTTTTTCTAGCTCTATAAAATCATTTTTGGTAGTTTGGTATGGCACTGAATAAGTAAGTTAATTTAGGTAGAATTGTTATTTTATTATATTGGCTCAGTCTACCCCTGAGCAATGAATATTTCTCCAATTTTTAAAATCTGACTTTATTTGTGTGAAAAGTATTTTGTAACTGTGTTCATATTGTTTCTGGGTTTGTCTTGGCAGGTAGACTCCCAAGTATTTTATACTATCTACAGTTATTTTAAATGGAATTTCTCTTTCTATCTCTTGCTACTGGACTTTGTAATATATAAAAATGCTAATGATTTAGGTGGGTTTATTTTCTATCCTGCAGCTTTCTGAAGTTTGATCATTCTTTCCACTAGATTTTTAGCTGATTCTCTAGGATTTTCCAAGTATGTCATCTTCAGAGTGTGATAGTTTTGTTTCCTCATTGCCTATTCTGATTCCTTCTTTATTTTCTCTTATTGCTATAGCTTGTATTTTTAGTACAATATTGAATAATAATTGTGATAATGGACATCCTTGCTTCCTCTCTGATCTTATTGGGAAGGTTTCTAGCTTATCCCTATTACAGATAATTCTTGCTGATGGTTTTAGATAAATACTACATATCATTTTAAGGAAAGCTTTCTGTCCTCTTTCAAAGAGCTGGAGGACTGTAGAGACAGAATAAGGTATATCTGTACCTACATCTATATCTATCTAACTGTGTGTATACAGATAGATAGATAGATATGAGGGAAATAAACATTTGTTAATCCCCATTATGTGCCAGGCACCATGCTAAGCATTTTATAGATATTATTTCATTTGACCCTCAAAAATACCCTGGTAGGTAGATGCTATTATTATCTTACAGTCAAGGGAACTGAAACAAGCAAAGGTTAAATGACTTGCCCAGAGTCACATAGCTCGTAAGTCTCTGAGGCTTGACTTCAACTCAGATCTTCTTGACTTCAGGCCCAATGTTCCATCCATTGTGCCACATAGTTGTCTTCAATATATTGTCATACATGACTGATTATTGATTTTTTTTTATTACAAAAGATGGCTTTATTGGGGAAGAAGTCATTGGGAACTGACAGACATTTTTTAAGCATATGTATATATGTATCCCTGTATACGTATGTTTTCATGTGTATATGTGTTTCTGTGTGTATGTATGTATGCCTATATTGTTATTGTCGTTTGGTTGTTTCAGTCATGTCCGATTCTTCATGACCTTATTTGGGGTTTTCTTTGCAAAAATACTGGAGTGGTTTGCCATTTCCTTCTCAAGCTCATTTTATAGATGAGGAAACTGAAGCAAGCAGGACTTGCCCAGGGTCACACAGCTAGGAAATGTCTGAAGCCAGATTTGAACTCAGAAAGATTAGTCTTTCTGACTCCAGGTCCATCACTTTATCCACTGTACCAACTAGCTGCCCTATATGCATGTGTATATGTGCGTGTGTGTGTATGTGTATATATGTATGCATAATGTCAGTTCACTATCGCAGCCCCCACCTCATGAAAGAGAAGTAATGGTCTAAATATGCAGAATGAGACATATTTTTAGACATAGTTAATATGGGAATTTTTTACTTGATTATTATGCATATTTGTCACAATAAAAAAGGGTTTTCTTTTTTTCTAGTAGAAGGGAGGTGGGAGTGAGAAAAGAAATGCTTATTAATTATACAACATAATAAATAACATTTACAGAGTGTTTCAATATTTGTGAGTTCTACATACATGATTTCATTTGATCTTCATAACAATCGTGTGAGGTATTTGCTATTATTATTCCCATTTACAGATAGGGAAAATTAAACTCAGAGAGCGGTGACTTACCTAGGGTCACACAGTAAGTATTAGAGGTAGAATTCTTCCTGACTCTAAGTCCAACACTCACACCACTAAATCACACTCATAGAGCTTACTGTCTAGCAGGGAGAAAGTAAGAGGACAAGACAAAAACTTGGGCAGACATAACAAAAGAATGCACAACCCCTGAATGAAAGAAGAAAAAAAGGACTGTGTGAAAGAGGTTGTTATTGATGAAGAGAAGACAGATCAGTGATTTCTTGGAGGAGTGGACATTTGAGTTTAACTCTAAGGCTGGGCAAGAATTGGATAGTTGGTGAAAGGAATGGAGGACATTGCAGGCATAGGGACAGAGGCACCTAAATGAAATTGAGCATTCCATACATTTGATGAACTTATGCAATCAGATGTAGAGCCAGTATCTTCTGACTGTATCTGTCAAATTTAAGGCTTGAGCAGCTAGAAAATTAACTAGCTAGAATACCCCACTTCTTAAAGGTCAGTCAGTCTTCCATAGAAAGGGAATGAAAGAACTTTCCCTATTTGGGAATCATCACCAAATGTCCTCTGTACCATATCTTCACCCTCCCACCTCCAAACCTTTGCCCAAGGGGTTTCATGTGAATGAGACCATCTCCCACCCTTGGCCAAGCAAGTTGCTATCTTCCCTTATGGCATAGCTCAAAAGACTGCCTCTTCCAAGAAACCTCTCTAGATTTACTAAGTCCATTCTCTAACCCTCCAACACAATCCCTGATTCTCCCCTTTCCTTGATTTTATAATCTGTGCTCTTCTCAGTTTGGGTTCTCCATTCATAAGTGAAGATCACCAGACCTCCATGCCTTCTAATTCTTCAGGAATCTTGCCCACATAGTTCCATAAATCTTGCATAGAAGATTTCAGTTCAAAAGTATTAGTGGCCATCTAAATTTCCACTTCCAACTAAAGTACTAAAGGTCTTTCATTTGTTCCTTTAATATTCTGTAGATACAAGTGGAACACTCTAGCTATTCACCTTATAACTCATAGAATCATGGATTTTGAGCTGGAAAGGTTAACCTAGTCTAATCTAGCCATTTTACAGAAGAAGAAATGGAGAGCTAGGGATAGTAAATAACTTGCACAAGGAAATGCAGCTAGTTAGCATCAAAGACAGGATTTGAATCCTAGTCCTCTGACCCAAGAACCACTGTTCTTTATACCATACTTATTCAGCTTCCCAAGTTTATGATCTCTGCCTTTCATTTCTTGAGCAATCAATTTCCTCCTCCAATCATCCATGTCCTTGCAAGGACTTTACATTTTACTTCTTGTGCACAAAAAAAATCAGTAAGATGCTGTATTTTGATTTTACCCACCATTTATTATGAGGATTGAATTAAATTGGACTGAATTGCTTTTAGGTCTCCTGCAACTGTGATTCTCCCACAAAATTGGGATTCCATGATTTCTGGTCATAGAATAACACAAGGACCACACCGATGTTAAAAAAAAAGAGATGAGTGATCAAAGGAAAAGGATCTATATACATATATGATTTATTTATGTATGTACTATTTTTAGCATGCATGTTACACTAGATGTAATATTTATAGCAGTTCTTTTTGTAATGGCAAATGATTGGAAATTGGGGAGACACCCACAAATTGGGGAATGGCTGAACAAGTTGTGGCATATGATTGTGATAGAATACCATTGTGCTATAAAAACTGATAAGCAGGATGGGTTCAAAAAACCTGGGAAGAATTGTGTTAACTGATGCAAAATGAAATGAAAAGAAGCAGGAAATCATTATGTATAATAACAGAAATGTTGTAATGATGATCAACCATGAAAGACTTGACTACTCTGAATATGATATAAGACAATTTCATGATGAAAAAGTGCCATCCACCTCTAGAGAGAAAACTGATGAACTCTGACAACAAATTGAAGTATAATTTTCTCACTTCATTTTTCTTGCTATTTTTTTGTACTGTGGTTAATATGGAAATATGTTTTGCATGATTTCACATGTATAATTGACATATTGCCTGCCTTCTCAGTGATTGGGAGAGGAAAGGGAGACAGAGAATTTGGAACTCAAAATTAAAAAAAAAAAAGAATGTTAAAAATTAATTAGTTAATTTTAAAAGTTTTATTTTCTTTTATTTTTTTTTGCTTTTTTTTGAAGGGGGAGGGCAGGGCAATTGGGGTTAAGTGACTTGCTCAAGGTCACATGGCTAGTAAATATTCAGTGTCTGAGGTCAGATTTGAACTCAGGTCCTCCTGACTCCAGGGCCGGTGCTCTATTCACTGTGCCACCCAGCCGCCCCAAAAGTTTTATTTAAATAAAGAAAAAAAGGATGAGTGTTTGAGATAGATACCATCTTAGGAAAATACTACAATTTTTTAAAATGTCCCTGTTTTTTCTCATCCTATTCAATTCTCAGCCTAGCTCATCATTGTATTTATTGTGTTTAAATATTCATCAGCATGCTGTTTATTTATATGTGTCTATGTTGTCTCCCCAATTAAAATTTTAACTTCTTGAGAAAAAGGGAACAGTTTTATTTTGGTCTTTGTATGTCCAGAATCTATAGCAGTGCCTGGCTTATAGAAGGAACTGTAACTGTTTGTTGAGTGATTGATTGTTCATTGGTAGTGCTTGTCCAAGATAGCCATGCTAATGGACCAGGTGAAGGGAGGAGGTTACCCATATAACTGTATGTCAAAAACTAGTCAATGGGCATTCTTCATACACTCCATTTTCCCTGTGAGAACAGCTCATCTGATCTCTCTTGAGTGATCATGAATCTCACCGAGGAGACCCAATAATATTCTAGAGCTCAATCAGCAATGCAATAGATAAACTAATGAACCAGATGAGAGGTTGGATCATCTAACTATATGTCACAATCTAGTCAATGGGCATTTTTCATCCGCTTGAATTTTTTTCCTTTGTGGATGGCCTAGCTGATCTCTCTCAGGTGACCATGAATCCCAGTAAAGAGACCCAGTAGCATTCTAGGGCTCAGTACAATGTCATCAGGACACCTGCAACCAGGAGAATATGAAGATCCTCATCATTTGTATGGGATTTCTTTTCAGGACTTTGTTTTAACACACTTAACATAATTTTTTCAGTGATATGTGCACTCTGTGTCTCTCTCATCTGTCCTCTTAGAAAGTAAAAGTCCTCAGTGGCACAACAAGCCACACTATTATTTATATAATAAGAACTCCTACAATCATAGACTATTTAGAGCTGGCTCTTAAGTCTTCTAGTCCAGCCCCTTCATTGTACATATGGGGATACTAAGGTTCAGAGAAGGTGAGTGATAGACCCAAGGTCATACTGTCAGTGTCAGAGCTAGGATCGGAGCCCAGGTCTGTTATCTCCCAGTCCAATGTTCTTTCCACAAAGTAGACTAATTATATCCAACTTCTCTATGCAACATCTCATTTTCCCTGCTGCTTGGAATTCCAAGCCAAGTGTTGGTCTTCTAAAGGTTGAGGGAAAGAGACTGCCTCCCAAAGGCTAGATTGGGAGCCACCAGATGTCCAAGTGACTGAGCCTCTGGTTTCTATCGATTCACTTTAAGCTTCTTCAAGCTAGGACAGGGCTCCTCCAGGACCCCGCAAGCAACTGCACAACAGGACCAGCCTTCCCCTCCCCTCGCTCCCATTTCCCATGCCAAGTCTTTTCCTCTCATCCCCAGTGCCCGTGGAGGGAAGCACACTCCACACCCAGCCCATCTGCTTCCCTTCCCAGCGACTCCGGAGAGGCTCCAATTCCACATACCAGATGGGAAATGGCATGAACATTTCGAATGGTGATTAGTGGTTTTGTTTTTCCCCCAACTGTGCAAGCTAATGGGGCTTTCTGCAAGGGAAGCTGGAGAGACTCACTCCCCTAACCTCCCCCCAAACTGCTTGTAAATCTTCCACAGGGAGGATTCTAACTCAGTTCCTGGCCATTCTGGCTAGGCTTGTCACCTGGTCCCAGCCAGAGCCAGCCTCTGCATCCAAGGCTGCAGGCCAGGGGGTGCTGAGTGCCAGGCCTTTTGTCTGTGATTTCATGGGCAAATTCAGCAAGGGAGAAGATCAAGCAGCTGTGGGGCTCTGGTCCACAACTCAGATATAGCATCTGGACCGATGTCCAGGATAGGAGCTGGGCAAATCACAATTCACATGCTGCAGTGTCTCCATAGAACCCAGCAGGGAGAATTGCACGAGTAAATAAGGAGTGTGTGCTAATGCTGAGACAGAAGGGCTGGAAGATGGGCAGTATTGTTATTGTTTCTGTTATTGTTTTGCAGGTGGCAGGAAGGAAGGTCCAGAATCATGACTCTGTATGTGAAGAAATCCAATGTGGAAGCTACTCTCACCAATGGAAATCTGTGATTTCTGTAACTATTGTCTTAGCGCTTTGCCTGGGGCACTGAGTTAAGTGACTTTCCTGGGTATACACAGCCAATATGTGTTGGGATGAGATTTCAACCTTTAAGAGGTCAGCCCTCGGTACTCTATGTCCTGTGTCCCCACGTGACTTCAAAACTCTAAGTTAAAGATAAGTTGCTGAACTGTATCAGCGGTGGTGGTGGGAGGCATACACATTGCAAATTCCCCACACCAATGAAATCATAGGTCTGGACCGTCCCCAAAGTCTATTTGTTTTTTATCTATCTATCTATCTATCTATCTATCTATCTATCTATCTATCTATCTATCCATCCATCCATCTATCTATCTATCTATCTATCTATCTATCTATCTATCTATCTATCTAACGTATCTATCTATTTATCTATCTGTAGCATTAGCACACACTGCTTTCCCCCCCATTAGGCTCCATGAAATTGTTACTGCATGTGAATTGTAGTGCGCATTGTTCCTGTCCTGGAACATTGGTCCAGATGGGGCATACAAGGCTAGCCATATGTAGATAAGCATCACCTTCCTCTGTTAGAATGTAAGCTCCTTGAAGGCAGGGCCTGTTTTCCCCTTTTGTTTCTGTATACCTAGGAATTAGCATAGCATTTGGCAAATAATAAATGTTTGATAAAACCTTTTTATCAATGAATATTTCATTTTCTGTGTGTGTGTGTGTGTGTGTGTATAAACACATACATTCACACCTAACAACACCTTCTTGGAACCTAGTGAGAGACGGTGGGAAGACCATGTGGTGAAATCTTCAGATAAAATGCCTTTAATTTGGTCTTGTTGCTATAAAGGAAAATGGAATTAAGTAAACTGAGTGTGTAAATATGCTCAACCCTCCTTCACATCCAATCCACAAATAAAAAAGATATGCTCATACTGATGTTCACCTAGCATGTACTCATTTATACAGACCCATTTTTATACACATACACGTGGGTATACACACATGCACATAGACACGCACATACACACACACACACACACACACAGCACTCTTTCCTAAGAGACTGCAGTAATGAAATAAAACTTAAGGACAAGTTCCATTAGAGGCCACCCTGGAAATAAACATGAGAAATAAATCCAGGAATAGCTTCATTCTCTCCTTCTTCTGTGTCTTTCTGCCTCATCTTCCCCCTCCCCATGCTCTTTCCTCATGTCACCTTCTCCTTTGTCCTTTTAACTCTACTGGGGAGAAGAGGAGAATCAGAGAAAGGAAAGGACTGGAGCTCCACGGTTGGGACAATAATAGTGGATGTTAGAAAGGGGGCAGACAGCTCTTCCTTGCTTCTGTTGTCTTCCTCCTGCTGAGAAGAGTGTTCATTGAATTGCAAAGGACAAAGCAAACATGGCTGCTGGGAAGGTGAAATCCCAGATTATCAAGGAGATAGTCAAAGCCCTTTAACTACCCTTGAGGAGTTCAAATCTCCAGGTCGAGGCAAACTACAGCTCAGAAGCTGTTGATTTCAATGCTCTTTGAAAAATCATGGAGAGTGGAAACCATACTTCATTCCTGTAGAATTTTCAAATTTTCCCCTGACTTTCAAAAAAGTAGAAGTGGATAGCTAGGGGCTTGACTTCAATTCCTGGAAAAGTTCTAGTACATACCAGGAAAGCCATGGTTAGTTAATTGGTTGATTGGTTGGTTGGTTGTTGTCTTTCATTCTCCAAGAGGAGCAAAATGACAAAATGACCACTTTGTTGGGGTCAAGGTACAGTGTGTCCTACTGTGGCTGATCAGACCAATATGAGCTTGAAAGGCTCTATCTCAGGCCAGGCACAAATAGTCCGTATGAACATTTGGAGTGGAGATGTCTCTAAATTTGCACATCTCATGTTTCCTTGAAGCTACTGCAATTCTGCTTTGTTCATAGAACACAGCACTCTCTTTGATTTGGGCATGCCTTGCTGGGTAGCTGATTAGTAAACATATAGAAAAGGAAATCATTATTGAAAAGACCCAGCAAGGCTTCATCAATAATAGGGCATGACAGATTAGGCTCACATCCTTGTTTACTACACTGCAGTGGTTCTCAACCTTCCTGATGGCGCAATCCTTTAATACTCTTATGTGGGTGTATCTGCATGTGGGTGGACCCGCCTGGAGACAGATAGAGGAGCCGTGTCTCGGTTCCTAAGGCCATTGGAAATACGTGTTTACTGATGGTCTTAGGTGACCCCTGTGATCCCTGTGAAAGCGTTGTTCAACCCACCAGAGGTCGTCACAACCCACAGATTGAGAACCGCTGCTATACTGGTAGATAAGGAGAGGGCAGGTTGCTAAGTGGCACAATAGATAGAGCAGTAGGCCTGGAATCAGGAAGACTCATCTTCCTTAGTTCAAATCTGGCCTCAGACACTTACTGTTTGACCCTGGGCAAGTCATTTAACCCTGTTTGCCTGAGTTTCCTTATCTGTAAAATGAGTTGGAAAAGGAAATGGTAAATCATGTCAGTATCTTTGCCAAGAAAATCCCTGAAAGGGATCATGAAGAGGTAGACACAACTGAAAAATGGCTGAATAGCAAAAACAAGAGGAACACTGTAGAAAGTTTAATTAGATTTTAGTAAAGCATTTGACAATGTTTCTCATGTTATTCTTGTAGAAAAGACAGAGCTAGTTAAATTTCCAGATCCAAAGAGTGGCTTGATGTCAACTTGAAAGTATATTTCTAACAGAAGGATGTAGGAATCTGTACTATTGAACATTTCTATCATACAAGTATATAGATGGCAGGTTTATCTAATCTGCAAATGAAACAAAGCTGGGAGGGGTAGCTAACTTAGTATACTTTAGAAAGACAGGCCTGTGGCCAGCTTGTCTGAAAGATCTTAACAGCCTAAAATATTGGACCAATCCTAAAAAGATGAAAATTAATAGAGATAAATGTAATGTTTTAACATTGGAGTTCAATAAATCAGCTTCACAATTAGAAGATTCCCAGCATGGCTAGACATTAGTTCATCCGAAAAAGGTCTGGGAGTGTTAGTGGACAGCAAATTCAATATGAGTCAGCAGCATGATATAGCAGACAAAAAAAGTCTTATTCAGTAAAGAATTGTGACTATGAAGTTATAGTTGTCATACTATGCTGTTATCAAAACACATCTGGAGAAGTGTGTTCACTTCTGTCAACCACATTTTAGGCACCCAAGAGTCTAGTAAACCTCTCAAAAGAGAAAAGGAAGCAAATCCAGCATGACCTATTCTTTTTAGAGCTATATTTGGCTCTGTGATCACTGCTTCCTTTTCTAGATTCTCATTAACCACCCCTTTAATAAGCTATTGAACATTTTTGCAGGAATTGGAAACTCAGGCAATATCCAGAAGACAATGACAAGGATGAAGGGCTTGTAGGTCACATCATAAGAATTTTTAAAGATATCCTATCATGTGAAGATTGATTAAAGCCATGAGGGGTGTTTTGCCTGGAGGAGACTTAGATGGGACATAATAGTTTTCTTCAAGCATTTGAGAGGCTATCCTTGTGTAGGAGGATCAAGTTTATTCTTCTGAGCCCCAGAGGGCAGAAACAGGACTAACAGTTGGAACTCACACGGAGGCAAGATTTCTACTCCATGTGATGAAAATTTTCCTAAAAATGAGAGTTCTCCAAATTGGGATGTGCTCACTATCCAGTCCTCATAGAGGACTGGATAACCACTCATCAGGGATGTTGTAGGGAGAGGTACACATTCAAGTTAAGCTGAAGTCCCTCTGGAGTCCCCTCAAGCTTCTGTGATTTTTTTTTCTATTTTTTTATCTTCCTCCAAAGAAGGCAAAGGGGTTCAGCATAAAAACAATAGATATGAAGCCAGCGGTCTTAGAATTGTCACTTCTCACCTCCAGGTCCTAGCTTCCTCATCTATAATTATACCTCCCACTTCTAGGGTACAATTTTTTACAGTTACAAAGGCCTAGAAGGAAATTACTTGTCTCTTTAAGACCAAAGATCTTCTTTCCTTACCCATTCTTCTTCTCTTCAAAAGTGGATTCATGAAGATTCTCTGGAAGTCACTGCTAGCCTCAATTTCCCCTATGAGGGCTCATCCCTCACAGTCAGGGGGCCAAGTGTCTAGAAGATAACTATGAATTTTAAATAACTAGACAAAGGAGGCTCAATTCCTGCTCAAACAGAAAAAAAAATCCTGTAACTGAGTGAGTGTATGCTGTTGGGCAAGTCACAATTGGTTCTTAGTCTTCTCAACTGTATTACCAGCTCATCTCTACTTAGTGTTCTTTGACTACAAATGTTTTGCATTCATCCTTTGATTCTCAAAAAAACCCTGGGAAGAAGTTGAGGCAGAGAGTATTGTCTTTGCTTGAGGATTTAACTAAGGTCCCTTTCTATCCCTGACAGCTTTTCTCCTCTTCTTCTTCCTATTTCTTTTCTTCCTCCTTCTCTTCCACTTTTGCCTTTCCTTTCTTTGTACTATCTTTTTTCCTCCTTTCCTTATTTCTTCATTTCCTCATCTTTTTCTTCTTATTCCTTCTTTCCCCTCCTTTTTATCACCATCTTCTAATTCTTTCTCTGTCCCTCTTACTCCTATTCTTCTATTTCTTTCTTTATCTTCCTATTAATCCTTCCTTTTCCTCCTCTTTCTATTCTTTTTTCTCTCCTTTTCTTCTTCCCCTCTTACCCTCTTCCTATTCATCCTTTCCCTCCTTTGCCTTCTCTTCCTATTCATTCTTTCTACACCAGCTACCCTTCCTCTTTTGTCCTCCTCTTCCTATTCTTTTCTCCATTCTCTCTCTTCTTCTTATTCATCCTTTTCACTTATCCTCCTCTTTTCAATCCTCTTTCCTCCTCTTCATATTGCTATTCTTTCTTGCCCTTTTCCTTGTCTTCATCCTTTCTCCCTCATATTCCTATTCTTCCTTTCCTATCTCCTTCTTTTTATTCCTCCATTTCCTTCATCTTTATCCCCTTCATATTCCTCCTTTCTTCCTCTAATATTCCTATTCTTTATCTCCCCCTCATCTACCTATTCTTTCTTCTTCTATTCCTCTTCCCTCATCTTCCTGTCTTTATTTTTGCCCTCCTTTTTTTCTCCCTGAAAAAAAGTAACTCTGATGAGCAATACTTGCTTCACTCCCAATGCTGTGGGGACTCAGACCAAGCTAAGGCCCTTCCTTGCTCAAAGCAAATTTTGAAAGAAATGACTCTTTTGGTAAAGAGAAGAAGCAAGGCAGAGTATACACATTCCTGATTGATTGACCCATTTGATGGAGTGAGGATCAGAGAATAGAGGCCTAGACAATTTCTTTCCCAATAACTGCATGACCATTTAGAACTGTCCTATGTGAAGGTGAAAGGGGCATAGGAATCATTTTCCATTAAAGCCTCTGATAAAGAGTTAGTCAATAGCCTTAGTAGTACTAGTTGGGGTGAGGAGGGGGCAGAGTTCCCATTTTAAAAAGTCAATGATCTTCAGATCAAACCACTGGCTTTGTCAGTGGTTTTAGGGGAGTCTCTTCTGATAATATACCATTAGTGCTATAAATGAGAAAGCCATGACTGGACCCAGGTCTTCTGCCTCCCAATCTCATATGGTTTTTGTCTCATGATGGCTCATAATGATGTAGTTCAGTTAAATTTCATGTTTCTAGAATGTATCTAAGGAATAATACTTGTGGTACAGATTCCAGCTCCAGAAAAAGTGAAAAGTGGAACAAGAAGCCATACAAGTATCTGTCTCCTTCATCTTCGAGTAGGGCTGGTCCTAATAGAAGTTGTCACTATTGTGAAAATGATTGCCTGCTCCCTTGTAGACCTCTCCTGGACAGACTCCCTGCCAATCACTTCTCAGGGCTGCTTGGATGGTGATGTCTACTAAAAATAGCCCACCTTGAGCTCTGGCTTCCCTCTCCTGCTCCTCGGCTGATGGTGCTTCCACATCTGAAACCTATATGAGTCACGTACACGCCAGCAGAAATGCCACTTATCCCTGAGTGAGGCAACCTGGACTCCATTCAACAGGCTTTGTAGTGACAGCCAATCAATGGGTTGAGGGCTCATCTGCTTTCTGTGTTTAGAGGAGGAATGGATGAAGATCAGGAGGGGTGGCCAGTGGCCCATTTTACCCTGACTCATCAATCTCTGCTCAAGAATTAAGGCTTCCTGAGTATCAGCAAATCCCATTCTTCCCTCACCCCACCTCCCATCAGGGATATAACCAGGCCTTTCCAGGCCTACTGATCCCCCTTTTCTCAGGACAAGGCACTTTCCCTCACTATCAGTAGAAATTCTGAATGCTACTACTATATTTATGAGACTATAAAATGATAGAGAGAAATATCATGAAGTAGTGAAGAGAGAGCCAGCCTTGGAGTCAAGAAAGCTTGGGTTCAAATCCAAGAGCAGCTAGGTAATGCAGTGATTCAAGTGGCAACCCTGGAATCAGGAAGACCTGAGTTCAAATCCAGCTTCAGATACTTACTAGCTGTGTGACCCTGGGCAAGTCACTTAACCTTTGTCTCAGTTTCTTCATATGGGAAAATAATAGCACCTACTTTCCAAAATTGTTGTGAGACTCAAATGAGATAATAATCGTAAAACATTTAGCACACGACCTGGCACATAATAAGAGATACATAAATGTTAGGAGTTATTGTTATTACCACCTTGGGCTCATGCTGAACTATATACCTGGGGCAGCTCTTTAAGACCATAAGTTACAAAACAGGTACTGATATGCTTTGGGAAAGGAAGGAAGAAAATGAGCATTTATTAAGCACTTGCTGTTTGCCAGGCACTATACTAAGTGCTTTACAAATATTCTCTCATTCAATCCTCACGATCACCCTAGGAGGCAGGTGCTATCATGATCTCCATTGTATAGTTGAAGAAATTGAGACAGAAGTTAAGTGACTGGCCCAGGGTCATACAGCTAGTCTGAGGGCAGATTTGAACTCAGCTGTTCCTGACGTTAGACTTAGTGTTCCATCTAGTGGGTCACTGGGTGAGAATCCTCGCTGGACCTCCCTATACCACTGAAATCACAAATCTAATTTAAAATTGTAGGGTGAGTTCTGACCTGACCTGTCATTTTAGTAACTCCTTTGCAATCCCTGACAAAGTCCTATCCCTCTCTGAGCCTCAGTTATCCTATCTATTCAATGAGGAGTTTGGAATAGCGTATTGCATGCAGAATTCTAATAACTCCCTGGGGGCAAATGACACAATCTGATTCAACTTATATTTCCAGCCTATGTTTCTTTCTTTCTTTTTTCAAAAGTCCTTTTATTGATTAATTTTGTTTTGTCAGAGTCATTTTTAGAAATAGCTTTATCCCCACTGGAAGCCCCAAATTGAGCTCTTCTATTAACAAGGAAAAACGGAGAAGTAAAATCGAGGAGGAAAGTGACCTCCATTAACATTGTATCAAGAGTGAGTCAGTCGATAACATTTCTTAAGCACCCACTATGTGCCAGGCACTTTAATAAGCATTGGGGTTACAAAGAAAGGCAAAAGGCAGCCCCTTCTCCTGAGGAACTCATAGGGAAAACAGCTTGGAAATGATTATTTACAAACAATCCATATACAAGACAAATCGGTATGTAACGTTCTGACCAAGCAGTCCCCATAGTCTTTGCAAAGAGAAGGGATTCCCTTCCAGATTTAACAATTATTCCCATTCCATAGTCTCTGAACCAGTCAGCCTGGAGGAGACATGAGGGCTCCAGTCTTCAGGGAGCTCACAAACAAGACAAATTTCAATCTGTAAAGTCGAAATGATGATCCATACACTTCCTTCCTTGCTATGCTGCTCTGGAAAGCCTTAAAGCATGAGGAGCTGGATTTAGGACAGAGATCTGTAGTCTCTTTCAGATCTAAAATTCTGTTTTCATAAATAGAATTTAGTTCTCTCCCCAGAGCATCCTTGGGTTTTATGCAGCGTTACCTTTCTCACCTCCAACCCTGCCCCATCCATGTGTCTTCATCCCTCTCTGTTTCCATTCCTTCTTGCCCCCTTCATTGGTCATATTATGGATCTGAAGTTTAAAGAGTAGGTGTGGCCATGTCATGCACACCCTCAAAATCCCATTATCTCCCTCTTACTTCCAGATCAAATATAAAATTTCCTATTTGACTTGTAAAGCCTTTCACTACCTACCACCTCTGACCCCTCCAACCTTTCCACTCTTCTTACACCTTACTCTCCAGATCCTATTATTCTACCTTCCAGTGATGCTGGCCTCTTTTATGTTCCTCAAACAAGACACATGTACGAATTTTCATTGGCTGCCTCCCCATGCCTAGGATTCTCTCCCTTCTCATTTCTATCTCCTGGGTTCCCTGACTTTCTTCCATTTTCAGCCAAATCCTACCTTCTATAAGAGACCTTTCCTTCTACTTTAATGTTAGTGCCTTCCTTCTGAGGTCATCTTCAACTTATCTTGGTTATATCTTGTTTATATATAATTGCTTCCATTAGATGGTGAGCTCTTTGAAGGGAAGAACTTTTTTTTGCCTTTCTATGTATCTTCAATGCTATGTTTCTTGACTTGACTCCTCATAAATAGTATAAAGGGAGTCTATGAGAGAGGGATGAACAAACTTTATTCAATGGAGAGAGGTCTTTTGCACCTGGAGTAATCCAGGAGGGTTTCCTGGAGGAGGTGCAGATGAGTCACCAAATGAGTCTGGGAAAGTGGTGGCAAGATGGCTAGCCTTGGCAAGATTTGAGAAATCCCAGGGAAAAAAATGCCAGGCTCAATAAACTTCCTATGTCTGTGCCCTTTGGGTCATTTTATTTATTCTCTTCCCTCTGATGTGGCCCCAAAGAATCTCTAAGGCTGAGGAGCCCATGTATGATCTCTCTAGACCAGGGGTTCTAAGTCCTTTTTTTGCATCATAGCACCCTTGGGAAATCTGGTGAAGCTTATGGAGCCCTTCTCAGAATCATGTTTTTAAATAATTGAAGGAAATGCCAAATTTCATTTAGAGGTTAGTGCAAATAAAGATGTAGTTTTTCCCCCCATCCACATTCTCCAAGGCCTTGAAATATATCAGGTTAAGAACCCCTGCTTTAGGTTATTGACAACAGTTGTTGTGTCTGTCCATTGGGCTTGTGCTGAACCTCAGGGCATCTAGAAGAGAATAAGGGTAGAGGTAATTAGTGTGATGGCATTAGAGACGATTCTAAGCTCATAAATCCATGATAAATACTCACTCAAAAAGGCTAAAAGAGCTGACTGTTACTTCAGATAGAAGAGAATTTTATGTCATTCCATTGGCTGGTTTGCATGCCTGGGTTGTTCTTCCTTCTCACCTCCACCTCTTAGAAGTGTTAATTTCTTTCAAAGTTCTGCTAAGGTGCTTTTCCTCATTCTCTTTGTTGTTAATGTTTCCACTTTCTTCAAATTGTCTTATGCAAGTTCTATCCCCCACCATCATCACCACCAATAGAATACAAGCTCCTGGAGGGTTGGCCCTATTTTTAAAAATTGTCATTATAGCTTAGCTACTCTGATCAATACAATGATCCATGATAATTCCAAAAGAATCATGATGAAAAATGTAATCTATCTCAAGAGAGAGAACTGATGGATTCTAAGTGTAGATTGAAGTATATTTTTTCTCACTTTATTTTTCTTTTTTTCTTTTTTTTTGAACATGACTAATGTGAAAATATGTTTCACATTATTTTATCTGTATAATGGGTATCACATTTCTTGCATTCTCAATGGCTGGGGGCTGGACAGAATTTGGAATTGTAAAATCAGAAAAAAAAATTAACTTGTCGTTATATCCCCAGTGCCTAGCAACAAGCCTGACACATGGTAGGCATTATTGATTTGGAATATGCAGAGTCATGATGGGAAAAAAACCAATCCTTTATCAAGCACTTCTGTATGCCAGGCACTGCCCTAAGTACTTTACAAGTATTATCTCAACATTTCTATTGAGTAATATCTCAATAATTACAACAATCCTGTAGGGATATTATTAGCCCCATTTTTAAGTTGAGAAAATTGAGGTAGACAGACATTTAGTGACTTGCCCAAGGATATAGATAGTAAATGCCTGAGACTGGATTTAAATTCAATCCAATAAACATTTAATTTGTGCCTACTGTGCGCCAAGTACTTTTGTGCTAAGCACTTTTAACCCCAGCTTAAAGTTGAGGAAACTGAAGTAGACTGAGGTTAAAATGACTTGCCCAGGGACCCAGTTACTAAGTGTCTAAGGCTTGATTTGAATGCAGGTCTTGCTGACTTTGGGCCCCAAACTCTATCCACCATGCCATATAGCTGCCTCTAAAGTAGTTGCTGTAAAAGTTGATGCTATGCGGTGAAGGGTCTGGAAACTTGAGTCAAGAGCCTTGGGGTTAAAAAGGTGATGGAATTATAGGATCACAGACTAGGAGCTAAAAGAACTTTAGCTCTCATCTAGTCCAGCCTTTCTGATTTTACATGTGAGGAAATAGGGACCCAAAGAGTGGAAATGATTTGCCCAAGGTCACATAGCTAAAGAGGCAAAGTCAGATTCCCAAACTCCCGATCCAACACTCTTTCCACTAGGTGACAAAACTCTAAGAAACATAAGCAAAAAGTAAAACAATCCAAGTTCAGAGACATGGAAAAGCACATGGATAAACTGCAGTAAGATGGCAGGTCTAGGGTTGCTACTGTTTCCTTGTGGACCAGGCAAGGGCTCATCTCTCCACAATGAGTCCCAGCTCTGGACTAAAGAAGATCAGTTTCATTTCAAGTGGAAACATACTCCCAAAAAGAGGACACCAGATTTTTTAAAAAAATTATATAATATTTGTAAAGTGCCTTGTAAGCATTTGTTGTCATTTGGTTATTTCTGAGGCATGCCTAGCTCTTCATCACCCCCTTTGGAGTTTTCTTGGCAAAGACACTGAAGCAGTTTGCCATTTATTTCTCCAATTCATTTGACAGATAAGGAAACCAAGGGAAACTGGCTTAAGTGACTTGTCCAAGGTGAACCAGCTAGTAATTGTCTGAGGCCAGATTTGAACTTAGGAATATGAGTCGTTGACTCCAGGCCTAGCCTTCTATCCACTGTGCCACTCACTGCCTGTCAAACATTAAAGTGCTATGTAAATGCTAGCTGTTAGTATGATGATGATTAGTATTAGTTTCCTTTTGTTAGCCCAGTGCAGATATTCTTTGTGGCAGAAGCGACATCAGACTTCAGCAGCTAACTCTGCCTTCTCTCTTTGGTCAGTTAAAATCACTCCATCCACCCCACATAGTCATCCCCATTCCTTCTTTCATCCTCCTATCTTCTTCAATATATGTCCAAAATCCTTTTTTATTACCTTTAGCATTTTAAGGGTTTTAGCTCACCCTGAGCTTCAGCACTCATGACACTATTTTATAGGAATTTGTCATGCTTTTAATATTCATCTTCTGTTACCTGTTCTTGTCTTCATCTTCTTCATATATCCTTAAAAACTCTAAGTTGTACGACTGGGCATAAGTTGTTATCTGTACTGCTGGGAAGGCTGAGGGTGGTGGATCACTTGGACTCAAGTTCTGAACTGTAGTACGGCTAACCCAATCAGGTGAACCACGCTAAGCCTAGCATCGATGGAGGATGGGGGTGGGAACAGGTAATCAGCAGGATGCCTCTGGAAGGACAAATTCACCAGTGTTGGAAACAGTAGGTCAAAACTTCCCTGTGCATCAGTAATGGGACCAAGCCCAAGGCTAGACAATTGCATTTCCAGCCTGGAAGAGATATGGAGAAATAGTTTTTAAAAAAAGCAAAAGAAATCTAAATCATTTGATGAGTTCCCTATGTATCCATATCAGTCTTTTCAGACAATCCCTGTATTTTTCTCCCCTTCTCACTGCAGTTGTTTTCTTTTGTGTCTTAGGAATTTTATTCTTGAGAGTTTCTTTTCTATCGCATACTGACTTCCCTTGCAACTGAGGAATCAAGGTGGCTCAATGGATAGAGGGCTGAATGTGGAATCAGGAAGTTCTGAGTTCAAATGTGACTTCAGACAATTCCCAGTTGTGTGATCCTGGACAAGTCACAGCACCTCTGTCTGCCTTAGTCTCCTCATCTATAAAGCGGGATTAAAAATAGCAACTACCTCCCAGAGCTATTGGGAGAATAAAATGAGATAACATCATAAAGTATGTTGCAAACCTTAAAGTCTTATATAAATGCTATTATTATTATTATTTCTGTCCCAGTACTCCAGTGCTCTCCACCATGCTTCTCTGCTTTGGTTCCTGAATTTTTCATGACAAAATTTCTTCTATTTCCTTTTTAATATACAATATTCCCTCCCCCTTTGACTCCATCCCACCTCCCCTAGTTTTTATTTATCCCGTTTCTTTTGAATAAGACAAACCTGTTCAGAGCCCTATTCCAATCCTGGGTTTCTTCCTGCCAAGGCTCAGTGATAACTATGGGCCTTTGTCTCCATGCATTAGAGTCCCTCTCATTCCTCTTGTCTATTGCTTAAACTTTGGGTACATAGACATAGACATTTGAGGCCAGGGGTTTTATTACTGATTCCATTATAGAATTCTCTCCTGTGAACTTATGGGTGTCTCAGCTGCTATTACTCATTACAACTACTCTCTGTGGTATAGAGCTTGATGATTATGCACAACAATTTTCTCTATTCCCATCTTTTTTATGTAAAGACCTTTAGATCAGATCTGAAATACATCAGGCAAATGTATGATGACCAGTCTTTGTTAGGTGGATTTCTTTTCAGCTACAGCTGCCCCCCTCTTATAACTCACCTCCCACCATCCCTACCACCCCCACATGGTTCCTAGAATTCAGCTTTGGCACAGAATTAGAGCATGAACTAGGGCAGGTAGCCTGACTCCCATCAAGTCATTAAATCCACAGGTATTTTCAGAGTACCTACTGTGTGTCTAGTGCAAGGCTGAAGCCCAGAACCAGTTCATATACTGGAGGACGAATGCAACTTTTTTGTGGAGTGGAATTGTCTTCTTCTCCCTTAAAGACAACTCCCAGCTCCCTAGGGTTGCCCATCGGCTCCTCTTCCTTCCTTCTCAGACTGTACCTCCAGCTCCCCAACTCCAACTACCCACCTGAAGCCAGATCTCATTGTTCAATGGGTAGAGAGCTGAAAATGAAGCAAGTAGAGCAGATGAGCTGTGGATCAGTTTCCAGGCAGACATGTTCTGGGAGTGATCAGCCAGGAACTTGGGGGAGGAGAGAGGAAAACAGCATGCACACCCACTCCTCAACTGGCAGAACAACTCTCCCAAGGCATTGGTAGGTTTGATGTTTGGACTTTCCTTTAAGGTCTCAGCATCTCATTTAGTGGCAGAGAAGAGCCCAATGGGAATAATATGCCAAAATGCAGAGAGAACTTTTGGAAGCAGCAGCTTGACACAGTCTTATAAAGACAGCGTCCTGAGTGCTGAATCTCAGAATGAGCTAAAGCTCTTGAGACAACCTAAAGACAGCAAAAGAGTTCTTTAAGCTTATATTGGGGAAAATAGGAGGATCAAACAAGGGATGGGGGTGACTACTTGAAGTGGATGGGGTGAAGTTAACTGACCACAGAGAGAGAAAGAGGAGCTGCTCAATTCTAATTTTGCACAGTAGATAGAGTACTGGGCCTGGAGTCAAAAAGGCTCATCTTCCTGAGTTCAAATCTGACCTCCGACATTTACTAGCTGTGTGACCCTGGGCAAGTCGCATAACCCTGTTTGCTTTGGTTTCCTTATCCAGAAGGATGCTACATGAGCTGGAGAAGGAAATGGCAAACCACTACTGTATCTCTGCCAAGAAAATCCCAAATGGGGTCACACAACTGAAAAATGACTCAACAACAACAACATTCAGTTCTTATAATGACAACCTATTAAGGCCATTTAAAAGTTGGAGAACAGCAAGAAGAGAGCAGTGAGGGTGTTGAGTCCATATCACTTGAAGATTAATGGAAATACCAAGGATGTTTAGGTTGGAGATATGAAGACTGAGTAGAAACATAACTGTGTTCAAATGTTTAAACAGCCATCATAGATTAATGAGAGCTGGTCCATTTAACCCCAAAGGATAGATACAGGAGCAATAATGAAAGCTGCAAAGAGGTCATCTGGGGCTTGATGTCAGGGAAAAAAACACTAACAAATGATTTCCCAATGATAAGAGCTGTCCAGCAGTGAAATGGGCTACCTTGGGAGATGGGCTGTTCCTTCTCCTTGGAGATCTAATCCAAGCCGAGCTGAGCAACCACTTGTTGGGTTTTGCTATACTAAGCATTCCTCTCAGGTATGATTCGTACTTGATGGCCACCAAGGAACCTTGCCACTCTAAAATTCTATGATTCTGTGAGAAATGAAGGGACTTGCTTCTGAAAGGAAGATATCTAATTGAGCACCATGGACTAATCCTGGAAAAGAAGTCATGAAGTCATAGAAAATCTTAGAATATCTGTGCTTGAAAAGGGCTCAGAGATAATCTAATATCACTACTTCCTTTGATAGAGAAAGAAACTAAGATTCAGTGGAAAGGAAAGGACTTGTCCAAAGTCATAAAATAAGTTTGCTACAGAACCTGGACTAGAACCCTGGCCCCCTGAACTGTCTCCTGACTCCCAGTCAAGGTCTCTTTCATGGCACTGCACTGCTTCTCCCACTAAGATTCATTCATTCAATCTATCAATCATCAACAAACTTCACCTATTTGGGCCCTGTGGGGAACACTAATGTAATTTCAAAGGCAATTAAGAGACAGACTCCTCCTGGAGATTGTAATCTGACAGGGTGAATAAAAAAATATGCATACAAATAAAAATATACAGAATAAAGACAAATGCATGAGAGGTTAAAGCAAAGTGCTCTGAGATCAGATGAGGGAGAGAAAAAGGTCTCTTAGATGAGAAGAATAACACATTAGATGACAGAAACAGAATCCCTAAATATCTTGATGGGTTAGAGCATAGAGCTGAGCCTAATAAGGTGAAATTTAATAGGGATAAATGTAAAGTTACACACTGAGGTTTAAAAAATCAACCTCACAAGTACACAAAAAAAGGAGGTATAGCTAAATACCAATTCTGAAAAAGAGCTGGGAGTTTTAGTGGAATGAAAAGTTAGTGTGAGTTAACAGTAATAGGGCAACCAAAAAAAAGCTAATTCAAACTTGGGCTGCCTTAAAAAAGCAATGCAATCAGAACTAGTATTATTCTATCAGAATCATCATACTCGATGTGGTCAGGATACATGGAGAGTATTGTTAATCCTGAAGACAGCATTTAATGATGGAGTTGGCAAGCTAGAGACTATATTAAGGAGAGTGACCAGGAGGGTGAGGATAATGGATACCAGATTATATGAAATTATTAGTTGAAAGAATTGAAGACATTTAGCCTTAGAAAAGAGGGTGTCTCTTAGAAGGGATATGGTATCACTTCTGTTAATTCAAGTCACAACCTTGTAAAGGAAGAATTAGAGTGGTTTTGCTTGGCCCCAGAAAGCAGAACTCAGAACAATGGGTAGAAACTTAGAGGCAGATTTTGACCAGATCTGTAGGAAAATGGAGAAAGTCATAGAGTGTCTCCTGGGTCTAAGTCTCACTTCTGATACATACAGTGTTTCTCAATTCTCTAAGCACCTCTAGAAGGCTATAGATTTCAGAGCCAATTGATGCATGCCGTGCATTGTTAGGGAAGGTCCCCTCAAAAAATGGGCTGTGAGTACAGAGGTGACTATCAGGAATTGTAAAACCTGAGAAGTCACCTGGAAATAGCCAGAATTTATATAATGCTTTAGCATTTGCAAAGTACTTTGCCTATGCTATCTTTATAGAAGATAGGTGCTGTTATCATCCCCATTTTATAGTTTTTGTTGTGTTTGTCCTTCATTTTTGAAGAGGACCGTGGCATCAGGGAAATGATGGCTTTGATTTGAGTGAGAGAGGGCTGTGCAAGGTCACCAGTCTCATTTTCTCCTCCAGAGCCTTGTGGATCTCGTGACCAGATATTCATCAGGATGACTGGAGATGACCCAGGATAACCAGAATTTTATACTCAGTGAAACTGAGGGAGCCAGAAGTTTAGTGATTTGTCCAGGGTCTAGTAAAATTCAAACTCAATGCTTCCTGACTCCAGGTCCACACTCTATCCACTGAGCCACACAGTTGCCCCTAGACCCTTCCTTTTACAGATGAAGAAACTGAGGCAGGCTCAGAGAAAAATTAATTGACCAAGGTCACATACAGTCCAGTGGTCTTGATTAGAGATGAAGAAACTCTTACTCATGGAGGTCCAAAGTCATAAGTACCAGAGCCAGGATCTCAACCCAGTTTCTCTGCCTCTAAATCTTACACTCTTTTCACTGCACTGAAATGCCTGGAGTCAGAGGATCTAAGTCAAATCTCCTGCCTGGTACATTATTTTTATGACCTCAGTCCTCTCTGGGTATCTATTGGACCCCTTCAGCTTTAAATCTATGCTCTTTTCCCTATTTCTATTGATGGCCTCTCCATACTTCCAATAACCAAGGCTGAACACCTTGGAGTCATCCTTGATTCTTTCTAATCCTTCACCTCCCATATCTAATCACCTGATAAATTCTGTTGATCATTTTTCATTCGTGTGTCTTGTACCTGTCCACTTCTCTGCTATGGTCAACACCCTAATTCAGACATCGTATTTTCTCTCCTGAATGAAAGCAATAGAATCCTGTGGATTCCAGCCTTCTTGAAACCAGTTCAGGAAACCTCTTTGCCTTTTACAAGTTTCTAACTTTCTTTAATCCCTGAATCTTAACCTGAGGTCCTATATCTTCATGGCCTTTTTGAATCCTAAGCCTTCTTGGCTCCCTGGCTCAGATGTATGTCCCATGAGATTATCCCCCCTCCTGCCACTGCCAGTCATCAAACAAATGTTAAATGCTCACTGTGTACTAAGCACTGGGAATATGAAGAAAGGCAAAAATGGTAGCTGCCCTCAAGGAGCTTACATTCTTTTTGCAATCAATTTTTTAAAATTAACAAGTTGACCAGCTTTGATCGCAGAATAGTAATAATGAAGCATGCCACCTGTTTCTTGATAGAGAAGTGGCAGATGCAGAATGGCATGTACTTTTTTGGTCATAACTGCTATGGGAAGTTGTTTTCCTTGATGTGCACATTTATTATGAGGGTTCTGTTTCTTTATTCATTTGTTTGTCTGTGTGCTCATGGGTGGTGGTGGAGGATTGGGGGAGGAGATTGGAGAGAGAGAAAATTTTAAAAAAGATTACATTCTAATGGGGGAGATAATGTGTGTATAAATAGGTACATACAAGATACATTCAGAAGAGGTGGAAGGTAATTTTAGAGGGGAGGACTAGCACCAAGCTAAAGGTCCAATAGTGGTATCTGCTCCCTCTTCCCATTCTTATCCCTGCCCACATATGTCTATACTCTGGCAATGTGTGTTCTTAAATGTGTAACAACAACAACACCCAATTCAAATGCTGCTTTGACACCGCATCATAACATGAAGGTAAATCTTTAGTTTTGAAAGTTGTCCCAATAAAGTGGAAGCTCAGTTAAACTCTGTCAAGCTAGAAAGGCATTACATCTCTTGTTCAAGTAACAGCCTAGCGTGGAAAGACACTACTAAGAGATCACCAGGCTGCTCCTCTATTCTGGTAACATAAGCAATGGGGACAATTAGGAGGTCTGGACAGCAGCTCTCCCCTGATGGTCACATCCCGATCCCTAGAAGGCTAAGATTATACCTAGTGAAAAGCAACATGAAATCAATCAATCAACATTTATTAAGTGCCCACTATGTCCCAGGCACTGTGTTAAGCATTGTGGATACAAAAAGGCAAAAGATAGTCCCTACCCTCAAGAAGTTTACAATCTAGTGGGGGAGGCAACAAGCAAACAAATACATACACACACACACACACACACACACACACACATGCACATATACCTTCTTTGATCCACCCAACAACCCAATGACAAAGGCAGAGCAGGCATCATTATCTTCCATTTCATAGAAGAAGAAACTGAAGTTCAAAGAAGGAGAATGATTTGTCCAAATTTATACAGCTGTGAGTACATAGTTAGATTCTGAGTGGCTGTAACTTTATTAGAAGATCTATTAAGTGTCAGAGACAGGACTCAAACCTAGGTTTGTCTTTTGACTACAAGTTCAGTCCTCTTTCCACTGTTCCATCTGGGATGTACACAATTCCCACATCTTATCCAGTGAGCCAGGCAGTGTGGCTATTGAATTCTTTTGAAAGCACCAACACTTCAATTCCCTTCAGAGGCTGCCTCTCCCTATTTATGGAGATAGGAAGAAGGCTGAGGAACCACAGCTGAGGCCATGAAACCTGCCCTAAGAACCAAGCAAACCCAAGGAGCTCATCCATTCCTACTTGTCCCCTGGTCTTAAGCAACCTCAGCCTAAGAATAAGGTCTGACTGACAAAATCTCCAGCTATTAGCTAATCAGGGGCCCCATTCCTCACTCAATGACTCTTTAAGGTGTTCAGTGGTCACATGTAAGAGGCTTTGATTGTGAACAACCTACATGATACTGGGAGGAACCATGGTCTCAGTCCCACTTGAGACCAGCTTGGGAGAGATGCCAGTTGGGGTTTTAATTAGAAAATTGCTTTCAATTTGAAGGTGGCAGACACCAGTTCCGTTCCTCCTACAAGTCAGCTACAGAGACACAGATTTTTGTTTGTTTGTTTTAAAACTCAAAATCTCAGAATATCAAGCTATAAGGGATTTTAGAACATGGAACATAGAATGGCTGATCTGAAAGCATCCTGATAACATAGAATCAACAAACTGATCAATTGACAAGCATTTATTTAACATCTACTATGTGTTTGACACCATACTTGGTGCTAACAAACAAAAGACAAAAGTGAAAAACAGTCCCTGCCCTCAAGAAGCTTTCAGTCTACTCAGGAATACAACATATTCACAGATAAGTATATACGAAAAAAATGAACAAAATAATTGCACAATCAGGGATAGTCAACTGGAAAAATCAGAAAAGGTCTCTTGAAGAAGATAATCCTGAATATAAGCCTTGAAAAGAGCTAGGTTGTGAGGAGGGAGTTATTATAGAGGTGGTATATGGAATACCATGAATAGGAAGAATAAGTGGGCCAATTTGGCTATGGGATAGAGTAAGTGAAGAGAAATGATTTGTAAGCAACTAAAAAGATACACTAGAGGGAAATTGTGACATTTTTTTTAAAGCCAAATAGAGGCATATATATCATGTTTTAGTGATGAAGAGTCACTGGAACTCCTTGAACAGGACATGGTCAGCCTTACGCTTTAGGAATATAAATTTGATAGTTGAGCAAATGAATTGGAGAGAGGAGAATGGAAGTAGGGAAATCAGGAAGAAGGCTATTGCAGTTAGGGCAGTTAAATGGTGATGATAACCAAGGCTAGGGTGGTGTTTGTCTATGTGAGTTAAGAGAAGAGGAAATATTCAAGAAATGTTGAGAAAGTAAATCAATGAGACTTGGCACCTGATTGGGTATGAAAGGTAAAGCAAAGGGAGTACATGGGATGATACTTGGTAGAAGTAAAGTGTGGAATTGAGAAGAAGAGGAAGCTTATGATGGATAATCTCATTTTTTTTCAGCGAATTGTGAATCAAGGTCCTCTGCTGAGATGGAGTGGGGAGGTAGATACTAGAACCAGAAGATAATGGAGAGATTATTTAGTCTGTTGCCTTCGTTCATATATAAAGAAACTTAGACATAAAGAAGTAAAGGAACTACCAGAAAGTCACAGAGAAAGTTTGTGGTAGAGGCTTAAGCTCTCACAGTTCCAATCTGAAACTCTTTTCCTCTGCTTTGCTTGTCTTCTCACCTAGTTGATTCAGTCAGATTGGTCTTCTCTTTGTTCCTCCTTCCATCTCCCATCTCAGTACCTTTGAATTGGCTTCCTCTCATGCCTGGAATGTTCTCTTTCCTGATCATTGCTTTATAGAATTGCTCATTTCTTTCCAGATACAGTTCAAGCACTGCTTTCTACACGATGCCTTTCCTGAGTTCCATAACTGCTAATGACCTCTCTCACTGACTAATTTTGATATTTTATGCATATATTTTTTCTTTATACACAGCAATATATATGTAATCTCCCTCTATAGAATGTAAGCTCCTTCCAAATAAGGATTGATTGATCTTTATTTATTATAACCATAGAGTCTAGCATAATGCTTGGCACACAGTAGGC
Source organism: Pseudochirops corinnae (assembly GCA_028646515.1). Lineage (NCBI taxonomy): Eukaryota > Metazoa > Chordata > Mammalia > Diprotodontia > Pseudocheiridae > Pseudochirops > Pseudochirops corinnae. The sequence continues at coordinate 72,743,327 of CM053588.1, read as the reverse complement.
AATTTTTAAAAATTAAATTTATTTTATTTTTCAGATGAAGATCTACTTTGTCTCCCTCCCACCTCCACCCAACCACTAATTTTGAAAGGAAGAAAAACAAAACTCCCATTCCAAACATGTATAATCTAGCAAAACAAACTTCCAGATTGATCTTGTCTCAATCTATACTCTGAATCTCAATGGTGATTTATTGATTGAGTGAAAGCTGTGACACTTCATAGCATGGAAGTGTGTGCATTCTAAAAGGGAACTTCTGGGGACAGGGAGAGTGAGGTACAGTATGGGAAAGCCTTTAAGACTCAAAGGAATGAAGCTCTAATGGTAGGATTTCAGGCATTTTTATCATAAACTTGTTGACGGCTATATACTTCAATTCTTTTTAATCACTACCACATCCAGTAAATCTGTGGACCTAAAGGACAGGAAGTATTCAGTGATATCTATAGAATGAAAGCATGAACACTCCTTATCTCCTATAGGATAACAGATGAGTTTATTGGTCTAGCATTCAAGGCCCTCCCAGACTTACTCCAATCCACTTTTCATTATATGATTCTCTTTCTCGCACTCTATATTCCATGCCAGATGGGATAATTATCATTTCTCCATGTTTTTCCATACTCTTTTCCTTCTGCATAGTCACACTGGTCATCATTCCCATACCTCAAATGCACTCCCTCTTCATTTCTGCCCTTAAAAATTTTTCTTTGGAAACTCAGCTCAATCACCATCTCTTTCATTAAACTTTTTATTTCCCTACTTTACCTTCTCCCTCAGCTAGAAGTAGTCTCTTCCAGGTCAGATTTTCTCATAGTGCTTGGTTTGTACTTCACAAGGCCCTAGCATACCTTCCTTTGTACCATTCTAAACCTGTGTGAATGACATAATTGCTAGTAGAAAGTTCTTTGAGGACAGGGACTGCCATGTTTTTATCTTTGCCTCCTTTTAGGACCTAGGACAGTACCCTACACATACATAGTAAGTATTTACAATATTGTTAATTTTGTTGAATTACATTTCTCAATTCCCAGCAGAGTGAAAGGAAAGGACTGGGGGGAAGTCAACTCTAGTGAGGAATATTTTCCTTTTAAAGGGAAGTAAAGTTAATTCCATCTCAGGCCATGTTCCATGGTGCACCTAAATCACAGAATCCCAAAACATCAGAGAAACTTGGAGTTTCTTCCTTGGCTTTTAGACTAAATGGGAGGCATTGCAGTATAGTAGAAAGAACACTGGCTCAGAAATCAAAGGAGCTGGATTGAAATCCTGCCTCTGACTCTACCTACATAACTTCTGGAACTTTACTCCTCTGGGTCCAAATTTCCTCATCTATAAAACGAAAAGAAGGTTAGACTAAATGATCTTTGAGATTCTTTTGAGTTTTAGATCAATAATAAAATGAGTTCCTTTTTCTATAGCATTTTATAGTCTCTATAATGTTCTTTCTTTATAACGCCTCTGTGTTAATATCTGCAACAAGCCATAGAACCTCTCTGAGTCTCAGTTTCCTTCTCTGCAAAATGAGAATAATAAAAACATAGGTTCATAGATCAAGATCAAGAGAAACCACAGAGGCCATCTAGTCTGACATCATCCCCCAACTCCTAGAGGAAGAAAATGAGACTCCAGGATGGTGTAACTCTCCCAAGGTCACACAGGCAAGTGTGAGACAGTATTTGAACTCAGATCCTTTTATTCCAGAATCCATGTTTTCTCCACACCACTCTGCTTCCCTTTATCTTCCAAGGCTGTTTAGGGACCAAATTAGTTTGTGTACATAAAGCACTCTGCAGGTCTTAAAGTGTTTTATAAATGTAAGGAACCACCACCACCACCATCACCATTGTCATCATCACTACCATTATAATCACTATCATCACCATCCTCACCACCATCATCATCATCCCTATAATTAGCAATCATCATTCCTGCATCTTTTATTCAATAGGATTCAGAGAGAGGTGATCTTGGGACAAGTTGCTTTCCTACAGTTCTTTTGTATTTAATGCTTGGTGGACTATTCTATTGCGTATGCTCTATCAGACATTGTAGATAAAATTATGTCTTTTGTAACTGAATAAAAGTGTTGGTCATCTGCAAGTTCAATGGAAGCATCTTCAGAAGGTCAATTCTAGTAGCAGACAAGATGACAGGGATAATACGTCCTCTTCCCACATGACTTGAATTTTTACCATCATGGTGGTGGTGGTTAACGTTGTCTCTAACTTGCAGATGATGAAACTTAGTTTGCAAGAGAAGTGACTTGCCTACAGTCATTTATCTGGAAAGAGCAGAGCTGAGTATTGATCCTGGTACATTAAAATGCATTGTCTGACTGTTTTATTATTGTGAAACAGACCTCTCAGGAAGCAAAAGGGAATCTGTGAGCGTCTGGAGCACTCTTATCACCTCTCTCTCAATTCCTAAAAAAAAAATTAAGCCCTGGTTCAGGATGACAGAAGAGTGGAACAATCTTCCGGTTGTCTTCCCAGGGAAGCCAAGGGCTGGGCAATGAATTCTTGAATCAATGGGAGCTGGTGGGGTAGCTAATGGCTCTGAAAACTTCAGCAGCCTTTGAAATTGAACTGTGGGCATTCATAAGTGTTACATCCCAATGACCCAATTGATCGGCAAATTCAGTTTACTTCTGAGTGATCATTGCCAAGAGAATGGTGGTGCCATCTGATATTCAAGGCCGTCCCCCCAGGTAATAGCCCATGATTGCGAGAGACGAAAGCTGAAAGGGTGGAAGGGGGATAGTAGAAAGATTGTTCCAGATAACCCATTGTTCATAATTGTCAACCAAATTACATCGTTGGTATCGAGCTTAAAAAATGAAGCAAAAAAGGCATTTCTTATTGATCCCTTGCTGTTACAAACAAGAAATCAGTTCTTCTCAGAACCAAAGACTGGGCTCTAATTGATTTTTTTCTTCTTTTTTTCTTTTGAACAACTTGCTGTGGATTTTAGGTATGGTTTTAGCCTGAGACTTATTCGGGTCTTGCTTTCCCTGAAAGAAGCTCAATATGAGAGCCGAAGTGAAACTTTGAGGAAGTGATATGGTACCATGGAAAGCATCAGAAGACTATCAAGTCAGAAGGCCTGAGTTCAAATCTCACTTCTTATGCTTATTTCCCTATGACCCTGAAGAAGTCATTTACTTTTGATAGGTTTCAGTTTCCCCTTCTTCCAGAGATCCTGTTCTATTGTTGTTGGGTTTTTTTTTAGATATATATGATGAAATCTGTAAACTTCTCCCTTATCCTTTTCTCTAAGGCTAGACACAGAACAGACCTCAAGTCTATAGGTCCCTGAATGAGACAGGAGCTGGCTCTTTGTTGACTTGGATATTTTAAAGTTGAACTCTAGTGTTCCCAACCCCACCTGAAGAGGTACAGAAAAATGAATTTCTACCAGGGAAATCCATTATTCTGACCAAGTGTCTGGCAAATAGACTCACAGAGAGGAGAAACTAAGGAACCAGTGGAAAGGGCTGAGATCTGTTAAAAGTGTGAACTCACCAGCAGCAAGAGGAGCCAGTCCCTTCAGAGTGGGAGTCAGTAGAATGTAAGCTCCATGAAGGCAGGGAAGGTCTCACTTTTATATTTACATTCTTAGCGCTTAGCACAGTGCATAGTAGATGCCCAATATGCACTCATGATTGACTGACCAATGAGTCAGATATTGACAACAATTCTGCTTTCCAAATGATATGGCTTTCTCACACAATGTACCAGTCTTCTCAAAATTTCCAATTTATGAGACTGACAGAGCATTCCATGACATCAAACACCCAGATGAAAAGGAGGGGAAAAAATGCCACTGCTCCAAATATTTCCAAATATCCCAATTATCTGAGAGAAATGTGAGAAAGTCATATCTCTTTCTTTCAGTCATTGTAGACCCACAATCCCAGCATGCACCTGTGGAAAGGTTTCTTCTAAGCAGAAGCTTCAGTGATGGACAGGAGAAGAGCACCAGCCAGGCAGTGTTGACATTAGGTGTTTCTGCATCTACAAGATTCACAGACAGCTTGATGTCTCACTGACTGATATGTAGTTAGTGTCTGACGCTCCATTTCTTTAGACCCTTTGGACACATTAGGAATTTGCCTACAAGAGCCTTTGCTACCCTCTCTAGCAAATACAGCCAACGAGGTGGAAGGAGTTAGCCCTGACAAGCACCATGCAGACCCTCGCAGCAGGTCCAGGCTCGGTCAAGGCACGTTAGTTAAATCACCAGCTGAGAGGTGGCTGGCTTGGCTGCCCTGGCTATCCATCTTCTCTGCCATCCAGATCCCTCTGCCCTCCCCCTGCTGGGCTGCCCCAGACAGCAACTGTCTCTTGAATAAGCATCTCTAGAAGAGAAGACAGACTGAGAGAGTTTTGGAAAGAGGTTGGAAGAGAGGGAACTTGAAAGATCTTCCAGAGGTGCCTAGCAGAGGATGCTGCCTCTGGGTTGGTTAATCCCTCAGAGAGAAGGAGAAGGCCACTAAGGAAAAAGCCAGCTATATATAGCAAGCGATCAGACCTAGGGGTATTTATCTGATCACTGGTCAATTCCACTGGCATCTGCTCTGCCTGAGGCCCTGCATCACTGCCTTGGACACATAATACAAATGTCAGGGAGCAATCACATCCCAGGGAACATGTACCCATACAGGTAAAACTCAAGATGAAACCACTTAGGTCAGGGGAATTAATTTTCTAATTTATATTGCAATTAGTTATATACTATTACATATTTTATAGATTATATAAATATATAATTAGCTTTATATATTTATATATGTGTGTATATTTGAGTGCATATATAATGTATATATATGTGTATATACATATACATATATGTGTATATACATATACACATGCATGCCTACATATGTGTGTGTGTATTTCAGTGAGTAGAACATTGGACTTAGAGTCAGGAAGATCTGAGTTCAAATCCTATGTAACACACGAGCCATGTGGTCCCGGGGAAGTTATTTAACCTCTGTCTGCTGCCATTTTCTTATCTGAAAAATGGAAATAATGATAGTATCTATTTCACAGGATTGTTGTGGGATATGAGGTATGGGATAATACATGCAAAGCATTTTGCAAACCTTGAAGTAGCATACTATCATTACTTTTCTTATCATCCTACCAGATTGTAAGCTTCCTGAGGGCAGGGGCTGTACTATTTCCCATCTTTGTATCCCTAGCACTAAACATATGGTAGATGTTTAATAAGTACCTGTTTAGTTGAATTGAGTGACCCACAGAGAACTTATACAGAAGGCAAGCTCAAGATGTCCAAAAAACACTATGGCAATATCCCCTGGCTCTTTCAGAGGTCTCCCTCCACTCTCCTTTAGTACACCATGATGGTGCTGAATGCCTTATGCCAGTCTAGAAATAGCAGAAGCTTGGAGACGGGGTAAGGGGAGGGAAGGGAAAAAGGGGATAAGCATTTCTATAGCTCCTGTGTATTGGACACAGTGCTAAGACCTTAATAAATATTATCTCATTGGATAATATTTGGCAGCTTGCTATCCCCAAACCTACTTTCAAAGGGCCTGCAGTGAATTACCCACCACCTCCAGAACCATGGGCTCACCCCTTCCCAAAGCCTTGTGCCATCTCTATTCCTGCTTTGGGGATCACTAAATTAGATCATTCAGGACCTGGGGCTTTGATTTCCCCAAGGGCAGAGACTCTGAACCCTTTCTTAGCAGTCCATCGTAGTCATTAGCTGGGTCAGCAGGAAGGTCTCTTTCTGCCCAACTGAGAGCCCTCTTGCTTTCCTTTAAGCCTCATTCTCCACACACAGACTTTCTTTGGATCACAAATCACAGATTTCAAGCAATCAAAGACTATCTAGTCCAACCCTCTTTATTTTACAGAGAAGGAAACTGAGACCCAGGAAGGGAAGGGATTTGCCCGAGGCCACAAATGTAGTAAGTTACAGAGGGAGGTTTTGAATGCACTCCTGAGTCAGAGCTCTTTCTCCTGCACTGTGCTGAGTCTACATTTTTCAATGAAGAAACTGAGGTCGGAAGGGGAAATGACTTGCACAAGATGACACAGTTAACAAGTGGCAGCGCTAAGATTTGAACCCAGATCCTCAGATTCCAAATCTAGCACTCCATGTTCTGTGCCATGAATTCTCCTCTAAAAGGGGACAGAGGCAGGGAGGAACAGTAGAGTCAAGGATTTTTAGAACCTTCCAAAATGAAAAATGAATTCATTGAGTCAGTCTTTTCCTTTCATCCCCACAAAAGGAGAACTGTGGGTTCCTCATGGGAACCTTGGACAGTTCCCTATGCTTCAGTTTCCTCTATAGAGTAAAAGGATTGAACTAAATATCTAATGATTGTTCTTGTTGAAGCATAGCTCCAGAGCCTAGGAAGAGTCACAGTTACTCCAAGCCCCCTAATAACACACACAGACCAATGTGGGGATACTATGAGAGGACCCCCTGGATACATAGCCCTCTGGAGTGAGAGTTTTGGTGAAAAGAAAGAAAACCCCTGAGCTAGAAGCCTAGGCAAACAATTCTCTCCCAGTGACCAGGTCAGATATGAGTATGAGAGTAAGAGAAAATTTCTCAAACTTTCCCACAAAACCTGCACCATTTTGATGTGTTCCCCAGGGTTTTCCTTTGTCCATGTGGCAATGGTTGTAGTGTGGAGATCATTGTGCTGGGAGCTATAGGAAATTGAATGGTTACTTGACAGTGTGCTGGGCAAAATTAGGTCCTTTTCATTTTCCTGTTGTGTGGATGTAGAACTTTTTTTATTTTAGCAAAACAGCTGAGATGAAGTCAAAGCCAAGATGTGCCATTTGTTCTGCTCAGTCTCAAGTTGCCTGAAGAGATGGTGAAGGCTAGTCTGGACAAGAAAAGCTACATGCCTCTGAGGACAGCAAGGTCTAGCCAGGAGGGCAGTTTGCTTCCATGAATTAATAGTAGCTTAATTGTTTGGAGTCATAATCTTGAAACAGAAGGAACCCTGAACTATTAGTCAAGAGATCTGGGTTCTAGTCCCAGCTTTGCCAATGTGACCTTGGTCAAGTCCTCTCTCTTTGCATGTATTAAATGAGAGGATGGAGCTAGCCTCTGAGAACCTTTCTAGACCTTAAATAATTCTTTTATTATTATTATTATTATAATAATATATTATCTATCACAAATTATAATTTAATATATTATATATTATATTATTATTTAATATATTATATATTATTATTATTATATCTTATTATTTTTAAACATATATTTTATTTGCTCTCTCTTTCTATCACACTTCTTCCTCAGGGGAGGGGAGGAGAGAGGAGGGGAGGGGAGGGAAGGGAAGGGAAGGGGAATGTAGGGGAGGGGAGGCGAGGGGAGTGGGGGGAGGGGAGGGGAGGGAATGCAAGGCAAGGGAAGGCAAGGCAAGGCAAGGGAAGGGAAGGGAAGGACACAATGCTTCATGTACATAATAGGTATTCAATCAATATGCACAGAACAACTGAATGGATATTGAATAGTTGGAAACACTTAGCCTCATTTTTTTTTCACTTATCCAAATGTTTCAGTTCTTATGCAATTGCTTATTGGACATTTCAGAATAGATGTCCTATAGATATCCAAAACTTAGTGTGTCAAAAATAGAACTCATTATCATCCCCGCCCCAAAACTCACCTCTCTTCCAAACTTCCATATGTCACTATCCTTTTAGCTACCCAAGTTTTTGTCTTTCTCAACTCCTTATTCACCTCTCCTTTCACGTATCCAGCTAGTTGACAAATTATGCCATTTCCCCCTTCACAAACATACCTTATATCTGTTCCCTTCTCCCTACTCACATAACCACAGCCTTAGTTCAGGTCCTTATCATCTGTCCCATGGACAATTGCATGTCTCTTTAATTTGTCTCCCTGCCTCAATTTTCTCCCTACTCCAATCCATCCTGCACAAAGCTGCCAAAGTCATTCTCTTGAAGGGCAGGCCTCATTATGTAACCACCCTCCCCAACTCCATAAATTCCCCACGGCTTCCCTTTGCTACTAAGATAAAATACAAACTCCTTCATTTAGCTATCAAAGACTTTTACAACCTGGACTCATTGGACATTACTCTGCTTCCTGCACTTGGCAATCTAGACAAACTGGTCTTCTTGCTTTCTCTCCCACATGGCATTCCATCGTCCATGCTCATGCCCTTACATTGTCCATCTTCCATGCCTAGAATTTATCTCCTCCTCATTAAATCCCAAGTTTCCTTAAAGACTCAGCTCAAGCCCCACCTTCTATGTGAAGCCTTTACCAATCCCCTAACTGCTAGTGTCTTCTCTCGCTCAACTACCTTGTCCTTGGTTTATGTACATACACTTACTATATATATAGAGACGGCATGCCATAGTGAAGAGAGAGAGAGAGCCTTGTAGCCAAGAAGACCTGAGTTCAAGTATATCTGAACATGCTGGTTGTGTGACCCAAGGCAAGTCATTAAACCCTTCCTAGCCTCAGTTTCTTCATCTATGAAATGGGGATAATAATAGCACCTATCTTACATGGTTGTGAGAATCAAATGAGATATGTGTAAAGGGCTTTGAAGACCTGAAGTGGTTTATAAATATTAGCTATTATTATCATCATTATTACTTAACCCGTCAGTTCTCTAGGCAACTCTCTAAGATTATAATTTGTAAATGTAGTGCTAACCTACATCAGTAGATGGAATTTCCCCATATGGGAGTTCCCTATACCAATGAAATCACAGGTCTAATTCTCATCCCAAGTTGTTTTTCAGTTGTACCTGACTCTTCATGATGCCATTTTGGGGTTTTCTTGGCAAAGATCCTGGAGTTGTTGGACCTTTCTGTCTCCAGCTCATTTGGCAGATGAGGAAACTGAGGCAAGCAGGCTTAAGCAACTTGTCCAGGGACACAAAGCTAGTGAGTGTCTGAGGCTGAATTTGAACTCAGAAAGATGAGTCTTCCTAACTCCAGGCCCGGTGCTCTGCACCACTGTACCACCTAGCTTCCCCTTATCCCTATACCTATATTTGTACATGCTATCTCGCCTGATAGAATAAAAGCTCTTGGAAGGCAGGCACTGATTGAGTTTTGTCTCTGTATCTCCAGTGCGTACTACAGTCTGGCATATAGTAGACACTTAACAAATGCTCATTGACTGAATGGTTGTTTGGTGTTTGGCAATTCATAATAGGGATAATAACACTAATAGCTGACATTTCTAAATGATGGCTATAAAGATTTTCACTTCAAGGTCTTCATTTGGTCCTCATTCAGCACGCAGGATGGGGGGGTTTATTCCCATTTTATGCATGAGCAAATTGAGGCTCAGGGAAGAGAAACACCCAGCCCAAGATCATACCCAGCTGGTAAATACTGGGGCCAGGACTGAAGCCCAGGGCTCTGGATTCCCAGGCTGGTGTGCTACACTGTAGTAGTTACCAGCAGACAGAATCAGGGATGGAATGGGGCGAGAGGAGATGAGGGAGGGAGGAAACAGAATGATGTAAGGAGGGAGAAGAGAAATGTTTGCCAACTGATTAAAAAATTAAAGGGATTTTTATGCAAAGAAAATATTTCGCTTGGCATTGTCTTCCTGGACAAACGTTGGCTTCCAAGAGAAAATGCTGCTGTTGGCAGCAAATCTCTCCAAAATGGGAGCTATTGTCACTTGTGCTGTGGCCACAGAAGATGCCTCTTTTGGGGCCAAAAATGGAATTACAGCAGCTCCCATTACCACCTACCCACTCCCTACCCATCGTACTCAGAAGTATGTGGGGGCGGGCAGATTTTCAGGGCAGTAAGAATAATACGAATAACAAAAATAATGCTAGATGGCATTTCTTTAGGGCTTTATTTTTTCCAAAGTTCTTTTACCTACACAATTTCAGTGGTATGAAGAGGAAAGAACCCTGCCCCCGAAGTCAGACTGAGACATAGGTTCTAATTCCAGTTCTAGCACTGATTCCATTGTGTGATCTTTTGGTAACATTGAATTATAATTTTAGAATTGGAAGAAAACTTAAAAGCCATATAGTCCAACTTTCGTGGGGAAGCTGGGTGGTTCAGTGGATAGAGCAGAGGGTCTGGAGTCAGTAAAACTCATCTTCCTGACTTTAAATCTGGCCTCATACACTTACTAGTTGTATGATCCTGGGCAAGTCACTTAATCATATTTGACTCAATTTCCTCATTTGTAAAATGAACTGGAGAAGAAAATGGCATACCACTCTAGTGTCTTTGAGAAGGAAATCTCAAATGGAGTCACAAAGAATTGGATACAACAAAGAAAAGTCCAATTTTTACATTTTACAGAGAGGGAAAATTAGTCCCAAATCAGGAAAGGGCCATGTCCTACCTGCATCATACAGAATTATTATTATTTCTAAATATTAATACAAATTATTACTACGATGTGACAGTGGTTAGAGAGCCAGTCTCAGCCAGAAACAGCTGGGTTACCACCTTTGACTCACATTGGCCATGTGACTTTGGGAAAGTCTAGGCAACTTTCTAAGACATATTAAAAAAAAAAAAAAAGCTTCATTGGTAGAGGGAATTTCTTTATCCTGAAGTTCCCTATATTAAATGAAGTCCCAGGTTCTGTCCCTATCAGAGCCATATAGTCAAATCAATAAGTCAAGACTTGATGTCTCATCCTCTGATTAAAAGACAGCATACCTTCCATAGGACAGCACTGCCTTCTAGGACTTCAGTCTCTCCCTCTCTGAGCTCTCCTGTTGATCTGACATTCTAGGGTCCTGAAGAAGCAATTAAATGCTGGAGCCTCTTTTCAGAGTTAAGGACAGAGTAGGAGGGGCTCAAAAAGACAGAATGGAGTCAGGGAGAGAGAATCAGAATATGGCAAGGAGTGGGGTGGGGTGGATAATTCACATAAGAGAGAAATAAGGATGGTTTGAAAGCTTAGTGGAAGATGAAGTTCCTTGAAGTCCATAAGTAGTTGGGGAACCTGCCTGTCACCTTGGGTCAGTGATGATCTGTAGAGGGCTTTGTGTAAACATTCCCCCAATTTGACCCTCCCAAAATCTTGGGCAGACATATATGGATGTATGTATTACTTTTGGAGCAGTTAAGGTAGGGCAACTGTGGTCAAGTGACTTGTCCAAGGTCACTAAGCTAGTTTTTTGTGGTAAGTGTCTGAGGCAGGATTTGAACTCTTCCTGACTCCAGGGTTGGTTGTCTATTCACTGCTCCACCTAGCCTACTTTACAGATAAGGCAATCGAGGCCCATCTCCCCTGCTAAAAATGTAAATGCCCTGTGAGTTATATACCCAACCTGCCCTCTCCAGAAGGATACAGTAGGTGCTTGATGAATGCTTTTTGACTGAGAATTGACTAACCCGATTTTTCATTATTGCACCTCTGGAGTCCTAATTCCCAGCCCGGAGCTCTTCTGGCATATTGAATTGCTTCCCATGGCTAACATTCAACAGACCTCTACATCCTGACCCCACCTAATTCCTACACAATGACTTCACTGCAGTCCTTAGAGGGTAGAAAGCTAAACCTGCAGTCAGGACGACCCAAATTCAAATCCTACCTTAGACACTGAATAGAAGTGAGATGCTAATAAAAGTAATTTAATCTCTCTCAGCCTCAGTTTTCTCATCTGGAAAGTGGGAATAATAATAGCACCCACCCCACAGGATTCCTATGGGGACCAAAGGAGATATTCTATTTAATGCACTTTTGTAACCTATAAAAAGTTGTAAGGATGCTGACTATTATCATTGATCATTCATTCCCCACTCCACCTACAGTATGTCATCCTCCCTCCTTGCCTCTGTCCACATCATTGCCCCCTCCTGGCAGCCAATCCCTTATCTTTCTGCTTATCCAAATTTCAATCCATCAAGGCATTTATCAAGGCCCTTCCCCTCTGGGAAACCTTCCCTGCTAGCCCCATCTCCATATGCTCTCTCTCTTCCCATTCCATGAGCACCAGCAGCTGTGACTGTCTGTGTGCATCTCCCATGCACTGCCTCGTGACTCTGGACCTGTGACACCTCAGTTATTGCTGTTAAAATTCATGCCTATGGCTTGTCTCCCAAGAGGAAGTATATGGAGCAATTTCTTATTAACATTTCTAGCAATTCACCTTGCTCTGCCACTTTGCTCTAGGTTACAAAGGGAATTTCACATCACTCCTTTGATCCTCACAATAACATTCACAAGTAGGACATATCAGAGTCATTATCCCTATTATACAGATGAGGAAACTGAGGCCAATAAGGTAATGAAACAGAAGCATATTGACCAGAATGAGGAAAGGGACAGTCCCTCTGCCTTGGTCATGTCCCATTAGGAGTGGTGAGTTGAGGTCTAGGCTGGTACCACATTGTAGGAAGAACACTGACAAATCAGCATCCAGAGGAGGGGGACCAGTTTGGGGAGGGGGACTGGAGACTCAACCATAAGTGGTTTGGTTAAGGGAATTCAGGCTGATCATCCTAAAAAAGAGAAGACCTGGGGTGGTGATGGGGGGTTGATACAATAGTTGTCTTTAAGTGTTAGAAGGTGCTCATGGGAGACTGATTAGTCTTATTTCCCTTGGGCCTTTCAGGGAAAAACTGGGAGTGGTGGGGAAAGCTTTGGAGAATCAAATTTGAACCTCAACAAATAGATGGGTAGTTAGAGTTCCAGACCTGGATTCAAGTCCTGTCTTTGACACATACTAGATATATGAGCCTGGCCTAGTCCACACCTGTCAGTGGCTCCAGACAACCCTCAAGTGAAAGAACAATTGCTGATTTGCACTGACTGGAGAGAGATTTATCACCAAGAGATTCCTATACCAATTGGAGGTTGTTGTCCAGTTGTGTTTCTTTGTGACCTCATTTGAAGTGTTCTTGGCAAAGATATTGGAGTGGTTTGCTATTTCCTTCTCCAGCTCATTTTACAGATGAGGAAACTGAGGCAAACAGGGTCACACAGCTAGTAAGTGTCTAAAGCCTGATTTAAACTCAGAGAAATGAGTCTTCCCAACTCCAGGCAGACCTGATGCTCCATCCATCATGTCACTTAGCTCCACCTTAACCCTAAACCAACCAAACAAACAAACAATATATGAATGGATTAATTACTTTCTAATTATCCAGGCTCTCTCAAAGCGGAATAATTTGCCTCAGTAAAAGTGAGTTCCCCATCCCTGGAAGTATTCAAAGAAGACTGGATAATCTGTCATCCTGAGTGCAGTAGAGAAGTTTTCACTCTAGGACAGGTTGGATCAAGTGTCCTCCAAGGTCCTTGCCAAACCTGAAATCCATTTTTTCTGTGACTCACCCAACATCCCATAAATAGTAGGTAGCAAAGCCTTGTCGTTTCTGTCTGACCCCCAGATCAACCTTTCTTTTCACTGTCCCTGATAAGAAGCACCATTTAGAGTTCAGGGGCTCATGAATCAAGTCATTAGTTTCAAGGGTATCTAGCCATCTGGAGCACGGGTGACCCTAAGTATGGTCCTGTCTTCAGGATAGTTAGGGTGCTCTCTAGCCAGAACAGTTCAGTGACCAGAGTGCTGGCCACAGAGGCAGAGAGACCTCAGACACCAGCTGTGCAGCCATGGTCAAATCACCTGACTGCTCTGTGCCTCAGTTTCTCCATTTGTAAAAAATGAGGGAGTTGGACCCAAAGGTCTCCAAGATCCCTTCAGTCTGTCAATCCATGGTCCTCTGATTCCTGACAAACAGAAGTCTGGGCTCCCTCTCCTCTTGTCTTCTTCGTCCTCCTCTTTAGCCATAGCTAGCAAAGGGTCTGCCAAGCCCTAAACTTCAGTGACTGCCAAGTAACACCCAGCACAAAGGGCTCAGAGTCGCCCTAAATGACCCTGACTGAGGGGCTTGTCTCCTTCCCGGGGAAGGCTGCCAGGAGCAGTGACCCTGCTCTGAATTCTGAGCCTTGCAGAGAGAGAGAGACAGAGACAGATGAAGAGAGAAAGACAGAGGAGAGAGACAGAGGGAGGGAGGGAGGGAGAATGAGTCCTGCAATGAACAACCTGCAGAACATTTAACTCTCCTCTCTGGTTTCCCCAGGCCCAGCCCCAGGGCTCCCTTTGTCCTCCGCCTCAGGAGCCTTTCAAATCCCTGGTTAAATGAAGGAGACTATTAGGCCTGAAATTTTCAGTGAATTGAATGAGGGATTAGCTGCTTAGCCACCATTGACTTTATTGGTTTAAAGATGCACTGTCCCGGTTTCTCAATCAGCCAGCTCTGTACAACTCTTTCTAACACCCAAGCTGCTTCCTTTCACTATACAGATGTTCAGGCATGTGTGCATCCGGGCGCCATGAGGCCCCTTGGAGGGGGACCCGTCTACATGCAGTCTGAGTATGTAGTGGGGCTCTGTGGTGCACATATACTTGTCTCAGTCACAGTTCCCATTCCTACAGAACTTTAAGGCTTATCCAAACTTTCTCACAAGAACAGGGAGGGGGAAGCATAAGGATTGTTTTCCCCTTGTCATTATGTCTATTTTACAGATATGCAAAGTGAGGCTCAGGTAAAACTATGGGATTTGCTGACTCACACTTCTTGTAGGTGACAATAGAGTAATTAGAACCCTCATCTCTAAGTCCAGGGTTCTTTCTAATCCACTCTGTGTCTGTGTATTGTACATGCATCTGTATGCCTATGTGCATTTGTCAGTGTGGCATAGCAGATAGAGGGCTGGTCTTAGAGTAAAAAGAACAATAATATCTAGTATTGATATGGCACCTACTACGATGTGCCAGGCACTCTGCTAAGCATTTTACAAATAATAACAACCCTGGGAAATAAGGGATGTTATTATCCCGATTTTACAGATTGGGACACTGAGGCAGATAAAGGTTGAATGACTCATACAATGTCACACAGCTTGCAAATGTCTGAGGCCAGATTTGAACTCAGGTCTCTGGGCCCAGCACTCTACTCACTGCAGCACCTACTTGCCTCAATAAGGTCAAGGGAGACCTGGATTTAAGTCTTGCCACTTACAAGTCAGTGACCCAGGAAACTCTCTATAATTGTAGGTTATGGGTGAGTTGTCTCACCTGCTTCTATAGGCAAAGGGAATTTCCACACCAGTATGTCTTAAGACCAGTTAAGTAACAGATAGGGATCCAATATGTGTGAATGTGAACACTTGCACACATGTAAACTGTGTGTCCCGGGCATACATATGCATTATGTACATGTGTATGTTTAAGTGTCTACATACATGTTTATGTAGATTGTATGTCTATATTGAGGCATATGATGTGTACATCTGTGTGTGCATGTATGTGAACATTCATGCGTGTACCCAATATGAGCATCGGTTGAGTACAGGACACATATATGTATTCACACATGCATGGATCTGAAGATGGGTGCATCATAAACTAATGGGCAGATTGCACGCTTGTGTGAGAATGCAATTATCTGTGCACAAGTCATTGTGTGCATATGAGAAGGGAAGGCAGCCGCAGGGGTTCGTTCATATGGTTTCTTCTCAAAGAGCCTTGCACAGAGTTTCTTCAGGGCATATATTCTGCCCCAGCCGTGGGGGGTTAGGAGGAAGAGAGCGTTCAGTGGGAAGCCAGCCTACTTATTCTAGACAAAACTGAAAGCTGGCCAACATGTGGAACCCAGGCTTGGAAACTGCCCAGAGCTCTCCTCCCCAGGAAACCTGGATTTCAGTAGGAGTCTCTGGCGGGGGTCCCAGAGAGAGAGGAAAGGAGGGAGGGAGGTGTGAAGGAATGTAAGGAAGAGACTCAGAGAAGCTACAGCTCTGATACTCGGTACAGAGGACACCCTGAGGGAAGGGAATGAAGAACTGTCATTCTGCAAGAGAACTTCCTGTCTCTAGTGAGAATGGTCATGAAATCAATATGAAGGACAGAGCAATGGAGAAGTAGATTTGGAGTCAAAGGACCTGGGTTCAAATTCTGCCCTTGACCCTTACTACCTGGTTACCTTGGGCCTGTCACTTCAGTTCCCTAGTCCTCAGTCTCCTCAGATGTAAAAGGAAGAGGTTGGTCTAGATGACCTCAAAGGTAGCTTCTGGCTCCAACATTCCATGTTCTGAGCGTCAAACCTATGCTCCTCTGATTCCATGCCTAGCAGAATATAGAGCATTAAAGGTCACTAAATCCAACTTCCTCATTTTACAAGTGGGGAAACTGAGATACAGAGGGGCAATGACTTTCCTAAGATCAAGCAGAGGGGGCAGAATTGGCACAAGAACCCAGGTTCTATCTACCTAGGGATCTTTTTGTTATACCACTCTGCCCTTTGGGGGCAACCAGGATCTGATAGAAGAATCCAGAGGGAGCCTGAGGGTGGGTGTCACTAGATAACTCAGGTGTGGGGGAGGTAGAGGTACTTAGACTCTGCACCATACTTCCTAACACATGATTATATTTTTGCCTTTTTATTTTATTTTAAATTGTTTTGAGGGGAAGGCAAGGCAATTGGGGTTAAGCGACTTGCCCAAGGTCACACAGCTAGCAAGTGTGTCGAGTGTCTAAGGCTGGATTTCAACTCAGATCCTCCTGACTCCAGGGTGGAGCTCTATTCACTGTGCCACCTAGCTGCCCCCAATTTTGCCTTTTTAGAGGAACCTGTGATTTAGTGGAAAACATTCTGGAGAGCTGGGTTTGAGTCCCAGCACTTCTTTGTTAGCCCTGTGTCCCCACTGCCTTGTAAAAGCGTCAGTTTCTGCATCTGTAAAAAGGAGAGCGTAATATTTGTACTGCAAGTGGCATAGAATAGCGCAAAGAGTGCCAGGCATGGAGTCAGAAGCGACCTGAGTTCCATGCCCCCCTTACTTGTACTAGCCATGCCATTTTGGCAAGTTAAACTCTCTAGAGGGCCTCAGCTTCAGCATCTGTAAAATAGAAATAATAATTGCCTGTAACACCTTCCTTAGAGTCATAGTTAGCATCAAATGTGATGATTTTCATTTCATTTTATTTTTAAAATTAATTTGTTCATTTACTTTTAGTTGACAACATTCAATTCCACAGTCCCTTGAGTTTCACATTTTCTCCCTCCCCCCTCCACCCCAACATGGCGACCTGCACTCGAACATAGGATGTACAAATATCTTCACATTAATCATTAGTCAGGTTGTAAAGAAGGATGATAACTGATGGAACGATCAGTGGGAAAGAGGAAACAAAACAAGAAAAAGAAACAGAGCAAGTAGTTTGTTTCAATCTGCACTCAGACTCCACAGCTCTTTTGCTGGATGTGGATATCTGCTTCAATCATGAGTCTTTTGGAATTGTCTTATAACCTTACATTGTTGAGAGGAGCCCAGTCTATTGAAGTTAGTCGTCACACATACATTGTGTCTCTGATTGCATACAGATTTCTCTTGGCTCTGCTCTTCTCACTCAGCATCAGTTTATATAAGTCTCTCCAGGTTGTTATGAAGTCTGTCTGTTCCTCATTTCTTATAGCACAACAGTATTCCATTATATTCATATACCACAACTTGTTCAGCCATTCCTCAATTGATGGGCATCCCCTTGATTTCTAATTCTTTGCCACCACAAAAAGAGCTGCTATAAATATTTTTGTATATATTGGTCTTCCACTTCTCTGATCTCTTTGAGATATAACCTAGAAGTAGTATTGCTGAGTCAAAGGATATGCACCTATTTATAGCCCTTTGGGCATAGTTCCAGATTGCTCTCCAGAATGGCTGGATCAGTTCACAGCTCCACCAACAATGCATTAGTGTTCCAATTTTGCCACATCCTCTCCAGCATTTGTCATTTTCCTGTTTTGTCATCTTAGCCAATCTGGCCAGTGAGATGTGGTACCTCAGAGTTGTTTTGATTTGCATTTCTCTAATCAATAGTGATTTAGAGCATTTTTTCATATGCTTATAGATATCTTTAATTTCATCTTCTGAAAACTGCTTATTCATATCCTTTGACCATTTATCAATTGGCGAGTGGCTTGTATTCTTATAGACCAAACGTGATGATTTTTGTAAAGCATTTCACAAACCTTAAGAGTGTCGTTAATAATTATTACCCCCTGTCTCTTGGTGTTGTCCAAGAAAAACTCCTTGTAAAGCATTAGACCTATGGGGTGGCTAGGTGGAACAGTGCATAGATCCCTGGACCTGGGACCCAGAAGAACCAAATTCAAATTCCACTCCATACACTTACTAACTGTGTGCCTCTGGGCAAGTTAGCTAACATGTATGCCTCAGTTTCCTCATCCATAAATTAAGGATAATAACAGAACCTACCTCCCAGGGTCATTGTGAGGATCAGATGAGATGAGATTTGTAAACTGCTTAGCATGTGCCAGGCAAATAACGGGCACCATATAAGTGTTACTCACTGTTGTCTCTGTTTCCTGGGTGCTGTGTCTTATCTTCATAACTAGATGAGGAGCCCCTTGAAGGGAGGACTGATGGCTCCTACTCTTTCCCATGTGTGTGGGAAACCCAGTCTATGGGGAGGAGGGATACTCCCTCACAGAGTTCAGGAGAAATTCATTAATAAATGTGATCATCTGTGGCAAGGAATCCTGCAGGGGATAGAACCTTGGCCCAGGTACTTAACAGATGCTGGTTAAATTGTTGATCTGTTGACTTGGAGTCAGGAGTCTGGTTCTGAGGCCCAACTTACTAGAGGTATGACCTTGACAAGTCACTCCCCAACCATAAGCTTTACTGTATAGGAAAAGGATAATAGTCACTCTGCTTTCCTCTCAAGGCTATTGTGAGAATTGATGAGATGAAGTATAGAGAAATACCTTGTAACTTCAAAGAGTTCCAAAAAGGTAAGTTGTTATGATCAGACAATCACTGTCTTGGGAGTCAGGAAACATGTATTCAGGAGACCATAGTCCCAGATGTGCCACTTAACAGCTTAATAGACCTTGCTCAACTCCTTTTACCTACCTGAGTCTTGTTTCTTCCTCTGCAGTTCCAGCAATCTATGTTCTAACTTTTTGCTCTAGTCTCTTGTTTATATTCTAACATTCTATGTTCTGTTTTCTGTAAGCCCCTTCTAATTCTGATATTCTACATTCTATGTTTTAACATTCTATGATCTAAGGCCCCTTCCAGCTCTGATATTCTATGTTCCAAGGTCCCTTCCACTCTGACATCTTATGATCCAAGGTCCCTTTCAGTTCCGACATTCTGTGACCTAAGATTTCTCCCAGCTCTGGCATTCTTTTTCCTAAGGTATCTTTCTTCTCTGACACTCAGTCATTCTCTGGTCCCTGCCTATGGATGCTGCATCCAAGGCAGATGCATGAGTTTGTGGACATAAGAACTCTGCCACCTCTGCCTCAGGAAGATGCTATCAAGCCCACAGGCGCCTGTCTTGGGCTCTCTTTCGTTGAGAGATTTTACGTCAAGTGCTTTTCATTTGGAACTGTAGCCTTTAATATGTTTTACAGGAAGCCTTTTTATGTGTCAATAAAAAACAGAGCGATTATAGTAGGCTATGAAAGGCAGCAGCAAGCAGCTCGGAGCTGCTGTATGTTTAGAAAGAGCAGATACATTTCCCCAGAGAACGACATGATCAGTTTCTTTACTGGTTCATTATTGTATCAGTCATATACGAGATCTTGTTAAAGAAATACACAGCTTCCCACAATTGCTTTAGAGAAATAGAAAGAGAGAGACCCTCCTGGCTGACTCCAGTATAAATCCTTTTCTTTTTCTTTACCAAGTCTTGAAGAAAAATAGATGGAGAGAAGCCAAGAGCAGAAACCAGAAATGCCAAGGGCAATTAACTTGGTATTTTAATAACTCTTTCTAATCCACAGGCTCTGAAGTCTTCCACTGTTCACGGGAATCAGAGAGGCTGTGATCTTAGTGAATGTTAAAAGAGGACGATACATCCAGAACACAGGAGGTGATTGTCAGTGTTAGATCTAGAGGTAGAAGAGACCTCAGAAGCCACCTAATCTAGCACCATTGTCCCCTGCCCTTGTCAGGCCACCTCTAGAGCATGGTGTTCACTTCTAGGTATTAGATTTGGGGAAGGATGGAGACAAACTGTAGAAAATGTAAAGCAGAACAGACAAGATAGGGAGGGAAATTGAAGCCTCGGGGATCAGCCAAAGGAATTGAGATGTGTAGGCAGCTAAGGGCACAGTGGATATAGATCTGAACCTGAATTCAAAACCTGAGTTCAAACCCAGCCATAGACACTTGCTAGTTGTTTGACCTTGGGTGAGTCACCTCTCTGTTTCTTGGCTTCCTTGTCTGTAAAATGGAGATAATAATAACATCTACCTGGCAGGGTCCTGAGGATCAAACAAGTTAATATAAGTAAAACATTTTGCAAACCTTAAAGCATCACTTAAAAGCCGACTATTAGTACTGTTATTTATTAGTTTGCAGAGGAATCTAAGACAACATGGTCTTTTCAGGTCAGGTAACATGATAGATGTTTTGAAGTATCTTAAAGGCTGTTGTCTGGAAGGCTTGCCTATACTTGCTACTGGAGGTCAGAAAGAGAATCAACAGGTGGACATTATATATTTCAGTTTGATGTAGAAGAATACTTACTAATAGATAAAGCTGTGCAAAAATGACAGATTCCTCAGAAAGTAATGAGCTCCCCATCACCAGAGGTCTTCAAGCAAAGCCTTAGTTACCTGTTTGCTGAGGATGTTGTAAAGAGGATTCCTGTTGAGGCACAGATTGTACTAGATCAGTGGTTCTCAACCTTCCTAATGCGGGGATCCTTTTATAGTCATATGTGGGCGTATCTGCATGTGGGTGGACCCACCTGGAGATGGATAGAGGAGATTTCTAAGACCATCGGAAATATGTGTTTTCTGATGGTCTTAGGTGACCCCTGTGAAAGGGTCATTTGACCCCAAAGGGGTTGCAACCCACAGGTTGAGAACCACTGTACTAGATGAAACAGTCTAATTCTGGGCTTCTGTGGGGCTGTACAGAAGAAAAAGCAGCAGATTTCGAAGCAAGGACACCTGGTTTTTTAAGTCCCAACTCTACCCCTCCATAGCTGTTTGACTTTATAACCTCCCTTAGCCTCAGCTACCTCATCTGTAAAATGGAGAATCCACATGTTTGCCCTATCTCATAAAGTGGTCTTAAGGAAAGCACCTTGTAAACTATAAAGTTCTATGGAATTGGAGGCCATTATTACCTGAAAATACCCCTAAGCTCCTCAGATGCCAGAACAGCTTCTTGAGTGAACTGGCCTCATCCTTATCTCTCCAGACTCCTCCTGGGCCCTGCCACAATCTAGTGACCAGCAGAAAGAAGAGAAACCACTGGCCTGAGCTAGAAAAAGATGATCATAGGATTTAGAGCTAGAAGGGACCCTTGAGGCCAGTCCTCTCATTTTACAGATGAGGAAACTAAGAACCAGGAAAATGAAATGAATTGTCCAAGGTCATAGATAGAGTACCAAGGAAAACTGGGAGTTGAACTCAAATCCTGCTTACTTAAATCGAATTCACTCAAAAGTCAAGATATCATCTTGTGACATCATTGGTTATCTTTGAAAATGAAAGATACACAACAATAACAGATTCACTGGTTTTTTTTTCTAGGACAGCAAAGGTTCTGTTTTTGTAACAGGGATTCCTTTGGCACTGTGGAACCTTTCTCAGAATAATGGGTTTTATTTTTTATTCACATTTATTTGAATTTATTCAAAACAAAAGGAAATTCTAGATTTCAGTTAGAGAGTAGTAAAAATAAAGATGTATTTTTTCCCATCCAAGTTCAGAGACCTCCTGAAATTTATCCATAGGCCAGGTTAAGAAGTCCTGTGCTTCAGGGAACAGATATGGGGTCAGAGGTACAAAAGGAGATATGGGTTACGTAATGAGAAAAGGCATGCAGTTTGAAGGACTGTATAAACCGAAGAATGTCCAGAAGATGGACAACAAGGATGGTAGATGGTCTTGAGTCCATGTCACCTAAGGATCAATGAGAGGACCTGGAGGAGATCGCATGGGGGATGGCGGAGGAGGCACAATGTTCAAGCGTTCCAAGGACTACATGTAGCAGAGGGACCTTGTTCTGCTTGAACCTAGTGGGAAGAACCAGGAGAAATGGGTGCAAATTACAAAGAGGTAAGTATAAACTTAGTATCATAGAAAATATACTAACAGTATTCAAAAGCAGATGGCTCAAGGGGTAATGGGGTCTCCCTCATCTAAGCAGAGGTTGAACAGTCACTTTTCAGGTATGTTATGGCAGGACAGTTTTCTTTAGGTATGGACTGGATCTATCAAGGTCCTTTCTGATTCTCATATTCTGAGAGTCTTTAATTCTGTGGTGGAAAAGTCTAGTCATTAAAAAATAAAATACCAGACTTGGATATCATAGTGTTGGGCTCTTATCTCCCTACTAAATTTTGAGTTTCATGAGACTTACCTCAACTTTCTAGTTCTCTAGCACCTAATATAAGGTGCTGAAGATGGTATCAATCAATCAAAGGGCACTTATTAAGTACTTACCTGTGCTAGTCATTGTGCTGAGAGCTAAGTAGACAAAGACAAGACTGAAACTGTCCCGGCTTGGCTTCGGGAAGCTTAGATGCCCACAGTGGTGCAGAGGGGAAATGTATATCTATGTAAGTAAAGCTTAGAAGTATTATTTCAGGAGAGGTACTCGTGGGGGCAGGAAAAGACCTCTATTAGAACTGGGTAGAGCTTTGAACTAAGCTCTAGGGATTCTAAGAGGCAGGAATAAACCAAGAGTGCATTGGTTTATTCAAAGTTGTTTGAATGTTGTCTTCCTCATTAGACTGTGAGTTCATCCAGGGCGGGGACTATTTTTTGCCTCTCTTTGTTTTTTTTTTTATTTTTTATTTTTTTTTATTTGCTCATTTACTTTTAATTTACAAGATTCAGTTCCACAATCACTTGAGTTTCAGATTTTCTCCCCTCCCTTCCCCCCCCCCCC